>JBBJLR010003011.1:0-14273 GCA_037577145.1 Brachypetersius gabonensis | reverse complement strand
CAATTCAGGCCTGTTTTTTTATAATCTGTAAGTTTTCACTCTATTTTTTGGTTTTAGGAACAAAACAAAATCCTATTACAACCCAAAGGATCAGAGAGTGGAGGCTGGGAAATTTGGATCCTGCTGTGTGTGATTATTCTGGGGAATTAGTTTGAGGCAATTATTTTGTTTTCTGCTTCATCATATCGTCATTTTGTTCCTTAAAGCAAATTTGAACTCTGTTTCTGTCTTATTGCAGTGTTTCTTGCCATGCACAGTTGTTATTCTGTTGTACAGATATTTTGAATGTACAGTAAGAGCATGATTCAGGCACATCGACTGCATTTGGGGATCAAGGAAATGTGTGTAAGTGCATGCTCCCCAACATCCCTGTCACTCCATCACTGCTAAACCAGCACCTGGACAAACAGCAGAAGATGGATACAGGTTGAATGATGACTGCTGTCACACACAGATATGTACACACATACATACACACACTACACACACACACACACACACACACACACACTCCTGGGTAGTATTGTTCATCTCATGGGGACTCATCAGTGACCCTCCAATTCATCTCCACACACACACACACACGTGCACACACATATACTATTGCATTTTGCAGACAAACTAACACACACACAAACACATACATCCTCTAAAGACACAAACTGACCTGTAGTTAACACTGGGGTGTGGAAGGTGTAGAGCAACTGTGATGGACACACATAAATAAACAAGCAAACAAATGAGTAAATAAATGTGTGTGTTTGTATGTGTGTGCGTGTGTGTGTGTGTGTGTGTGCGTACTTTTCCAATATACTCTATGGAATATTGATACAGAAATTGGTTGGCCACAAAAAAGACAGATAAAAAGATTTATTTTTTAAATAATGAGACATTTGATGAACTCCTCTATGGTTTTTAATTTTCCTCTGAGCATAGTACTGTTAGTGCTTCAGAGACCACCAGGTGGCTTTAGGTGGTCTGGCAGACAGAGCAGCAGTAACTATGAGAGGTGACAGCAAGATGGCACACTGTGAGGTGAAATCATTTTCAGTGAGGATTAAAAATGTTGCTATATATATAATAGCAATACTCTGAAACCCACAGTCCTCCTGGTTGGATTCCTGCAAAGAAAATGTACAAATGATTCTGCTAAAATACAGCTTTAATATTAACATCACAGCGCTGGCTATCATAAAAACCCAACGAGTGATAATGATCTCCATTATTATTCGTGTGTGGGCTCTAAGACATTTATCAGACGTTCTCAGACCAAAGAACGTCTGGCTGGGTAAAGTAAAATATTTCAAAGACAGAATCTAAAATACAGACCTCTCGACGATCTGTCTCAGACCTGCACTCCCCCGAGCTCATTTTCCCGGTGCTCATTTAAAGGTGAAGGGGATTGCGAGGTTTATTAAAATGTTCTGACAATTGCCTAAATGTTTTCAGGACCAGTAGCACGCCCCACGTTACATCTCTGCTTTATACTCCACCAGCAAATACATCCTACATTTTAAATTAGGTACTCCACCAGGGTTCTGTCTCATGAATTTGCTCACCAGCATAATATTAACATTGCAGAATCAGCAGTAGTGTTCTCCTGTAAGTGTGTTGAACAGTTAACATTAAATCAGTAGCATTTTAAAAAGATATGCCAACCATAAAACTCCCAGTGCTGGTGATATATTATGTGTGGGTGGAATATGGAATTAAATTATATTAATTACATTAGGTGAAAAAAATGGGAAACAAAAAAATGTAAAACTAATTGTCACCTACATCACAGCATAGACCTTAGTGTTTCTAGTGTGTCTGCAATGACCCTATATAGATAGCAGTAACTCAGTTTAGGCAACAATAACACAATTTTGGCAATGGCAATGCCAGATTGAGATAAAACTCAAAATCAAGATCAAGATTCTTTATTTGTGATGTTCATAGTTAGTTACACAAGTACAACATGTAGTGAAATGTTCCCCTGAGTCAACCCATAAGAGCGTGCAAAAAAGGTTTTAAATAACTGAAATTAAGGGTGTACTCACACTAGGCAGTTTCAACCGTGCCCGAGTGCATTTGACCACCAAAACGCGGTTCGTTTGACTCGTGTGTGTGCTCCGAACCGTGCCCGGACACTTCGCATGTAGTGTGAGCGCTAACTGTGCTGGAGCACGGATCAGGACGCATGACATCACATTTTTGCAACGCTCCAAAACCATTTTCCGTGCCACAAAAGTAAAAGACCTGTTTAGCAACAGCCTGTGAGAGGGCTGTGGACCACCGCGGACCAAACGACTCAAAATTACTATCAAAAAAGTGAACAGAGCGATGGACTCCATTGCGTTCAGCGAGAGCGCCGCTCTTCCTGTTTATCCTGAAACCGTCACACCATAATGACGTAAGCGTGCTCCGGGCCAGAGTGGGAGGGGAGACAATCGTACTCTGGCCCGTTTCACGGCAACCGTGCCTAGTGTGAGTAGCAACTCATCTGTACTTTATTGATTTGATTTATCATGAGCGTTATTATCTATGACTCAAAAAATCATCCCAATTTATCTGAGATGACCTGCTGTTTGTTTATTCTTCCTAATGTCGCTCAGTGATGATTTTGTTTACCCAGTGAAGTGGGGTTAGACCGTTTTATTCGCTGCAATCTGGCAATGAAGCGAAATCATACAAGCACATTGGAGACATTACAGTGAAGTCAATTAGCTCAGGAAACCATTTTCAAGTGCATTTGTATGTCAGACTGGGTGTATCTGCAGATAAAAGCACAGATAAAAACTCTCTCTGCACTTAGCATCGAAGACCAGCCCCATTAAACTGTTATACAGCCTCACTCTTTGCAGCATCCATTTTTAAATGGTTGTTTTAGCTTTGCAGAGCAGCTTTGAAGAAGGATAGTGATAATAATGGTCCCCGCTGATGGGTGCATGAAAAGAAGTACGTTCGTAAAACCTCGGCTGGACGAGGGGCCATTTGAAGCCGCTTCCTGTGCCTGGCATCTCTGAATAAAATGCTTGTGCGACAAGAATGAGGTGTTTGGAGTCTTCAGTTCCTCCTCCAGCGTCACTCAGCGCCAAATTGAGGGTTAAGCATTTGAAAGGACGCGTGCCTTTGAGAATCAAGACGGGAAAATAAATAAATAAAATGGAGCCAAACAAGATATGTCTGGAAAGAAAAAAAAAACAACAAAACCTTCGGGTCAGAAACACAATTATTCCTACTTATGTAGCTTTAATCCAAGTCAGAGTCAGGCTCCAGTTCATCTGCCTCCATGCCCAACAATTTACTGAGATTTCATGGACGAGCTCCCCCTGCATTAGGCCAAATGCCATTAGAAACTTCATGGGGATTTTGTTTCCCAATTTCTGATGGTTGAGATGCAGCAAAAAGACAAAAAATAGTCTCTTGATTGCCTGGATGGCTTCAGATAAGAAGAGGTTTAAAATTCTGCCCTTGAGTAAAAAAGAAAAAATACTGTTTCTTTGAGTCTATTTTTCGATTCTGAATAACTCCGGCTCCAACCAATTACTCACACAAACACGCCTCCTCCCTCCTTCATGTGGCACACAGTCTTGAATACTAACTCCATTTGTGCAGTCAGTGGTAATTTCCCCCTCCAAGAGCGATGGAACCTGAGTGCCGTCACTTCATCCCAGGGTTACGGGTCTCACAAATCACAGCCAGAGATTTCGGAAGAATTTAAGTAGTAATTCCTCTGGCTTTTCTCATACTGAAAGTCTCCCATGGAGCTTTGAATGGTTCGTTGTTGAGAAACCAGCCGTACAGTGGGGGGTTATACTGGGGGGCCGGGGGCTGTGTATTAGTTGCCATTTCATGTAATAACATCCTGTCAGGCACTTTTTCAGAAGCAGACGTGTGGTTCCTACCGTCACCGCTGGGAACAATTCAGACAATTTGATCGAATTTCTTGGCTCATTTCATAGCAAACCATTTCAAATGACTTTGCTTAAACATTTTCAACTATGCAGGAAGTTTTGTGAAATTTAACCCTGACCTTTACACACTGATCTGGTTTAGAGCATTTGATTTAATGTGTTTAGAAGCAAGAATTTTTGCTCACAATTCCTTCAGACAAATTACATAGCATGCATATGTATATGTTATATTTTGTTATATTTCCTAATGAGCCTTCCCTTAAACCGTAATAATTAAAAGATTTGATTTTAATATGTTAACAAATTAATCAAATAAACCATTTGACTATAACATCATTCAAAAATTTGTTGTTTTAAATATGCAAATGTATATACTTTAAATGGGCATCTTTTTAAATATGCTGATTTCAGTTCTGCTCTCAGTTACATCAACTTTTTGAATTATGACTAATATTAGATTTGCAATAGACTTGCATGTGGTTTTTATTAAACCACAGGGACCAATCAAGTGACCCACAGAACCCTATCTCTGATGATTTTGACCTGTGTAATCAACAGCTGAAATATAACTGATGTTATATAAAATCATTTTAAATATAACTAATTTTTAATGTTTGTGGTCTGTATTAATTCATTGTCATACAATGTCCAGACAGTGAAAAGGGCAACTGTGGCCTTTTCAGGGGTGCACTGAACAACTTAATGCTAGATAATATTAGGCTTGGCCTTTGGACTGGAAACCGTTTTTTCAGCTGCACATTTATAGACTTTGGTGTCTACAGTGTATTGATTTTCTTTCAGGTTTTATCATTTAGCTTGAAAATGGATTTGTGAGACCGACTTGCATTCTGACTGTCAAATAAACTCTATATCAGCACTCCTGACTGGTCTTCTCTTACTCTGACATCTGCTCTCAATCCATTAAAATATTAATATCCTTATACTGTAGACAGGGATACTAAAAGTGGGGGATCATGGGAACCCTCCTCAACCTACAAGTTTAATATTGCTTGCATAAAGCTCTATATATATTATGTCACAATAAGTCACAGAGTGTCCTAAAAGCACAAGTCTGATCCATCTTAATGAAAACCTGAGTACGTTTGAGAGGTGTTGATGAATTGGCATACAGTATAGGGCCAAAAGTATTGGGTCACACCTGTGTTCTTGGTCTTCTTTTCAAACATCAGTGTCTGACCACATAAATTCTGCAGAATGAATGGGCACAAATTTCAACAGAAACACTTCAAAATCAGTTAAAGCAGTTTTGCATATTGGAATATACCATTGTTTCTCCGAAGGATTCTCTTTTGGACTATTTCTATTGATATGAACATGAAATTTTCAACTAGCTGTTTTTATATGATGGTCAAAAAAATACAAACATAAAAAGCAATGATTACACAGCTATGATGATCTGTATCCAGCTATGATAGACTCTCAAACCTCCTATCATTTTTGTATTGGAACGGAATGTGAATACAGAGGGAGTCGGTTCATTCAACTCTTTACAGGGGCGTGATAACATTTTGCAATGCTTGTCAAACACACAAGTGTTCACTCGTACAAACCTCAGTGAGTGTTTGCAGCCCTCTGCTTTTTGCTTCTGCCGAATCCGTGGAGCACTTTCGGCTCGTTAGGCCGTTGCAGAGGTGAAACAGAAGCAGAGTGCAGCCTTCTTAACACCCACTCCAGCTGAATTTAAAAAGGTCTTGTCATTCACTGACCGAAATAGAATTTGTTTATGCAGAGTACAGACCTGCGCTCGGCTCTGCGTCACCAAACTCCATGCACCAAACGCCGGGGCTCACTAAGGCAGGGTTGTCAACCTGCCGACTGCTGTTTTGTTCACCCATTAAATAAATTTTGGGTTGAAGTGAAGATGCTTCAAGGGTGTTTGCCGAGTTATATTTTTATAGCTGGAGAAGTCATGGTTGAAAGTCGAGGCTGACATTTAAAACAAAACAAAAAATCAAATGAACCCAAATGTACTCGATCAGCCAAGACATGTTTACCATCTAGGATTTGCTTATTGTGGAGGCTAATGTAGCTAACAAGTAGCAGAAGCTTATACCAAAACACTTGTGGCAGGTACAGTTAGGACAGCACCTATATCGATACTGTTATTGATCCCAATCTGGTGGGATCAATAACAGTTATTATTGTTGATGTCATGTGAAAAGATGTGAGAAGACTTATTTTAAATTATTAAACTTTTTGATAGGTGGAAAGGTTGCAGCAGATCTTTCCCGTTATTTATTAAGTCGGTTAAGCAGCAGCAAACTCTCACTTTCTACCATTTTGTCCTTGAGCAAGACACTTAATCTTTGATGTCTCCAGGGTGACTGTCACTGTAACTAATGATTGTAAGTCGCTCTGGATAAGCACATCTGCCAACTGCCACTTTAGTAACAGGACCAGAAGAAAATGGATGTTGTTTTCCATCAGGTAAAATCACCAGTTCCACAAATATGCACTGATAATAAACATTGTGAGTGTGTAACATATATGTTACAGATGTGCAAACACACTGATAATAAACATTGAGTGTGTTTACAGATGTGCAAAAACACTGATAGTCAACACTATGTGATACAATGTGTAAAAACACGAATAATAACCAGTGAGTCTGTTACAGATATGTAAACACTGATAATAAACGTTGTGGCTGTGTTACAGATGTGTAAACACCAATAATAAAGACTGAGAGTGTGTTGCAGATGTGTAAACACTCATAATAAACACTGTGACTGTGTTACAGATGTGTAAACACCGATAATAAAGACTAAGAGTGTGTTGCAGATAATGTAAACACTGATAATACACACTGGAAGTGTGTTACAGATGTGTAAACACTGATAATAAACACCAGGTTTCACAAAAATGTGTAAACACACTGATAAATAAACACTGGGTGTTACAGATATGCCAAATACCAGTTTTTCTTTTCCAGCAGGATACTTTAACTCAGAAATCACACTCAAAAGAACCTAATCCACCCACCAGCTAGAAAAAGGTCTGGGAATGAAAGAGGAGTATTTCCCTAGAGGAGAGTAGGTGGTAATACATGTCACCAGTCTTTGTTTGAGCATTTGCTTGGATCCACAACATTAATGTTGCTTGATTTTATCCATATACTGTTGTTTGGCATACATCTGTAGTTAATAGACACTCATCTAATTCCCCTTTTAACACAGTTGATCTCAAGAAACACAATAAAACAATAATACCAAGCTTAATATTATTATAAGCCAATATTATAGAATGATCCCACAATGCAACACAATTCCCCATCCCTATTGACTTACTCATGTGGTTTCTGGCGTTGTTATCTGCGAAATTACAAAAGTATCGACCAGATTCAGACTTTAAGATGAATTCTACTACTGTTTTAGATATACAGTACTATCATACTTCAGTACATGTCTGGAGATACTAGAGTGTTGTGCAGTGTCAGAAACTGCATAAGCACGTTTAACAGAGACTACAGCTCAATGCCTATTGAGGTATGTTTTACTTTATTGCATAAAGTAACTATTGCACAGTCTAATTTACATTTCCAGGGCTCATTTCACCACATGTTGCACACATTTGTACACAACTGTGTATGTGGCAAATAAAGAATTTAAGAATCTTGAATCCTGAATAATGAATGAGAGAGGCATGCAGTTAGCACTATGCTAATTGCCATTAGGCTTGTCAGCTACATTATAGCATCATAACAGCAATGTAAAATCTAGAAATACAACTTCAGGAAACAAACATTTGACTGCATTTGGGGTTGGGAGAAATGCAAATTTGTTTTTTTGCCCATACTATCATTTTAAAGACCATTTTGAAGGCCCTTTAAGAGAGTGTCATACAGTATCGGAAACATTCGGCGCTGAAGGAAAATGGAAATGAACTATGGCATTTTTTGGCCAAAATACTTTTAAAGACAGTATGCATGTAATGAATACTCCAGGTTTTGAGGCTGTGCCTCTGTTATGGTACAGTGGCAGTCAACACTAGAAACGGTCCCAGGATCGAAGAGAGTAAGGACAATGCATTCCGGTGGCAAAAGCAAAATAAAACACCCAGGCAGAGGTCAAAGTAATGCAGAGGGCTTTATAGAGATAAATTACTCCATGGCCAGTGGAGAAGATCAGCTTACAGATCTAATGGAGCACTCCATTTTTTATCTTGCCTGTTATGTACATTACATATCTTGGGCTCTGGCTATGCCATGAAGAGCTCTCAAAAATAAACGGCTGAGAAGACAAGCAGAAAAAGGGCACTCACTAACAAGGTCTTGGTTCCACTTCATTACATCCTGCTTTTTCTTTGAAAAAAACGCTAAAGGTACTCTGCAGATGTTAAAATTGTTAACAAAGCTGGTTCTGTGAAGTGTCTTGTTATTAGCGTTGTAATTGAAAAAAATTACAAATTTACTACAATTCACTTTGTTCCCAAATTTGTCAATCAACCAAGACAAATATGGAGGCCAAATTTTGCCTGGAGCTAGAAGGTTAATGGCGCTTAATGCTCAAAGCACTCGAAGCCAAAGTGCCAATAAGTCAATGTAATGCCTTAGGCATTGTTTTATCACTTTGGGAAGATTTTGACTTATTTTCAGATTTATATCACTATGATCAATATTATGGTACTGTATAAAAACTTAGCAATGGCCCATAGCAAAGATTCAAATCACAAGCTCTCAAGGTGAATAACCTGTGATCGAAAAGCTAACCCAGCATTTACATTCACTCTCTAGTGGTAAAAATTGGAATTGGAGTGACAAATGCTTAGTAACGCCATCAAAAGGGTTGTACCCAGACCTTTGCACAAGAAGAGTAGACTCCATCTCCTCAGATCTCAAGCTGAAAGGAGAGCCCACCAATCACTAAGCCAGCATTCACATTCTTTTTCAAAATGAAAAGAAACTGGAAGGGGTGTGACCACTGATTAGCCACTGTCCATTAAAGGGGTGTACCCAAACTTCTGGCCAGACTTGATTCCCAGCTGTCTGGTTCAAAGATTGCTCCACAAAGCACTAAGCCAGCATTTCCATTCATTTTTTACTGGAAAGAAACTGGAATTTGAGAGACAATTAACAAGAATGCACCCAAACATTTATACAAAGAGGTTGATGCAATCACACTAAGAGACGTAATAATAAAAAACACATAGAAAATACCATTTCACATCCATTTACAGTTCAAAGATGCAATATCTTTAAATATGGTGAAATTTCCCTTTGATTAATGCCATTTTTAAGGTGTTTAGGCGAGGTGAGTGTGTGCAGTATGTAGACAGCGGAGAGCTGAAATAAAGTGTTGGCATGACCTTTCTGCGGACCGTGTTTGTCAGTGCTCTTTTCCTACATCTGTGATGTAAGAGACGAGAGTCCTATGCTGATTCACCATCAATTAGTGCGGGGTCAGGCGGACGGGTCTCGGAGGGTTTCTTAGTCCCGACATGCCTTTATGACACCGTCCAGCCTGTAATAGAGTCTGAGTGTAACATATGGAGATAAACAGCAGCTCCACAGTTGTCAGGGTTACACACAGAACAGGCAGTGAGGGAGAAAGAACTCACATTAGCATCATTCCCTGTCTTTGAAACAAGAGATGCTTTGATGGAAAAAACAAACTGCTTTTCTTGTAATAATGAACAAAGATCGTATCACATTAACAGCGGGTGCCCCGGTGCTTCCAAGTTCTTACGGGTGGTAATTTAAGGCATGATCACACACGCCTGAACACACATAATATGTATGTGTGTTGAAGCGTGTGTGATCATGCCTCAACACACACACACACAATCAATTATATGTTGGTATTATTCAATGTCAGGCCATGCATGTATGTCTTAAATCGTGCAGTGTTGCTTGTAATATACAGTACATCCCCTTATAGCGGGGATTACATTTCAAGAGCACCCACAAAGTGAAAAACCATGATGCTGTGATGTGGTACAAAAAATCCCTAACAATAATCTTATTATAGTATAAAAATATCCACAAATGTGCTCCCAAAACATTTTCCTTTCATTTTAAACTCAGCTTAATACATTACCCTTAAAGAAAAAAGGTAAACCTGTATCCATACTGTACAATTTACACTGAACTCCTGCAGTACTAGAATGTAAATACCGATGTTACCCCTGTACCCCTGGACTGGACTGTATAAAAATACAGAGCTTTAAGAAGAACAAAACGAAAAACACAAGAACACCTGAGACTCTGGGAAATTCTGCACTGCAGCTGCAGTAGCCAATCAACAGCAAGGAGAAATAAATAGCGTTTTTGGATTGGCTACCTTCAAACCTCCCGCCTCTGTTTACAGCCGTATTTCACCATCCCAATATGCGCTTTCTTTGTATTTCTGTCCATAGTACTGTAGTTATTTTTATATGGTAATGTAGCTGAATTTATATTTATGTATCAAAATTAGTAAAGTATATTTTTCTTAATAATTTAACACTAAAATGTACGCAGCTTAGGAGCCCAAAATGAGCATAAGGGGCCGTGGCGGACGAGGCTTTGATGTCACAAAAGCGAAAAAATGAGGATATCTGCAGTTACTGTATTAGTGCATGAGTTTCTGAAAACAATTTGTCAGGTTCTCAGAAAAACTCTGCATCCCACCCACTGAGACATGCTCCCAGGCCCTTCTGCACATGTGTCCATGCTGCTCAGGACTCTGGCAGCTGTATACACTTCAAGGGAGCATTTTTCCACAGAGTAGCAGAATCACAACTCCCTGCTTCATGGTAGCATTTCTCAGGGGATCCTGACTGTATAAACCTTCCCTATGTGCTTATAAAGATCTCTCTATATATAGACCCTTCTCATTTAAATACAATATATTTTTCTTGTATTATACATATTATTTACCCTTTTTTCATCATTACACAAGTCAACATGTCAAAGTCATCAGAAATAATTTTATGTGGGTTTTGTAGTGTTTTTCATGCTGAATTCAAATCTGTGTTTAGTTTTTCCCGCCTGTACACATGTTTTTGTGATAAGGAAGCAAGCAAGGGAGCCTGCCGTGAGCACTCAGGCGAGGGTGCCGACGTGGAGTGCTCTTCCGGTTCTCCCACTGGGGCCTGTGCACCCACGAGCAAGAGGAAGGAAGCGGGCAAAGGGGCCCGCTCGGTGTACTCCGACGAAGGAGCCAGAAGGGAGTACACTTTCATTTCTTCCACGTGGCAAAGGGTCACAGAAAACCGAGAAGCAAGCGGCTGGCCTGATAGGACCGTTCGTGGAAGGAGCTGTGTTCCAGCGGTCCTCTAAAAAACCATCCTCCTGCCAGTTGCCGATGCTTCGGCCGGGGGCGTAGCTCGCCAACAGTCAAGTTCCATGTAACCGCTCCACGGTTCAAGTGGTCTATGTCCGCTCCCCAGCTTAAGATTTCAGCTCCAGGGTTCGCAGCAGGGTGCAGAGGCTCTTAGAAAGCCGTGAACGGGTTAGGGTTAGAGTCGGTGGAAACCCTAGCTATAAGGTCCCCTAAACCCACTCCAAGACACAAGCCACCCGTGCCCACTCTCTGGCTGAAGAAGTCAGCGCCAGAGGTAGTAGCCATTAGCATAGGAGCTTCAGAGGCCTTAGACAGGGCAGGGTTAGGGTCGTTGAAGCTGCCAGCTGTAAGGTCCCTTGAACCTACTCCAAGACATAAGCCACCCATGCCAGCTCCCAGGCTGAAAAAGTCAGTGCCAGAGGTAGTAGCCATTAGCATAGCGGCTTCGGGAAGCCTTGGATAGGGCAGGGTTCAGGTCGGTTGCTCCGCCCGTGGTTCAGTCCCTTGTCCCTATTCCCAGCCTCAAGCTACCCATGCCAGCTCCTCGACTGAAGCAGTTAGGTAAAGGGTTAGAAGCAGGTAACTTAGGGCCAGAGGTCATGGTTATCCCTAGCAGAGGGTCTGTCATCCCCTCCTCCGCCTGTGTTGGGATGGTGTTGTGGAGCTCCGGGGGTGCTCTTTAGGAGGCGGGGGTACTGTGACATTTCAGAGGGGCTGCCGTTAGAGGCAACCTTGTAAGTTTATTTGTGTGTGTGTCTCAGGGTTGTTGCCGTTAGAGGCAGCCTTTAAGTTTATTTAGTTTGTAAGGTGCACGGTACACAGGTGTGTAGTTTAAGTTTAGTTTCAGTGTAACTGCCGTTAGAATCAGCCTTTTGGTTAAGCTCAGTGTGGGTGTGATCATTAGGTGTCTGTAGAAGCTGAACGAGAACCAGGTGGCACCTAATGATCACGCTCAGCTGTTTCTGGTTTGAGTTAGTTCTGGTGCACGGGGATTGGCCAGGTGTGACTATAAAACCTGGCCGTTCCTGAGAAATGGTGCGTGGTCACAGAGAAAGTTACCCCAGTAAGCTACCCCCGTAATTCACCCAGCTTTAGGGGTTTTAGAGAAGTGTGCTGGAGGGAAAGGTGAAAGCTCAACTAGGTTAAGTGTGTTTATTGTTAATAGTGGTGGAGGAGTAGCCACTGAGAAACGTATAACTAAACGTACAAGGGTTGAGAAATACTAATCTCAGGCTGTTGTGAGTGTGGCTGATTACTGTATCTGGGGTTCACTCTCAGCTAGGTAAAGCCTACGGAACTGGAGAATCTCTGGATCCCTGACAAGCAGAGAGGAGTAACAGAGAAGAGAAGCCGAGTACAGGAACAGAGTAACTGTCTGAAGGTCGCTGACTGAGAGACGGTCCTCAGAGGAAACGCAGAGACTGAGAAAGTTCAAAGGAGTGGGAGATTCCTCAAAGGCAGTGACTCTCCTATGGAATGAGAACTGTTTGAGTTTGGACGTTGTGAGCTTTGTGCACTGTAAATAAACCGTCACGTTTGGAACTTATGCTGCTGCTGTGTCTTCCTCCCTCAGCCGACATGACAGCTAGCTATATATTGCATGATAGTTGGTACAATTACCATATAATAATCATAAGCATTTTTGAAGAAACAGTAGTAGCTGACTAACACTGATCATTGTTGACCTGTTTTATCAGTGCTAAACTGACTTTATACAATATAAGCTTCAAGGGTAGCATAATTCGTCAGAACACCCCTGTTTGTATGTACATTGTCTTAGACTGCACCTTATAGATGGACTTCTATCATTGTATAAGCACAAGGTGATTGACTGACAGTCCACAATTGCTCTGAGGCTAGAATTGGAGAATTAGAAATGGCACATCCTTTATAATCCTCTGTTAAAGAATCAGGGTCTGAGATGTGTGTGTTTGTGTGTGTGTGTTTGGTTCTGACAGTCAGCCTGGAGTGGATTGAGCTTTAAATAAACAAACAGAAAAGAGGGGAGGTACTGCCTTCCAGCCTCTCTACAAACACACACTCACACGCGCACACACACACACACATACACACACACACAAGCTATCCTTACTCTTCCCACAGTCCCTGAAAATCATCTGCAACAGACGTCCAATCTCTCTTAGCAAGTAATGACTGCCTCAGAAAACCCGACTACAACAATACAGGTCCTGCCAGACAGGGCCACTCCGCCAAGCAAGGCACACACCCCACTGTGAAGCATGTGATGAGAGACGGAGGGCACATTACCACACGCTTGACTCAGCCTCTCTCTCTCTGCAGTCTGACGAGAGCGCCGAAGACACCGAGCATTCATTAATGCTTTCCAGTTCACCACACACAGATCGGCTGGAGGCCGGGACTGCAGCGCTGAGGCTGATTCTTACAATGCAGCAAAAAGTCTGGACTGATTAAACATTTCATAATATTATGATCTATATGTTTGCATACAAATACATAATTTTTTTCCAGAAATGCTTTCACTGCTGTATTCATTTATCCAGCAGAGCTGTGTGTAATGTCATTTGTGAGTTCTGATTGCTCCATTGGTGCTGGATACACTCACCAGTAGGGCATTAACGGATTCAGATTTTTTAAGATCAACTTATCCGAAAACACAGTTCAGTTGACTAGTCATTTGATGACATCACACACACGCAGTGGAGTAACATGTGGCCAACACTGAACAACTTTTATTAAAGTTCTCTGTGACATTAACAGTCAACATGACAATTAAACTAAACAAAACAACGGCTAATGCCTTACATTTTCTGGTACATTTAAGTAGACAACCGAAAGTGGGAACAGCTTAAGCACTCAGCGTCCCCTGGACTGGATGAGTCTTTGCAGTGCTAGCGTTAGCCATGTTATATTCTTGGGATATTCTCAACATAAAATAATATACACATACCTCCTAATTATTAGATAGATAGATAGATAGATAGATAGATAGATAGGTAGATAGATAGATAGTGTCACGGTATGCATGGGGACCATGGCGTGGAAGGACAGGGAACCAGAACGCAAGGACATGGTAAGGGGAAAAACGGGGTTTATTCACAAAATAGGGAAA
>JBBJLR010002982.1:0-14273 GCA_037577145.1 Brachypetersius gabonensis | reverse complement strand
TAACATTGTCAATGTCTTTACTATATTTTCTATTCATTTTCCAACTCATGTGGTAAATAAAAGTGTGACTTTTCATGAAAAACATAAAATTGTCTGGGTGACCCCAAACTTTTGAACGGTAGTATATATTACTAAATAGTTATCTATGAGAATCAATGCATGTCAACTACAACTAAATGTAAGAATGTATACTAAGCACTTTTATTTATTTTGACAGTCATATAAATGATAGACAAATGCCTTTATAAGCTCTTGGATGAATCATGGTTGAACATCATCGGCGGAGGGATTTTGGGTTGAAATTAAGTTTAGTTTTTTGATTGGCTTCTGCTACCACTGAATTCAGCTACCACTAGGGTGGTAGTAACCTGGTGGGTAAAACACTTGCCTGTGAATCTGATTACCACACTGTTGCAGATTCAAACACCCACTTTCCACCACTGTGTCCTTGAATAAGACACTTAAGCCTGTGCTGCACTAGGAGGACTGTCCCTGTAACTACTGATTGTAAGAGTGTCAGCCAAATGCCCCCTTTACCCATAAGGTTAGCATCAAACATACATACACAGACCCTCAACTTAGCATAATACATACACAGACTCTCAGCTTTGGTTCACACATCCATTTACAAACCCTCTATGTAGCATCATGTCTGGATTTACAGACCCTCAAATTACCATCACATTGCTGTGCAAACGTCTAAGGCACCTGAGAAAATTATGTTCAAAGGTTGTTTACTGCTGGGCAGTTAGTGTTAAAACTCTTACTTTACAATAAATACAAACAACAGTAAAGGGTGGTTTTATGTGTGGCAAAGTGTTCGCTTAACTATTTCCAGACCTCTTTCCTCATGGAAGCCCAGTTTTACTTCTAACTCCATCAAATACCCAGTTTGGTTCTTTTTACTTCAGTAGATTAAATTAGGTGTTGATTATGGAATTTTATTCATTCACCCAATGACTGAAGGCACTGAACAGAAACCTGGATCCAAACCTGTGTTCTTCGAACCAGCTCACAAAATATTGACTGCTTTTTAGAAAAAATAAATCTTAATCATTTTTACTGCTTTCTTGTTTGTTTGCATTGATTCTAATATTCAGCTGTGTTTTTGCTGGCAGAAAGCAGCCCACTGCTGATATAAATGACTTCAAACAATTTGCACAGGTGCCAAAGACGTTTGCACAGTTCTGTACATTTACAAGCCCTCAATTTAGTGTCACATCCATATTTATACACCCTCAACTTACCAAGGCATGTGCAAATACAGACTCGAACTAAGTGTTAACTAAAAATGAAAATAAGAATGTGCAAATCTTTGGCTGTAGGTGGCTTTAATTTCTTTCCTTGCAATGGGTAGTCCAAATGAGTAGCGGCTATGGAGAACAGGAGCATTCCACAGTCAATCTAACAGGAAGAATGTCCGATAGCCTATAGGAACAAGGTAATTACTAAAGCAAGCAGGTGAATAAAGCAGGAAGCTGTGCAAAGGCGCATGGGAAAGGAACAGTAGACAATTGGCGTGAGAATAACAACTTGCCTGATGCTTTCCCTTTCCCATGTGCACACTCCACCTGCCCGTGTGCCAAGTAGATCTAGAGGGAGATTATGCTATACACACTGAACCAGCATCTTAAATTCATATATTTACTTCTTGTATCCTGTTTCCCTGAAACAAAACAGAGTCCTCCAAACCCATGGATGCAGACACAAGACAAACTAATCATTAGGAACCATGTAAAATAATGTGTTTTAAAAAATATGCTCAGCAACTAGTCCTTCAGCGTGACGGTGTGATGTCAAAACTAAATGTCTAACTTCCTACATACAGTTGATGCTTGCTGTTTTGTTTTTTTTTAGAATTCACCTTAATAAATTCTGACAGTGAAATAAGAAATGGTTGGCAGAGGCCCTGGTAGGCTCTGAAGCATTTATCACTCACTACTCTCCAATTAAAATGGCACTCAAAAAGCTCACCCTAATGACTGAAGCTAAACAAAACTGCGTTGATAACCTTAATAAATGGTGAAAAACTATACAAACCTCATGCGAAATTTGAACATTAGCTGCAAATTAATGTACATAAATGGGGCTGAATTATTATAATCACATCAGGAGAAAAATAGATCTGAACTACTGGAATACAATACTACCCCAGTTCATGAGATCATTCACAATGTTATTGGTATTTATTTGTAAAATATTTACTTTTTCGTTACACTTATTTTAGTTACGCTCATTAGAATTGTTGATCTTGAGTCCATGTCAGGTATCTCTATGTTAAAGCATTTAATCCTCACTCAAGGTCTTTGAGTTTAAAGTCATACTTGATCAGAAAGCTCATCATATCAACTTTTTCTTTATTTATTACTTCTTCACTCTGTTCCCAAAGCTGCCATCAGTCACCTCTGCCGCATAGTCAAAAACAGGATGTCTTTTCACATTCCATCGAGATTTGAGCCTCCACAATGTGAGTGAGGCAGAGAATGACAGGAAAAGTGCATCAGGGTCAATGAGAGGAAACGATATGAAGTGGTATGAGGGGTTGATAATGGAATTATTAAACAGTCACTGTTGTTTTCACCTTTCAGTCAACCTGAAGACACAAATAAGTTACTATGCCAGTCAAGGAGTAAGGTTCATCTCATTCCTTTCAAAGTGATTTGAGGGAATCATTGAAAGTACATTACATTCAATAATACCATCAGGTATTATGTAGACACAAACAGACTGTGTGTGCATCAAAAGCCAGTTTGTAGATGTGGAAAAGTCTAGGGACTAGACATAATACAGGTGTATTACTAGGCATGCAGGCACTTCTACAAACATTAGTGACAGAATGAGTCGCTCTCAGGAGCTCAGTGAGTTCCAGCGTGGTACCATGATAGGATGCCACCTGTGCAACAAGTCCAGTCGTGAAATTTTCTCGCTACTAAATATTAGTCAACTGTCAGTGGTATTATGACAAACTGGAAGTGATTGTGACCGACAGCAACTCAGCCACAAAGTTGTGCCATGCTAACTGACGGAGCGTTGTCAGCGGATGCTGAGGTGTATAGTGCACAAAACTCACCGACTTTCTGCAGAGTCAATCGCTACAGACGTCCAAACTTCATGTGGCCTTCAGATCAGCTCAAGAACAGCATAGAGAGCTTCAAGGAGCGTGTCTCCATGGCAGAGCAGCTACATCCAAGCCATACATCATCAAATACAATACAAAGCGTCAGATGCAGTGGTGTAAATCACGCCTCCACTGGATGAGTTGTCATGACAGATGCTACAGTGTTTGAACTTATTCCACTAAAGTCATGACGTCAAATACTACATCAAGTACCCTGAGCAAGGTACCGTCCCCACACATTGCTCCCTGGGCACGTATGACAGACTGGTAACTTTTAATCTATGCACCTTTTACGGCTGCTGGTCTCAGTAAAGACAAATCCTTACAGAGAAATACCAAGTTTACATGAAGTATACAAAAAATGTTCCTGTACAGATTTCCTGATAGAGAAATTGTATATATGGGGTAACCAGTCCTAGTCCTGGGGGCCCCATGCTCTAAGCATTGTCTGTAATATCTGAGTGTTTTCTGTAATCTAACACACCTGACCATGAGGAGCTTGTTAATCATTGAATGAACTGTTAGATGAAGGAAAGCACTATACCTGTTCTAAGTCTTGGAAATTCTGCATTAAAATTCTGCAGTTTGTATGACCAGCTTCTGCTCCACTGATAGCATCTTAATAGTTAATTTCACTGATGACTGTCAACCACTGCCACTGTGATTGCCACACATTCCTGTTATGCAAATTTGACAGGTGTAAGTATTCAGGCCTATTTGCTTGCATGGATTTCAGTCCAAGTGAGGTGCATACCACATGCCTCATCAGCCCTTGGACACCTGCACTACACATGCAAACCACACATGAGACTTATTTGTGCTTTCAGACCAGTAATGTATAAACATAATGCCAAGACAGTGTGGAGTCAGGCTGATTTAGACAGAATGGCAACGATCCCAAGAGAACCTTATTTACCTATGAGTTATGAACATGTATTTCATTGCCATTAGTGGAGTGCTTGCAGCATGGTGAAGCAAAGGCCACATATTGTCACAATGTGGAGCCTCTCAAGGACTGATATCTTGCCAGAACTATTGCTGGATCTGCCTGTGGTATGTTGAGTGAATTATGGCAGAGAATTATTATGGGTTTTTTGTGTGACTGGCTTTCATTTCATAATACCATATTTGGAATGAGATAAACTTTTCTCAGATCTAGCCAGTGATACTTCAGACCACATGGAAGCTACTTGCTGTAACACTGACCTTGATAACCCCCTTTCACTTTCTGGCTCATGTAAGTCTGTATCCACAACAGGATGTGTCTGTTTCCTTCAGCCCCCAAACAAACAAATGTCTTTTTCTTTCTCCCAGGTTCCTTTCTGGATAAATGCTCCTCCATCATTTTGGACCCGGTTTTCAGTGGCTGAACTGAACCATGGAAAGAACAACACTTACTTTAATTTCGGACCAGTAAAGTAAGTGTGTCTAATAAAGTAGTCAGTGAGTCTCGTACACAGCTATGCTATCTCCGATTCGCTCAGACCAGTGTAGCACACACTGCCACATTGGTGTCATTGCTGTGATGCTGCACTCGAATACTATCTGGTCAGTAGTGGACCTTTGCTTGTCCATTGAAAGATAAGACGAGGGGTGATGACAAATTGTCAACAAATGGGCAAATGGCAGTGATTTGAAACTTTTAATGTGCATAGGTCTGTATGGTAGGGGTTTCAAAAAGGGGCAAAAAACATTCAGTGGTGCAAATAACTGAAATGCCCTGTGGTGGGCTGGCACCCCACACAGGGTGAGTCCTTGCCTCACACCCGTTAACCCCTGGATAGACTCCGGCTCCCCTTGACCCTAGTGTGGATTAAGTGGTTACAGAATGGATGACTGAATAACTGAAATTACATAATGATTACTTAGTACAGAATCAATAAAATTCATATAAATGAAATCTATATTGAACATTTTACTCAGAGTGCCAATAATTCTTCAGCAACTCTACATCCTTTTGAATTAGAATGAAATGGAATGGAATTAAATTTAACATAAAGTGGCCGTTTATCAGAATCAAGCCTTGGAAAATAATTTGCAGTGAACCTAAATTCTATTTAAACAAATTAGGCATTATGTTTCTCCCTTATTACGTTAAAATACTCTTTTAACGATGGTGCTATTATTTATAACGTTGTTGTAATTATTTGTAGAAAACAGCTACTGTCCTGGCTGTTGTGTGTATAATTATTAGTAGCCTACATTTCCTGTTAGAAAAGAAATGTATTTTCTTCCATTCTAAAACAATACTGACATACAATAATGAATGGTATCCATCAGCAGATCAGCAGTCCTAATGTTCTAGTGTGATAGTTATTTAAATAGGAAACCCAGGTAAATGGATAAATAAATCCACAACTGATAAAACTGAACATGTTCATTGTGTTTATTTTGTGCTTTTTTTGTTGAACGTTGCATTCTGGATGTAATTTGCTTCTTCCATTGGTTTTTGAACACATGACTCTGCACTTGATTCAGTCGTTTCAGGTCAAGATCATCACACAGATACCATCACGTAATGTGTCAGCACCTCCACTCCTTAACTGGTACAGGCATAAAGACTGATCAGCATAGCAACGTCACTACAGCAGTATGCATCAAGTTTGAACCTATCTGCTCAGCATTATGTAAGTTACAATGACAAGTTAATCAGAATTACACAGCAATGCACACAAAGTTCGTCCACAAATATCAATTAAACCTTTCAATATGTTATGATAGGTTCAAATTTAATTTGCAAACCACCCAAATACTTAGACACTTTTTTTGTGATCAGTCAGTACAGAACCAACCAAAATCGGTTAACTTGGTAGAAACAGGATTGGACATTTACAGCTCACTTGCTAGTTAACTTGCGTTAACTAACTGCTAACTGGTTATTTGTAGATGTGTGTTAATAACTATAATGATACTAAACTAATTCCTTAACGTAAATTGTTGTCGTTAAAAATGCAATTCAGTTTTTACCACTGAAGTGTGAAAATGGTTTATCCAACTCTGAAACTCTGAAACCTGGTCATTTGCACTTTTCACACTAGGGTTTCTTACTTCCAGAATATGTGATTCAAAATAAAGGTAAGATACTGATGAAAAATGTATAAATTCCATCTTATTTCATTGACTTTTCTTAAAGTCAGAATCAGTTGATTGTGATGTTTTCCACAGTCATGTAAGTGTTTGCAGGCATTGTTTGACTTCTGTATTCCAGTCTAGCTGTACTTGACTACATGGAAAAAGACAACTGCTTGTTATTCATTTACACAGCTTTATTACAAAACTTCACCTCCCTTTTGTCAGTTACAAAAGTTGGTCAGACTCACTCATTCTTAAGGGTTATCTTATGCATGACGATTTGAGGGGGTGTATGTTTTATAACTCTAAGATATACTGCAGTATACGTTATTGCGGAATAGACCTAAAAAGGTTTCCCAGAAAGACTCCTGAATACTTTTTGCCCAGTGACTGTGTCTTTCCTGTTAAGAGTTTAGTGCGAACTAAACAGGGAATAAAAGCAAAACGGGCAGGTGCCTAATGTCATTGCCAGGCCGTGAAGCAAATAAACACAGAATGCATGGACTTTAACCCCCTTACATTTAAAAGCAGTCCTGTTGGCTTTATGTGGACTCATTGCAAGGTGTTAGTGCAGGTGCTGAGGGTGGAGAAGCAAGTCTGGTTCTAGTTTGACTCAAATCATGGCAAAGAAATTCATATGCATGGTCATATTTTAAGCTGACATTTTACATTTATATCAGGTAACATTTATCGTGGATTTTCACATTAAAGTCAGAACTATTTTAATGAATTTCTGCTCCCACTGTACTTTAAACATTTCTAAGTAATGTGTAGTTGGATGATAACAATTCTTACAAGTACAGAGGAACTACTGGTGATGTATTCATATTACAGCTGGAGAACAGTTCAGGTTTAAGCAAGAACTTTTTTTACCATGTCACCACAGTACAGCTAGCTAAAAATACCCTCATAATGTAGGTAACACACAACCTATTACAATCATACAAGTCTTGAGGGAAAAACTCTATTCACTTTATTACATTTGTGTAATTAAAGAAAATAAATTATGCTGTTAATTGCTGTATGTGTACGAGAAAAAGAGAGAGAGTTCAAGGGAGAGAGAGAGAGAACGAGATAGAAAGAGATTAAGGACATTCAAGATTTAATAAATCAAGCATTTTTATTTTAAGACAATGCAGTTCAATTCTTCTAAAACTTTATCCTCAAAAAACTAGGTACCTTTTTTCTTTCATATGTCGAAGGGATTCTTGCTCTTGTTACGGGATGCAACACAATATCTTGCCATTTGAAACATCATTACGCATGCCGAAAGTTTCCTAGTTTTAAATTTCTTCATTGCTGCTGTTTATAGAATATACAAAATCTCTGTTTAAATGACTGCAGAGGTCGTGCAGCAGATGCTGTGGGATGACATGCGAGATCTTCCAGCAGCTGTCCACTAAACACTGATATTCCAGCACATTCTGTTTGCTGCACAGTCCTGCCCTGCCTATTACTGAGCTATTGTTAGAGTTGTGCTGTGGAGGAGGTTGCCCAGGAAGTATTTGCTTACATGGCACTGTACACATTGGCAGTCTCATTCAACATTATGAAACTAGAAATAGACCATTATAAAGGTCTCCTTTGCTTCTCAGCAAAAACCTAATCTGCATTCTTCTTGGGTTCTCACTCCAGACATGGTGTAGGGGCCAAATGAAAATATTATCCAATGCATTTTTCTTCAGCTTTTTTCTTCATCCAGTTCGCTATGTCTGTTCCAAATAACCCAGTTAACACTTCCTTAACTAAAAACAAACAGCAAAAAAGATATACACAATAGATAAGTTCAAGTGAAAGGATTAATGGCCTTTTTAGCAGTGTGCCTCCTATTCAACTCAGATACACTCCAGATCAGAACGCATGCCTATTCCAAAGGTCTTTGAGATGTTAAAATAAAAGCTGAAAACTCTATGTGATCCTGGCTAATAAATCATATAGAACGCTAATTATCATGTAATTTAATCACCAGTTGGCAGCAGCTGCGGCACTGTTAGATTTCAACAAGCTGACATCACTGCGTCTCCACAACTAAGGGATAAACAGATGATGAGAAATGTCAAGTAAAAATTTACTGCCACTGCTTGTCCTACATAGAGCAACTCAAACATTAGGAGTTGACCTAAAAAGGGAAACACACAAAATACAATAATGTCCTAAAGCAATAATATAAGGACCCCTTGATGAAATACAGTATACTATTCAAAACCATCTTCCGAGTGCTGGGATGTCGAGGTGAATTTTGTCTTAATAACCATAAAGTGACACCTGCAGGGCCTAGACAGTATTACATCTAGAGGCGAGCAATACATTAATTTAGTTAAGAACTGATACCTACAATAGAAACGCTAACATCCGATACCATTGACAATATCTGCACTTTTACAGCTTCTCTTGTGCACTTAAGCTCTTTATTGATTTAATTTTGATCTACAGTGATAAATATAAAATATGTGAAAACCATTGCATCCATGTGCAATAAACCATCATATAAAACAATTGTCTAGTGAAATAACCCCAAATATGTAATGTATAAACTACAGCAAAGCATTCACTCAGGAGAGTGCAGACGTATTTTCTGAATTGCACATTTATTTTTTCACATTTTCACAATCAAGCACTGTCAGCTTGATAAAAAGGTTTTCAGTTTGCTGCTTAAATAGATCAGTATTTTCCTGTGAAAACCAAGAACATAAGGATCAGAAGTATGGGTATTTCAGCAGCAATCCATCCAGGACTCATTACATCCTCTTTGTTAAATCATTTACTGGATTAGTGGTTTTTGGAAGCACGTGCCTCGTCCTACACAGACACAGGACAGATAAGACCTAGCAGCTCCGCATGACCTGGGGAATCTTGAATGATTTCTTCATGGATGAATTCTCTTAAAGATCTGATGGGCAGTTTCTAAATCAGCAATTGCCAAAACAGCAGTAAAGCTAACAGACAAAGAGCATTTACATTTATGGCATTTATCCAAAGCGACTTCTGTTCCCTAACTACAGGGGACAGTCTCCCTGGAGCAACTTGGGGTTAAGGGTCTTGCTCAGGAACCCAGTGGTGGTGCTGAAGGTAGGATT
Organism: Brachypetersius gabonensis; assembly: GCA_037577145.1. NCBI lineage: Eukaryota > Metazoa > Chordata > Actinopteri > Characiformes > Alestidae > Brachypetersius > Brachypetersius gabonensis. The sequence goes on along the minus strand of JBBJLR010002982.1, from coordinate 5,006 downwards.
CGAACCCATGATCTTTTGGTCTAGAGGCAAGTATCCTACCCACTACGCCGCCACCACGCCCATGGTGAACACACAGTACTTCATGCAGTTAAGACAGGTTGGCATGTTGCACCGGTCACTGGTTTTTTACATGATAAACAAACAGGATGATATCTAAAGGTTACTTTACAGTACCTTATAGCACTGTCTATGTTTAGTGTGCTATTGTCATTGTTTTTATAAGCTTCCAACTGAGTTTAACTGAGGACATACTCCCTCATGGAGATATCAGCCACTTCCTGTGGAAGTGAATTACTGACCATGCCCAAGTTTCAATATTCAAGGGTTTAATTTGTCACATACATAGTTCTCCAGGACAACATGATAATCTGTTATGATTAAGTGCAATGAAAACATGTCCAGCTCCCAGATTGTGCAAGATAATAATATATGAATAAAATAAGAAAAAAAAATCTTAAAAAATAAAGTAATAGTAACAGTGATAAATATCAAATAAGAACTGAGTGTAGTATAGTGCAAATACTGTTCAATGAATGTATAAAGTGACTTAGTGGTGCAACATAGTACTATGGATAGCAGATGAACAAAAGATGAATTGATGAATACTGGTTATTGATCATGACTATAAAATGAAAAACAATGTTTAGAAACCTTGTTGCCTGGGGGAACAAGCTTCTTCGTTCTTTTTCTGTCTCTTTCACTTTCAGAGCCTGTGGTTTTAGTAGATGTGGACTTATTTGAGGTGTCATTTGAGACACCGGTTAAACAGTTTCCTATGAGATCAATAGGGTTTTCTGATTCTGATTATAAAAGTTCTTCTTATTGAGCATTTTTGACTCAGTTCAACTAATTATTTTTTCTTTCCACTTCAGAGGACACAATGGAGTTATACAATAACTTCAGGAGAATAACCTCACCCAAATGAACTCTCTGGTTAATATCCTACTTCAGTGGCATTCATTTTAAGTATCAGTTGTTGCAACAATCTGATTATTGTTTTTTCTTAAAACCAATCAACTCATTATATTATTCCCCATTTTTTCCAATATAACCCCAATTTTTCATACATATTTTCCATTACCTCTGAAAATGAGCAGCTAATTATAAACATCAGCTAGATGTAGAGATATAGAGAGGGGAAACGAATTTGTTCTGATTTGTTTGTAGTGTTGAGTGTGTCGTTGTTATGCTTTGAGTAATACATTTGACATTTTGGAATACATGTCCTTTTGTACTTTTATGCACACATGAAAACCAATGCATCAGTATACAGTAAACCACCATATAAAATAATAGTTTAGTGAAATAACCTAACAATGTATAAACTACAGCAAAGCATTCACTCTCTCATGCCTCTGTATCTGTGTGCGCGCGTGAAGCAGAAGGAGAGTGCAGAAGTATTTCCTGAATCGCAAATTTATTTACCGTTTATTTTTTATTCATAAGCACTGTCATCTTGAAAAAGGTATTCAATTTGCTGCTTAAATAGACCAGTATTTTCATTTGAAGGTCTAAAACAAGGAACGTGAGGATCAGAAGTATGGATATTTCAACAGTATTTCAAGTTTAATTAGTTTGAGGAATTTTCTTCTTTCTAAGATCAGACAAAAAACACATGAATTCTAATTGGTTATAACGAGTCAGTTGTGAAATAAAGGTATGAAAAGTATACTCACATATAAAACGTCTAATGTAGGTATTGTGCAAATCTGATATCATTAGACCATTTTAGATCGTTTTGAAATTCAGAGGCAATCACTTTATTGACAAGAACTGGTTGCCGAGAATACAGTGTGTCAACACAGAACACGTTTTTGTAACGTTCATTCCTCTCTTAACTGTTACAGTAATTAGATTTGATAATGGCATAGACGTGTGTACCAGAACTGTGCCATTAGGTATTCCCAAATAAATATGTTTTGCATTTATTGCTCGTGCATTTTGTTTTTTCTGACTAATGACGTTCTCTGATTTCTGATGCCATACAAATAAAGAAATGTTGCCTTCACTCATGATGTTCCACTGGATGGCAGTGTTGCACTCTGCAAAACTGCATTTCAAAACTGTCCTGTTTAATAGCTGGCTGTCAGGGGAACAGTCATTCTGTGCTTCCATCCAAAGGGGATGCCATGAAAGTTATAAAGTTAAAGTTAAAGTTATCGAAGGCCTGGCACAGGAGGTGAAGGGGAAATGGCAAGCAAGCCCTATGGAACAGCCAAATCCTGAACCTCACTCCGAGACTTCCACCAGACCAATTAGGCTGAGAGGCCTCACCTGAGTACTCCCGGGCAGGAACTATATATAGACAGTGCTGACAAAGACACCCAAACAGGAGAAAAAAGCCCTCCAAACCGGAGATGTGAATTGGGGCCCCCGGTCCGCGACAATATCCTCTGGGATCCCAAATAGCCGGTAAGGGTTCCAAGAGTCCAGCAGGAAGCTGGTGAGGAGTTTTAGATTGTGCACAAACAGAACACGATAGAACAAAATCTGATACATCCTTCTGACATAGCACACCAGTGAAGTGTACCTTCTATGTTAGTTTTATGTGTAAATTATTTGTTTGCACAATGTGGAGAAAATGAAACTAGAATCCAGAATTGTAAAGAAAAAGCTACAAGGACAGACTGTCCAAAAAGCTTTGACCAAGTGTTTCCCTCAAAGTGAAAACGTATTCATTCCATTAAATAACAACAACAACAACAACAACAATAATAATAATAATAATAATAATAATAATAATAATGAAGATGAAGAATCAGAAAACCTGATGGATCACAGAGGAAACTGCTTGAAGAAGAAAAAGAAGAAGAAGAAGAAGAAAGAGCATCTGTAACTCTTATATTACTTATATGCTTATGTTTTTTTGTCATGTTATGCTTAGGTTAACCAATGGTAGATTAACCTGAATTAACCAAAACTTGACATTTTCATGTAATTCACATTTTCACATTAAAACAAACAAAGCAGTGTGGATTCTTTCCAGTGCATCACTGGCAACAGGGGCCACAAACAAAAATAATTCAAAGCAGATTTCAGAGAAGGAGAAGCAGAAGGAGAGTTTTGGAGATCCTATCCCAATTATTATGTTTAGTTTATGCTCTTACAGACATGGAAGTGAAGGTGTTGGATTTTGGATTGAGAACAAAAGGAATATAAGGTAGTAAATATTGAGTACAATGAATAAGTAAAGCCTGATCTAAATATTAGGCTGGCATTAGAACTGTGGCTGAATAAAGATTATATGTTTAGTATTGGGACGTATGACTGTTATACCAGAAGGGATTTTAATCACATTGCATTCAAATGCATAGACTTTAATATGGAGTTGATCCCCCATTGCAGCAACGACAGCTTCCACTGTTTTAGGAAGGCTTTCCACAAGATGTTGGAGAGTTCCTGTGGGAATCTGTGCCCATTCGTTCTGTAGAGTATTTATTAACTCAGGCACTGATGTTGGACGAGGAGGCCTGGGTCCGTTCCAGTTCATCCCAAAGTTGTTGTCAGGGTTTCTTCCAAATCAACCTCATCCCACCTTTATGGACATTGCTTTTTTGTTGGTACTGGGGAACAGGCATGCTAGAATAGAAAATGTTCTTCCCCAAACTGTATCCAAACATTGGAAACTCTGAAGCATTAAGATTGCCCTTCACTGGAAGTAAGGGCCTAGCACAAACCCTAAAAAACGTGTCCCAATACTTTTGTTCATTTAGCGTATTACTAAATCACTGTGGCATTAAAACAGTGCAAGAAACTACAAATTATAACCTGATCTCTTGCCAACTGTCCACTTAATGCACTAATATTGTATTCGTGTTCACTTGGGTACATGTTTCTCTGTAAAAGAGCACGCCAGTGTGTGTTTTGTCTGTTTTGGAGATAAATAAAGTGCAAATCTCTGAACAGATTTTTAACACAGCGCGGGGGTTCGCTTCCTTCTAAGAGGCTTATGGGTATTGGAGTCAAAGGCATCCATTACTCCAATGGAACTGTCCGGTCCCTTTTTCCGTAGTAGCACTACAATTACCAGGATGCAGGCGGAGTGAGTTCCGGCGCCGTGGTGAAAAAAGAGAAAAGTTGTAGTAGTGGGTGTTGAATGCTGGAGGAGGAGGAGAGAGAGTGTAAACTAGTGAGAGAAAGAAGAGAGCGGTGCTGGACACTTACATCGCGCGGGGAGGTAAGAAACGACACGAGTGCACAAGGAGAAAAACTGGCTGAGCCGTTTTTCGGTAGAGAAATAAAAAGAGAAACAAGAAAGAAAGGAGAATGGCATGTGCAGCCCCATTGAAACTTGTGGAACGTGATTTAGGAGAGAGGGGGAGAAAAAGCTGCTTAAGGGTTCGTGGAGTGAGCCGAGTGCAACTGTTTTCGTCGTGAAGTCGCCCACTTTGTCTCATTATTAGTTTTGTGGCAGCAAACTTCCCAAAGGCTGTGTGCTTTGAATGGTACAGTGGAGCAGCATGGATGCTCGTCTGCCTCTCGACGTGCATCCCACAGCAACGGTGTTGTTTAGGACCAACGTACCTTGTATCCATAAATTAATGCTTTATATTCAGCCATACATAAATGCATTCATCCGTTCGTACACCCATGCATCCATTTATACAGCCACCCATACGTCCATGCATCGATGGATTTATCCATACGTCCACACATCGATGTATTCATCCATGCATTCATCCATACATCAGTGCATCCATCTATCCACCCATGCATTCATCCATACATCCATGCATGCATACACACGACCCTCTTTCCGTCAATGCAGAGCTGGACGCGAAAGTGCCATAGAACCATAAAATGTTTCTTAATGGGAAGGCGGATGGATCAGATCCGTTGTTTGATCGGTTATCTTAAGAGCATCCACGCCAGGTAAATTCAGGTGTGTTCTGAGTGCGTAATTGCCGGTTTCACGTTAATCCAGCGATGGAGAGTGGGGGGGGGGGGGGGGGGGGGGGGGGGGGGGGGGGGGGGGGGGGGGGGGGGGGGGGGGGGGGGGGGGGGGG
>JBBJLR010002962.1:0-14274 GCA_037577145.1 Brachypetersius gabonensis | reverse complement strand
CTTAGTTCTGGAGCCAATAAGCCAAAGGTTTTAAGTTTTGATCTAATAAAAGTGTTGTTTGAATAAAAACCTTTTTTAGTGATGAATAACAGCCAATTGCTTGATCATTTTAAGAGGTCTTTCATGTTGCATAACCCACTATTGATATAGTTGTTTAAAAACACAAAAGTATAATTTAGCCGATTACTCGATTAATCAATGAAAAAAAATCAACAGAATACTCGATTCCAAAAATATTCGATAGTTGCAGCCCTAATTCTAACATAGCTGACTTTTTCCAATGGTTGACGCTAGATTAGATGAGTGGGAGGGATGTTGGCAACGCTGACCAGACATTTATAACAATTGCTACAAGAAAAACATACATTTTTTTACATGTGTGAGGTTTTCATTTTTTGCATCAAATTATGACAAGTAGTATCAGAAAGAGTATCAATCAGTATTAATATCAGTATCAGTCAAATCCTATTGATAGTCATCCCTTCTGATCAATGGTACTTCTTTATCTTGTTTTCTTAAGTGATGGCCGTTTTGTTCAGTGGCGGTTGTTTTGTTTAGTGGCGGTCGTTTTCTTAAGTGATGGTCGTTTATTTAGTTGTAGTCAATTTGTTCAGTGATGGTTGTTTTGTTCAGTGGCGGTCATTTTTTTAAGTGATGGTCATTTTGTTCAGTGGCGGTCGTTTTGAATAATGGTCGTTTTGTTTAGTGGCAGTCATTTTGTTTAGTGATGGTCGTTTTGTTGAGTGGTGGTCGTTTTGTTGAGTGGTGGTGGTTTTGTTGAGTGGTGGTGGTTTTGTTGAGTGGTGGTGGTTTTGTTTAGTGGTGGTGGTTTTGTTTAGTGGTCATTGTTTTGTTTAGTGGTCATTGTTTTGTTTAGTGGTCATTGTTTTGTTTAGTAATGGTTGTTCTTGTGAGTGGCGGTCGTTTTGTTGAGTGGCGGAGTGATAGTTGTCACTTATGTAGTAATCAAAGCACAGCTCCAATGTAAATCATTGTGTGCATTTTCGATTTATTTCACCAAGACAGAAAAAAACAGAGCTCAGAAAAAAAACTAAACCCACTACTTTACATCACTGTAAAAAAGACACAATAAGGATCGACATAAAATAACACATAACAACTAAAAGTCCTTTACAACAGTTTTTACTTAGTATCACTTACAATCACCAATTTAAAAACAGACCAGATGACCATTAAACAAGAAACAACCCAGAAAATCCCGCCAAATCATAAAGAATAATTGTCTGGCTAAGATCCTGAAAACAGTAAAAGCTTATGCTAGCCTTCACCATTCCATACTGGACGCATCGCAAAACACAGCACAGGCCAAGAACAGCGGGAAGGAACTGACTACAATAGACTGTAACAGAAAGGAAGTGAGGATGGCCCAATACAAAAATAAAATTAAACTCTGACCATAACAATGTGAGTACATGTTCATATAGTCAAATAGTTGGGATTATCATAAACACATGTTAAGAATTATAAAAAAAAACTTGCCTGGCATTTTCTGTAAGGCCTTTCCCTGCTGTTCTGCATATGGGGAGGAGCATTTCTTCTCAAACATAAAATCTGACAATGTTAAAGGTTTTAAATGAAAATTTTATTAAATTAAAAAGTAAGCACTAATAAACCTGTGCAAAACATTTTGCGCACTGATGCAGAATCCTTTAAGGCAGCACTGTGATGTATCCAAAATCAATTTTACTCCACTAATAATGTCCAACTGTGTTCATGTTTCTCTTTTTCTTTTCCTCTTGGATCCTGTCTTATACTAGAGCAGATGTTAGAGCCCCTCAAAAGAGGGCAAGTAATACACATCCTGTTACCCTCCCAAAGGAACATCGCAGGATCAAATATCGGTTCATACGCCAATTACATAGTTAATGGTGGCCTTTATGACCATAATTTATAGACTCGCAAAGAAAAGCACCTCTCCCTAAAAAAGCCCCAAAACCTTCTTTGTCCCTCCCCAATCAAAGGTGCCTGATCAGAGATTTAAACCATGATGCTAGACCATGATCTTTCACTCTCACAAATGCACGTGCACACAGTAATGTGCAAAAGTCTGAGAAAAACACACCTGAGCAAATTACACCAAAAAGCTGTTTACTATTGAGCAGTAGTGTTAAGTAAGTGTTAAAACACTAACACTTTTTCAAAATGTTCACTTAACAATTTCCAGACCTCTCACAGTATCACTACCCTCAAACACCTGGGTTGGCCCTTTTTATCACGTGTCTTCATAAATGTGTGTTGCTTATGGAACTTTATGAATCCACACAATAATTGGAGGCACAGAGCACAAATCAGCTGACAAAACAAAACACAAACTACTTTTCCCTTTAAAAAAATAGTTTTATGGCTTTCTTCTTGTTTGCATCCTTTTTTACTGGCAATAAGAAACCTACTGATTATACGATCAGCTTCAAACTATTTGCAGATTATTTTGCTTGTGTATTTCAAAAACTTGTGTATTTCAAAGTAATCCTTAAATGTACTCACCCGCGTAGTAGGAGATCCTTGCAATATCTGAAACAAAACAGAGAGAAGGAATACACAGTCACACAGCAGTCTTTACATCATCCAGAGAGCTAAGCAGCATCCATTTAAGGCAGTGAGTGTGAGTGTGTGATGGGAAGAGTAACAGAACACTGTAAGTGCCTGAGAAAAGAGAGCCCCCTAGCTGTCACTGATGACTAGAGAGACCCCAAACATGAAGGTTCAGAGCAGGGATGGAAATGATTCCACAGTTAATAGTCACCCGTCACATAAAGTTGTTCAATCAATGCCGTTGCGCTTTTAAAACATTCATTTAGAGCTTTTTCATTTGACTGTCAAATAATCAATATTTACACACTGACAGGTGTGCAATTCAAATTGAGGGATGTTTTTGAATTACAGGAGGTCCAAATTGGAAACTTCCAGGAGATTAACTTACTTAAAAAAACGTGTTGGACCACAATTGGCCTGGGTTAAGATACTGTATTACTATTGAAAAGTGGCACAACCAACAGAGATGCACCATATGAACCAAGAAAAGATATTTATTTCACTCATGTTATTGGTGAAAGGCATGACAGAGAGAAGAAATCACACAACAGGTGAGCAAATTGATAGAGAAGCATATGCTGATCATCAGCGTGGGTACATATGTTTATATTTCTCAAGAAAATTACAGCCTTGAGCTGAAAACTGCTATTTATTGATGTTGTTGTGACTGAATGCAAGCAACTCCTCACAGGAAAGTTACAGCATCTAGTGTAAAAGCTTGCCGGAGGAATAGAAACTGTTACTGTTGCACAAAATCTTTTTCAGGAAAAATGCTAAATAAGCAAACCTTTGGGCAAGTATCATATTCTATTAGGGCTGTAACGGTACATGTATTCGTACCGAACAGTCACAGTTAGGTAGGATGGAGAAGACATGATTGATGTAATACGGAATCACAGAGGGACCAAAAGGCGTAAGTAAATCATAAACCTGGGTCGTAGTGTGGTGCAATAGTGCCACCTACTGGCGTAACACTTCTGCTGCCTTAAGGGGCTTTCAGACCGAACGCGGCCTGCACTTTGCTTTGCTCTGAAACTCATAATTTTCTATGGCTTGCGCGGCGCAAGAAATTTGTTGAACTTTGACCGCTGCGCGCCGTGACGCATTTTCGCGCGACCAATAGAATCAAAGCATCGAAGCGGGCTAGTGTTCGGTCTGCCCCGTCTAAACATGCACGCACACACACACACGCGCACGCACGCGCACGCACGCACACGCACACACAAAAAGGGTATGGAGGAAAAGCAACTCTCTGAGTGTCCAGAATCTACAAAGCCCACAGCATATTCTCTCTTGGTGCTAACAGAGCTAGCGCTAGTGCTAACTCTGTTAGCCAGGACAGGAGAGTTTAAAAAAACACACCTACTTTTGCTCTGAGCCCCACGGCAAGCGCAGCCCGTTCTCGCTGTTTTTGAGAGGATGCAAAACCTCGCGGCGAGCGCAGCGCAAGACGCGTTCGGTCTGAAAGCGGCTTTCCACATACAAGAAAATATAAGCAAGAGTGAGTGTTTACTGGTTAATACACTGCTGTTTATTTAAAATAAACGAAAACAAACCAAGCCTTATTCTTTAGAACTTTTTGTTGCTTAACTTTGCTGTATCGTGAACCGTACCGAACCGTGACCCCAAACTGAGGTACGTACCAAACCGTGACATCTGTGTACCGTTACGCCCCTATATTCTATTCATATTCTTTTCAGTAAATATTCTACATCAGAATGAGCTTCGTTGTCCAAGATTAAGCTCAAGCCTGGGAAAGAAACCCATAGAAACATTATCATTTAAGTAAACAGATATAATGCATTAGCAGTGCTATACTTGAAACATGCTGGTTAAATAAAATTGTATCCTTGTTTCTCATACTATACAGCACCGCATCCGGTTAAACAAAATGAATTATGCTCAGTTGGAGACCTATGCCACTTTGTAGCCTGTTTTTTTTTTATTAAATCCACAGCTGATCGGGGATGTGAAAGCACCAACAATACCCAACACTGAAAACTTTATCAAACATTACATCACTAAACCACCCATTCCTTGCTCAAGCTGCCACCTAACTACTGAACCTTCAGTGATATTTAATATAATTCAGTTTGTCCTACAACAGATCTGTCAACAAGTCTATGTTGTTTTACTCATGCATCTTAAACCCACTTCCACTGAACTGATAGAACATAATAAATTAACAGATGACTTTTGAGCAAAGTTCTGTTTGCAGGCAGGAGTTTAACCAGATAATAAGATCACCTGAAGATGCACTATCCACCTCTGACCAGCTTTCTTCACAAACACCAATTCAGCTTAAGGTTCAGGAAAAGAATAAAAAGAAAAACAAAGTCGTGGTCTTGTGTCTGTAAAAGCTGGGACTCTCTCTTCAGTTGGGCTGCGGCAGGTTTCTGTTTCTGCTGTTTAAAGCACACTGCAGCTCTCGGTAAGCAAAGTCAAAAGGTCAACAACGGCCACATTTATGTGGTATAGCTTCCTAGTGTTGCCAACATCCGTACAACTTTGGGATGACTGGAGCACCGCTTGTCTTTTTTTAGCTGGAGACACATTACGACATTGTGCAGAACTCTCATCTGTTTTTTTGGTATAAACTGAGCAGCACTGATCTAAAAAAAGAATTATGAGTGAACTTTGGTGTTATTGTTTTAACACATTTTGTTACCAACTTCTGGCAATTTTCCCCAGATTTACTCTTTGAAAGTAGGGAAAGCGGTTCATGTCCTGCAATGGGCTAAATATTGAAATTCAATACTTTTATTGTACTGACTGATTATTGCAGTACTACCAATCACTGGCAAATTCCAAGTCATTCTTAAGTAGTCAATTTTATGAGCATCAGTAAGACAATAAGCATGCCTGTTCTAAAATATACACTGGCACCTTACACACGTCTGCTTTGAACCTGCTTTACGTTTTTAAATTAAAAGGTGGTGAGTTTTTCAATATCAGTAGTCAAGGCATCATCATCAATATCGGTGTCAAAATGAAAAGTTCTACAGCATTTAACATCCAATCAGACTAACACACAATTTGTTATTGTGTAATTCTTATTTTGATAAGAAATCTGGCAATAAATATTTAGTATTTAACTTTAAAAACAGACAGAAAGAGTGTTGCTGGTTTGTGCATGGACAGTGATGTGGCCAACATAAGTGGCCATGAAAATGATGTTACATCTATTAAGCTGTTGCTAAGTCACAGGAGAAGGAGAGCTAGTGATGCATGCTATGAGCTAGAGATGTATTAGAATAATACGCTAGAACATATTGAATATTGAACTGAAAAAGTTACAAGGAAAACAGTAAAAGGCAGGAAAGTTCTTTAATTCACACTTTCATACAACCTGTGGTAACTGGCTGAACTGAGAAGCACTTTAGGCACAGACTCCTCACTCTGTCACACACACTCATAATGATCTGTGCACTTACAGGGGGTCCTCTGGTTCCGACAGTCTCGACATATGGCATTTTGAGTTTACGAGTTTCACTCCCATAACTAGTTTGTTTGCATGCCATGGGTTACATCACTGTTGTAGGAACGGGTCTGAGTCGGAACTTGAGGAACCCCTGTACCTGCTGCTACTCAGATGTGCAGTTTCAATCATTATCATTATGTGTAATATCTCATTGTGTGTAAGAGTCTCGCCATGTGCAACATCATGTGCATCATAAATTTTCTGCAACTACTTATTCCACACTAGGGTCGCAGGTACCCAGAGTCTACCCCAAGGTCAATGAGCGTGAGGCAAGGTCTACCCAGAGCCTATCCCAGGGTCTGCGTGGCTCCAGCCCACCGCAGGGTGCACACACACACACCCACACCATTTGCTCACACACTCACATCTACAGTCAATTTAGAATTGCCATTTCACATGACGTGCATGTTTTTGGACTGTGGAACCAGAGACCCAGGACGAAACCTACACCAGACCAGAACCCGGATTCAAACCCCCAGCGCAGGAGATGAGGCAACAGTGCAACCCATCACACCACTGTGGGGCCCTATGTGTAATGTCTTATGTGTAATGTCATGTGCAATAGCACTACATATTTCAACATTACCTATCTACTACTGATCTCTTTTGCATGCAATAAGAACAATTCCAAACCACTTTGCGTTACTAGTAAACGTCTTAACAGTAAGTTATTTATCGTTTATGTATTTTACTGCATTTCTTTTCACTTCTATTTTTTACTCTTCTTGTCTTTGTACCTCTTTGTGACTGTGAAGTTGTAACACAAGACATTTCCTCTGGGATAAATACAGTCTTAAGATTCTCATAATAAGCACATTAACTCACACATACCTTCTCTTGCTGCTTTTCACAAAGGCAGTGACTTTTACTACATTTGATGTATTTGGTTACTGTAGGCTCTCTGCTAAGGGAAGTCAGAAAGGAAGGAGTAGAAGTCAGAAAGATCGAAACATAAAACTATCCTTCTTGCAACTATTAGCCAGTCAGTTCGATTGACAAGTGAGATCACCTGGGGGACTGTGTGACAGAAAGGCTGAGTTGAGGGCACCAAACAGCTGCATACACACTCTCAGACGAAATATGACTTCAGTTAAGGAAATCAAGGGAGTTCTTGATTCCAGGTGCCACTAATTCTACAGTAATTGTCAGAGCATTACTGAACTGGATCTATAGGATAACCCTAAATCTCATCAGCACCACAATTAACCTATGATTACATTTGTGTCCCTACAAAAAGTACACCCAGACAGACAGGTTATGGCAGTCTGTTTACAGTGGGTTTTGACGATGATGTAGTACCTGGTATCTAAAAGTCTGAATATCTAATGTGGTTTGATAGAAGGTATGGTTTCTGCTCAGAGCAGAAAGGTAGGTGAATAAACCATGAGCAACCAGGAGCTCTGTCACAAAAGAGGTCATTAGTATTAGATCATTCATTCATTAATGATCTATAAGGCATATCGTGAAAAGCCTGTAAGACTTGATAACCCCCGGAGCACAAACAGTCTATGTATACATTGTTACACTAAAACTGACAATTGTAAGATGTGGCTGTGTATATTGAATCGGGTTCGGTTAACCTAGTTTGATTTTGTTGTCATTCAATTTAAAATAGCTAAGAAAAATCCATACTAAATATCAGACTGTACAGAAAAGTTAGAGGCACAGTTTGCTTAGCAACATGTCAATATTCCAAAATAATCTTATTTTTGCCAACTCAGATCGGCCTTAATTAAAATTCAACTGAATAAATGAATATACCAAACTACTTTTGTGCTTTTAAGGCTTCTCTTCACATCCGTCCAACCATCACTGTTTAGAAGCTTTATCCAAATAACAAAAAATAAATTATTACCAAATTGTGTCCAAAATATTTTCTCTTTATCTTATTTTACATAAAACAAAAATATTATGTATTAACTTTATTAAGAGGTCAAATGTGTTTACTTTTTAAAAATAAAACAAAAACTTTTTGTAAAATTATAAGCAGCTGCAGAATATTTGATTGTGAGTGTGCGCTTAGGGAGTAACAATGCATCGTGACCTTGTGATATTGCAATGTAAATTGTTCATGAAAACGTAACAATGCACCATGAAAAACAGACATCATGCAGAATCTAACAGCAGTGATGGAACACCTATGTTTGTAAGCGACCAGTATAAATTAGCCCAGTTTAGCTGTCCTCCCACTATTTGCTATGATAAATATGATGATGCCCATCATTTTTTCATTCATATTTTGTCAACATAATGAGTAAATACACAAATCAGGAACCCAGAATCATGTGTCAAATCAATGACTGAATGTGTCATTACCCTCCTATTTCCTCCAACAGAAAGCAAAAGTTCATTTCTTCATACTTTATCAAGCTCATCACACCCTTAACATGCTGTTCAAAACAAGAAAGAAGCCCTAAAGACAATGAATTAATTTTTCACTCAGGGATGTAATCCATCCTGATCAAGACTCAAACTTCTCTTTTTGCTCTCCTAAAGTCTGAAATATATTCATAACATGACTTCTGCGGATGCTTTGTTTAGAGATGGCTGGTAAGAAGTAATGAAAATGAAGATACAAGAAGCTAAAGAAGAGCATTATTTGAAGTAAAGTAACTTTACTTCAAAGAATTTATGCTAGCTCTGCTATGTCTACACCTCATCAAATGAAGTGATGTCAAAGGAAAATTAATTTAACCCTCAAATATGTAGCCAAGTAATAGCAAGTCACTACATGGCTCCATAGCCAGCAGCGGGCTCATCTGGAGGACGCCATGGAATGTCTGTGAAATTCCTCTAAAGGGACTTCACAAACTGATATTATGCAGGGTTTTAAAACTCAAATTGTTTAAATTCTCAAAGATCCTTACAGAGCTTACCCACCATTTGCTCTCTATTCATCAGGCCTGCTGTTTTCTTGATCAGAATATCGGGTTTATTCCAGCAGTACCTAGAGCTGAACACAGCTATGTTCAGACATGTTACATGCAACTTTTTCCACCCAAACAAACAGTGAAGAAGACAATGCTGCCACACACTCTCAGGTGCACATGACATATCTCAATGATCGATCACTGCATTCCTTAGTGTTAAAATACAAAGCCTGTGTTTAAATCTTGGGATGATTCACCACCTTAAGTGTGCACTGTATTAGTATTCAGCTCTGATGCAGACATGCTGCTGAATAACTTACTGATCAGGTCTGTGCAACACATGAAGTGTGGGAGATTTACAGCATTCCCTTCTTTTCACAAAACTGTTTGAGGTGCTGCAACACCAACTTTTAGGACTGCAGAACTTTCAATTGTCTTTTTTTGGACTATGTATTGTGCCCAAGAAACTGTACTACAATTAACTGTTACATGATGTTCCTTTCATGGTGTTGCACTATTTATGCTTTCATGCTGAGCTGGACATGCTAATGATAAAGTTCTTTCTTTTCTTATACTCAGTGGGCCTGAGTATAAGAGAGAAAAATAGGGAATTCATTTCACTCCTTTGCATTTGTCAGTGAACTGCAGGTCTATATTCAGTTTCTTGCAGAAGGTTCCACATGTTTGAAAACAGTTTTATAAGTCTAGGTCAATTCAATTTCAGTTCAAAACCTGACATGCAGTTGGAGAAGACACTTTAGTAGGTTCAGTGATCTCCAAAAATAATAGAAGAAAATCTGCTTCACAGACCCAGCTAATATTGTGTAAAAGTGTAAGTAGGTTCTTGTCAAACTAACTCTGCACCTCTGTCCATCACAGCAGCACTTCTCAGAAGCGTTAACCACCCAAAGTATTTCAACTTTTGTCTTTTGTCTCAACTTTTGTCTTTATTTTATCTGAAACAAAACGATGATGCAGGGTGAAGGTATTGCAATATACGTATTTTCAGATTCTGTATGATTTTTTTATTGTGAGGTTGAGATGTCAAGACAGTCTATTGTGTGAGTTCGGCCCACTATCCCTATGCTGGCAGTTTTTTTTCGGCCTACAGCGCCATTTTTTCATTTCTATAATCTATTTCTATAAACTACTTCATGTTAATTAAACCACTGATGATAATATAATAGATAAATAATGAGCGATCAACTCTTCTATTTGATGCATCAACACTAGCTTCATGCAATGGCTGCACCTCAAACATGACACAGATAAACTGTAAGTGTGTTTTCAGAAATTATAATGCAGTTTGATAAGGCATAACATTGAACAGGTTCGTTATGTCCCCTGATTGCTTCTGATTACCTTCATTACTCAAACTAATTTGTAAAAAGACTTTCAGATACCGTAACCTGATTCAGCTTATTGCTTTACAAAATGTTATTCTGCAGTGAGAAACATCTTCGCTGATCCAACATCAGATGCACAACAAATGTAATGACAGCTGGTATGACCTATATGATGCTATTTCAATCAAGTGATATACAGTAAAGTTAAAAAGCCAAAATAAAAAAGATCCTGATATTTGTTTTGTTTGTAACAAAATATCACTCAAATATAAACATTTGACACATACAAAAGTATAGCAGACATACAACAAACACAACTAGGAATTTTTATTCAATGGCAAGGAAACAGAAGGCAAACATCACTATAAGAACAAGCACTATATTTGCTGAGAGTTACGCCTGATTAAACTCAGTAATGTGTGAAACCTGTGTGTATTGTTCGGTCAAGTCAGATTGGTTACAGACATACCACTGATGTAACAGCATACCCTGAAGCAGATCGCTCCCGTAGGGATAGTACTTAGGAATTCTGAGCATGGTCTCCTCTCCTTAAGACTCTAACCAGCCTGATTTTAGCATGGCTTTAAAGCCCTTTCACAAGCAAGCATATAGAAAACACAGGAGCAAAAACTCCACACTTGATCTCCAGAGTTCTTGCTCTTGTTTGATACTCAACCTCAGATACCCAAGCTCTACAAACCTTTCAGATCCTGGCTTTTTGAGGACCAGGTAAACACACATACCTCCACTGGTACAGCTCAGAAAACTCCAAAACTGCATGATGTTTTCCCATAGATCAGCCCAGGAACAAGGCTCTCTCCTTGTGCTTTTTTGGGTCTAGACTACCTGTGTCCTTCTCGTGGCACACTTCTTCCTGCTGAACACACCTATGGAAGTACTCCTGGCACCTCCCACTCCCATACACTAGCTATGACTTGCCACAAGCACCACCTAAGCGTGTGAATGTTGACAGAATTAAACGTTATTCTCATTCAGACTAAAGAGATTTTAAGCTTCATACAGAAAAATATTAATTTAGAGAAACAGGGAACTGTAGAGAGACAAAAACATTACAACAGGGTGAGGAGAGACAGCCAACTCCAGCCAACCAGCAGTGCTGAAATTAATGAAAGTGCATCCTGAGTAGTACTACACATACTCAGAAAAGCAAGAGTTTTTTGGTTGTTTTTTTTTTACAAGGACATCTGCTTTAACATGCTTTAAGCTCTTGTAGCTTCTTAATAACTCCAGTGTGCTACAGTAACGTTGGTAACGCTGCCTGGACAACAACAAAGCAGAGCAGTGTTTGTTTACACCACAGAAACACACACCAGCTCTAACTTGGTAAGTTTGCCGCAAATTAATTCAAATGCAGCTTGATTATCTGCATTTTCTGAGACAGACAAAAGAATATACTGACTTCATTTCACGATCACGACCTCCCTAGCTTGCGTTTATCAAAGCAAAACGCTTCACAAATTTTGAAATCCAGCAGTGCTGGTCATGTCAGTCTATCAAGAGAGCCTTATCGACACAAGCAGCCTGATTGGAGACCCGAGGCTGAGCTAACAGGCTAACCGCCCGGCAAGTTACTGTTTTTCTGATAGAAGACTCCGGAGAGGCTGCTCCACACTTACCGCCTGTCTTTCATCCGTTGTTGCAGCAGCTCTCCTCTCCTGTTTCTCTCTCCACACGCTGTGGTTCCGCAGCGTCTCCCGTCTGCTTAAGCCTCTTAGTGAGCTGTGAGCCTGGTTTCCTCCAAAAGCTCAGTGGGGTCTGTCTCTCTCGCCTCCACAGCCGGAATATTGCCTCCGACACCCGCTCCCACCACCACGGAGCTGCATCCAGAACTCCAATATGGCTGACACGGAGCGGCCGGGCCCAGCACTGCTCCAGCCCAGGTGACCTTACACTGCACCAGGCCAACACAGCCTAGTGTATATGTATACTGTATATGCATATACATAAATACATATACATATAAAAAGCTGTCTCTCTCTCTCTATATATATATATATATATATATATGTAGATGTAGATATAGATGTGTATAAATATACACACAGACAGACAGACACACACACACACACACATATACATATATATATATACACACACACACACACACACACATCGTCGCTGTCGGGCGGAAACCTTGTATGTCCAAAACTGCTTTTTCAGGAAACAAAAAACTATATATATTCTAAATAAATGAATCCTGTGTCATCAAAATTAGTATAATATCTTAAGATATGATTATATAACTGTGTGTAATATAGTAAGTAAAACATTAAATTCACTTTATAATACACATCACAAGTGGTTTACAGGTATGAGATTGTAGATAAACTCAGGCTAAATAATGATGTCGTAGCGTTTTGCTCTGTTGCGCGGCTCCGCTGGATGGGGGTGGAGTTACAAGGGTTTGGCGACAGCTGTAGTGTCCAATGGAGGAAAGAGATTTAATCCCAAGATATTTTCAACACTTTTCATTGGTTAATAATTTTTTAATTTTACAGACCCACGTAGAGACTGACCAATTGTATCGATTTATGGAAAAAAAACAACCAAGACCAAAAGTGAAGTTACGAGGTTTCCGCCCGACAGCGACGATATGTTTTAATTGCATTTTAAGCTCAGTTTAATGTATTACCCTTACAGAAAATGTAAAGGAAAACCCGTATTCGCCTCTTTTCATTTAAATTCCCTGCCGAGATATGCAACTCGGAAGGTTGTGGGACAGAAGTATTGGAACACTGCGGAGAGGTGAATGGTTTTCGGAGAATAAAACCTGACCTACTAAGGCTAAAAATACAAATAAGGGCTCGTTGGAAAGGTTTCCTGGAGATAAATCGAACTGTTCAGGTTGAAGTGTCTGAGTGCTTTCCTCGTCAAGATATGGAACTCGGTAGTTTGAGGGACAAAAGTATTTGGACACCATGGCAAGATGATCTGGTACCCTTGTGTGAAAACGCGATATTGGGGGGATTTCTGCGTAAAAAAATCTGTGTGTGACTGAATCTGCGACTCCTGATCCGCGTAAAACTTGGGGTTTACTGTCTACTTCACTATCTATATTCTAACACTGTACACTATATACTTCACTGTCTATATTCTAACACTGTACACTATATACTTCACTGTCTATATTCTAACACTGTACACTTAATATTCACTGTCTGTATTATACACTATATACTTCACTCTCTATATTCTTACACCATACACTATATTATGCACTATATACTTCACTCTCTATATTCTTACACTATACACTATATTATACACTATATACTTCACTGTCTATATTCTAACACTGTACACTATATACTTCACTGTCTATATTCTGACACTGTACACTATATACTTCACTGTCTATATTCTAACACTGTACACTATATACTTCACTGTCTATATTCTAACACTGTACACTTAATATTCACTGTCTGTATTATACACTATATACTTCACTCTCTATATTCTTACACCATACACTATATTATGCACTATATACTTCACTGTCTATATTCTAACACTGTACACTATATACTTCATTGTCTATATTCTAACACTGTACACTGTAAACGTATTCAGTAAACTGTAAACATAACAGTTTTGAAACTGAATTCTTTCTCAGACAGACTCAGAACTCTTCTCTATACTGGTGTGTCCTATTTGGTTGGATTTGACCATTTAAAACATGGCAAAACATGTGGAGACTGAGGTAACGTTGTGTTGAAGGTAACATTGTACAAAGTAACATATTTAGTTGATATAAATTATTTTAAATTATTTTAAATTCTTGTAATTATATATGTGTGTGTATCTATCTATCTATCTATCTATCTATCTATCTATCTATCTATATATATATATATTAGTGGTGGGCCGTTATCGGCATTGTGTTAACGTGAGACTCTTATCGGGCGATAAAAAAAATATTGCCGTTAATCTATTCACAAAGTTGGGTTGGGAGCTGAGTCTATACTACGCAAGCTATGATGACTTTCACCTTGATATTTTA
>JBBJLR010002941.1:0-14274 GCA_037577145.1 Brachypetersius gabonensis | reverse complement strand
ATGAGAGAATCGTGATCTTCATTCTAAGCAAAAAAATCGTGATTCTCATTTTATCCAGAATCGTGCAGCTCTAATACTTCCCTATACCCCTTTAGGAACAAGATTTCGCTCTGGTACCAAAAGGGCTCTGTGACCTGTAACAATAGCAGGTGCTACACAGAACCCTCTTTAAAGTCACTGTTTGAACAATCAAAAATCCCTCTCCACTTATAATGAAAGTGAATGTACTTAATTTCGGAGCCTTTCTGGTTCATCAATCATGAAAATTAAGACACAATGTAAAGGTCAGATGATGATTTCAAATGATGTGAAAAAGTAAAAAATTAGGTTTTGCTCCAGTAGTAGGTTTTTCACCAGGTTCTTTGACTTTGAAATATCCATCGCCTTTTACTGCAGAACCAATTAAGAGTTAAAGAACCACTCCAGACTAAGAGCTGGTCACACAAGTCAACAAGAAGAGTTAGGGTTAGGGTTATTTACAACCACCAATGACTGTTATGTCGCCACCTGGGGGTGAAAACAGGTTATGGGTGAAGCCAGTTAAAACACCTTCTTGATGTAAAAATACTATTTTACACCTCTAAAACTGTCTTATCTTTGCCATACTGAGTAGATTAAATTCACCAGGTTCTTCACTGGTTCAGGACTTCAGTTAGATGCTCTTTGTTCTGCTTGAATGATTCATATGTAGGTCACTGTGTGTCTTAACCAACAGAAACATTCCTCTGAAACTGGTCAGGTTCAGGGACTGGACTGGAAATGAGAGTCTTTGAAAGTCCATGTGTGTGTGTGTGTGTGTGTGTGTGTGTGTGTGTGTGTGTGTGTGTGTGTGTGTGTGTAACTCACGGTAGTGTATTTCCCCAGCTGACACAGAGAGGGGAAGGTTTCTCTGTGGGCTTTGCTGACTTTGTTGACCAGCTCCTCAAGTTCTCCACTCAGCTCATAACTTTCTGGTAGAACCACCTCCTCCTTCACGTCTTTCTTCTTCTTATTCCGGTCATTCCGGACCGCTGGTGAAGAGAAAGAGGAAGACACAGAGAGAGAGAGGGAGAGAGAGAGAAACAGAGAAAGAAAAAGAAAGAAAGAAAGAAAGAAAGAAAAAGAGATCAATATCTGTACCACTGATCAATACAGCTCATCAGTAGATTGTCTGAACAACCCTGATCACATGTTTTGTCTTCTGAAATTAAGGACACTAATAGGGAATGTGCCCCTTTCCACAGTAATGACCTCTACCTCCTTTGCAGCAAGGGACAAGTCACCAATCCATAACACACCCAGTGGAAACCCAGTTGGGAATTACATACACCACTTGCTAGTATTGTTCCATATTTTCATTACTTTTCTCAGTAAACAGACCTCCTGAGTCAACATGTCTGTTAAAACCCTCTGAGAGTAGACCAGCATTTCACTACACTTTTCCAGTATCATCTGAATTCCCACAAACAATGTGTGTGTGTGTGTGTGTGTATGTGTGTGTGTATGAGTATGTGTGCGTATTCTTGTGCGTTTGTGTGTGTGCGCGTGTGCGTGTGTGTGTGTGTGTTTGTTTGTTTGTCTCACAGGTGGTCCTTTAGACTGTCCTCACCTTCTTTAGACATTCCGACCTCGAAGCATTTCTGCAGGCGGCAGTACTGGCAGCGGTTCCGCGTCACCTTGTTGATCTGGCAGTTCTTGTCGCGGTGGCAGGTGTAGACCATGTTCTTCTGAATACTGCGGCGGAAAAAACCCTGAGGAGGAGGAAAAAAGACCAAAGGATAAAAAAAAGTAATCAATGCTTTTGCCTTTTTATACTTCATTTAAATATTGTGCTAAACTGTGATCGCTTGCTTTATGTGTTATTGTTATTAGTAGTTATTTTATTTTTGCAATATTTATTTTATTAAGCTTTTTATGTTTGTGTTTTTTCACCGAATGGGTTATAATTGTCATAGTTCATTTTATAATTGTTAAACTCTTAGATCGGACAACCTTATTTCCAATAAAATAAGTAAAAGTCCATTAGTGGCTGCTGTAAGAAATTTCACCACTAGGGCGCAGCACTTGAACACATATCGCAGCCAGACAATGAGAGTTTGTAGGGGCTGTTGATTTTTAATATATACACGCATGTTTTACTTTAAATGAAAAAATTTATGCATTTATTTATGCAAAAATATATCATGAGTAATAACAGTTTTTTTTAATTAAAAATAATTAAATTTTATTTAAAAAAATTTTAAAAATTCATTATGGTTTTGTTGTACTAATCTTAGCGCTAATTAAACTTTTTCTTCTGATCCATACAAAGCATTGATAGATTTTCATCGTTCAGTACAAAATATCGTTGTGGTGAATTAGGGGTGGTCATGTTGGATGTTGATTATGACTTTATTTGTGTTGATTAACACATTTAACACATTTATTTTCAAAGTGTGTGCCACCCCTAGTCAAGCTAATTTGCACTGAGTAAATTCAAACTGAATGGAACCTTAGAACCAGAACCAAAGGACTGAACTCAGTCACCCGATTCAAACACATCTGAACTAAATCGAGAGGTTTGATCCTTCCTCACCTTGCAGCCTTCGCAGGAGCTGACTCCATAGTGGTAGCCTGAGGACTTGTCCTGGCACACAAAGCAGGGCTTGTAGATGCGAGGGGGAGGGGGAGGACTGGGAGAACTGGGCACCATCTCCTCTGAACTCGTACTCTGAGTTTCCACTGCTGTAGAATGAGAAATGGAGAAATGTAGCAATTTTTAAATAATCTCATAATTAACTACAAGGTTATATAATTATTTCCATTTATATTTGATACAGTCTGTGCTAAGGGGTTCAAGTTGGAAATTCTGATTACATCCATTTGTTTAGATCTAAAAACAAAGTGACAAGCAAAAATGTAAAGTATTTGTGTGTGCACATACTCATAAAATTAACCTCATAGTAAAATATCTTAAGTGGATTGGACTTAAAGTTTCTCATTTCAGAATAAAAAATGCACAATTTCTGTTTCAGTGAGGCTACACTTCAGAAATATTTGGTATAAAATTATCTCTATGCCAAAAAGAAATATTGTTGCCATTTCTGAATAAGACATCAAATGCTTATTTTCAGAATCACATATTTTTGTATTACTGTTGCACTCTATGTTTTCATGTCATATGTTGTGTGGAATGGACTTGGAACTGCAAGAAACACTATTTCATTCTGTGATTATACTGAATGTATTTGGGTGGATGACAACAAAAGCTAATTTAACTTGAACTTGAATTTGAACTGGTGTTGGTGTCGTAGTGGGTAGGATACTTGCTTCTGGACCAAGAGGACCTGGGTTCGATTCCTACCCTCAACAGACCCCCTGAGCAAGACTCTTAATCCCAAGTTTCTCCAGGGAAACTGCCCCCTGTAGTTGGGGAATGGAAGTTGCAAAGCGTCTGCTAAACGCCGAAAATGCAAACTTGATTATTTAAGTGTTTTCTTTACTGCTGTTCTTAATATATCCAGTAGGGGACATTGATGTAATAATAGCACGCTGCTAATGGACATTATGCTGCTATAGAAGCAGTGATTGTAGCCTCTCATTCAAACACAGCATTTTTTTTTGTCATTTAGTCTTTTTGTTTACCATTTTATTTCTCACCATCAGGATTTTTTTGTATCAATAATCAATGTTTCCCTGTCCATGGCAAAAGTACCCCAAAAAAAAACAAGGTGGAGTCTCTGAACCTCTGGTTTAGCCCTATTGAGCCTCATACACACTGACACACATAAATGACAAAATATATAAACCTTTTTTTTCAGGACACAAACACATCAAATACACTGAATGCTAGTTGCAAAAGATATGACAACATGTGCAAAATGTCTTTGGTTCTCCACAAACTGGACAAAGTTTGGCTATGATCACCTTTACTCCCTCATTCAGAAGTCGAACAACTACTCAATCTCCATGACTCCAGGAGTCTTGAAGTTGCAGCTCCACACAAGATCAGAAGCAGAAGAAGCATGTGTCCTTCTGACGTTTGTCTAGCTGTCTCAGACAGTCTGTGAGGTTAGCTGTTGCCATGACAACACAAGTAAAGATTGGTGATGCACGTTTTTTTGTGTGTGTGCAGAACCACCAGAACCACCTTTCTGAGGTGTGTGTGTTTGTGAATGTGAGGGTTCTTTATCCGCTTCTAATTTAAGACCGACAAACTCGGCACATGTTGTTCTCTGCTCTCCTGGTAGCGTTTTCACCGCTTGGACACAATCAAAGTGTTTACAGAACTCGTGCACAATGTCCATGAACCCGGGAGCTGATTCCTGAAGCGTCCTGTGGGAACGCGAGCAGAACTCTGCGTTAAGCCGGAATGCGTCCTTATACAGTGTGACCCCCAGCCCACTCGGACCCTCCAAGTGAAAGAGAGACTCATCATGTCTGGATGAGGAGCGACTGCGTCGCTCGGGGAGGGCAAATATTTTTGGAGCCCAGATGGAGGTGCGGGTGCTGAGAGACACGCCGAAATGAGCTAAAGGCCAGAAGGCCAGACTGATAAGAGCTAACAAACAGGGCTGACCTACAAACCGACAATTTCAGGGTCATCAAAATCATCTTTATCTTCTGAAGATCTTCATGTAGTCCCTGTTACAGCAAAACCTTATATCTCCACTTTTTGCCTAACTTGAAAGCATCAGCTGCTTTTAACATTGTGTGAAAATTCTACAACAATCAAACATACCGATAGATATGGTTCCATTGACTCACACTGAAACTCAGAAAGGTATTTTCCTTCTCCTGTAAAGTAACTTTTTCAAGTTTTGTTGTGATGGTGACGACATGATAATTTATTTTAACACAATGGTAGGATGTGGGGGCATTTATTACTAATTATACATGTAAAAATTCATGTATGTTCCTAATATTATACACTGTTCTACTGGATTTATGTTCATTCTAATATATGGTGTTTTATCAATGTTGTATTTATTCTAATATTATGTTGTGTTTTACTGCATTTACATTTATTCAAATGCTATATAAATATACTGCAATTACTGCATGATCTAAAACAGCACCTTAAAAGTTTGTTTTCTGCTTTTCACATTCAGGGTGACATTCGCAAAAGTGTAGGGAAACAAACACACGTCTGCACAGATCAGTGCTTTGCTGCTGCAACTGATGTCACTTGGTTCAACTTTCACCTTTCGCCACCCCCTATCCTGCCTCTCACCCCGCACTCTCCTCCTCCCCCCTCCCCCTCCCCCTATCATGTTTCCTGGACCCTAAATTCCTCAGACCCGGCTGGCTGGCTTTTTACTGGAGGTCCAGGCTCATAAGCTGCCCTATAAAGGCCGTCTGTGGGCTGGGAAGGGGCCTCCAGCCTGGTTGACCGGAGCTTTATTGGCACCCGGTCACCTTGGCCAGCCATTCACGCC
Organism: Brachypetersius gabonensis; assembly: GCA_037577145.1. Classification (NCBI taxonomy): domain Eukaryota; kingdom Metazoa; phylum Chordata; class Actinopteri; order Characiformes; family Alestidae; genus Brachypetersius; species Brachypetersius gabonensis. The sequence continues at coordinate 8,878 of JBBJLR010002941.1, read as the reverse complement.
ACTGCCAGCTGTCCCCCCCGGCTCCCTACTTGTAAAAATAAAAAAAAAGAAGAAGAGAGAAAAACAGCCAAAACGGGGCTTCTTCAGAACTTTTATGGCTCACAAACAGCCCCCCTTCACCAACGCCAGGCTGCTGAATGGACACCGTGAGGTTCACCCAAATGTGTCCCCGCTTTATCGCTCCGTTTCTCACACCGCAGCCACCGTTTAACAAGAGTGGGACGACTTCAAAAGAAAGAGAGGAGGCCAGTGGGGGTGATCTAATAAAAAAAAGGAAGAAAGACAAATGAAGGGAATTTAAAGAACAGGAGGTAATGAGAGAGACAGAGGGAAAAAAGAGTTAGAGAGAGCAAGTGTGAATGAAAGCATGTCCATCTCACTTTGACCTTGGCTTTGGCTCCTCTCTGGTCACTCAACACTTGAACGTGAACTGAAAGTCACGCTGTGATGGAGTGCAGTTTGCCTCCACTCTTCATGGTTCTTAGTTTTAGGAGATGTTTTCAACTGGACAAATGGTCCAACATGAGGTTCTTCACATTTTATATACCAGAATCATCAACTGAAAAGTTTTTCAGGGAGTTCTTTTATGGGATCACGCCAAAGAAGCTGTTAACATTAGTTTTCAAGGAAATTTCATATGTTAGAAACCCAGTAAAATAATTTTCTTTACAGCTAAAAGAAGGGACTGGAGATAGACTATATATGTATTATAGACAAACACTACCATTTAACTAACTAACAAGGGCATTTTTAATTTCAGGCTAAGCACCAGGCTGCTGATTAGGTCATGGTTTTTATTCTTGTTAAACTGGAAAATTGTTGAGTGAACAGCTATGAGTGAAAATCTGTTAAATGAACCCAGTTTCCTTTCTAAGGTGAGAAAACATGTAACAGTACAGGTCTGACTCCTATTAACTGGTTGTTGGTGATGCAGAGTCAAATTCTAGACTGTCTTTTAACTTTAAATGCACTTGTTACTGTTTCAGCACTTAATAAATAATTAAATATCTGACACTCATCCGGTGGTCCACACTATATTTATATAAGGGGGCATTTAGCAGGACAGGAGTGATAAAATAAATGACATTTTCTGGAAAAATTTCAAATGGTGAACTGTACATTTACAAAAAATGTTTTAGTAAATATAAAGCGAATAACACATTGTATACACACTGTATACACACTACCAGTCAAAAGTCCTAATATATAAATATTCTGTACACAAATGGATAGACAGACAGATGGACAGATAGACAAATAGATAGATAGATGCAGACAAAAACACAAAAATGTATACGATTTTTTCCAACAAGTGTTTCTAGAAGCTTGTCCTGAGGACTGATTTGGACATTTTTGATGTAATCACCTCAGCCAGTGTTATGACACCTTATACTGCTTGGAATAAGTCTTTATAAACATTCACATTCACATTTAGTCATTTAGCAGGGGTTATTATCCACAAAAAAAGTCTAAACTGTGGAACCTAAATCCACTGGTTTGAGAATTTATCTGCAAATACTGTAAGAATATCTATCCAAAGAAATGTAGGATTATGTCAATTGTCATGAAAGGCTTATGTAGATGTCATGAAGCCCAACAAGTGCTGCAGATGGAAGCTTGTGATATTACTGTCAGGTATTTTCCTTGGTTTTAGCTGGGGAATGTGGAGCTGACATTGTCTGAAAGCCGAGAACACAACTCGAGCCAAGTGTTTATGTAGTGACCTTAATCCGAGCCGGCTTTGCATGTTTATGTACCGGCAATGCACGAGCTCCATGAAGGGAGCTGAAAAAAGCAACTATTATAGTCTGTGGGTGTGTCTTTCTGGATGATTGTCAGATAAAAGTAATGTTATAAAAATTTTTTTTCTTTTTACATGCTCTGTTGAAATTTACACACTGAGGTTGGATGAGGGTTATGGGGGAAATCTTGTTATACACTTTTTAACGAACAGAAGTTATTTGTTAACTATTTCATCTCAAAACATTCCAAAAACAGCCTTTCTATGAGACTAAGTTCTTGAAGCATCTTTTTCTTGAGAAGCATGTCAGAAATGCTAACATCTGCAAGTGACTGGAAGCTACTTATAGACAGTTAGCAAATCCTTGGAAAGTTTTTACAAATCCTTTTATTTTGAAAGTTCATTGCTGTTTTGGGCTCATGTGTGCATGCAGCACGCAGCTCTACATCTCGGCTGGTTTTCGTGGGTATCTGGCATCACATTACTTTTGTCCATATTTCTCCATTCTGTCTAGTTAATTTAATTTCAGTGAACTATTTGGGATTTTTGACCTTTTTATGTAAACATCATAGCTACACATAATTGATGTAATATTCCAAAGACTCTTTTATCGGAGATGTGATGAATTTATGGATTTTATCAGTAATAATAATAATTTGTCCATGTAAATTTGAACCTTATTAATCACACCTGATTGAACTCATCAGTGAGTCCCTAAAGCCTTTGTGAGCTGAACTAAAGGACGTGTGCAGAAGTGTGGTTATCCAGGGACAGGTTTGACATCCTTGTATTAGGACTTAGATAGAACCATGGATTGTTTATGAGACCCAGAAGGTAATGGGTTTGTAGTCCTGCCTTAAGGGAAGGTTATCATTGGGCCAGTAGCTCACTTCAATGACTTGGTTTTATATTTGTTCATTTCAAACTCAGACAGTCTTCAGGCTGAGATGATTTAGGAATCTGAAATATACATGTAGAGAAAAAGCTGTGTTTTTGTCAAGCTTGTTTAAGCTGTGAAACATGAGGTCATGGGATCAAACCTAAATCTTTTGTTTTAAGACCTGTGTCACCTTTCATCTGAAAGTCAAATATCCCAAAAATTACATGCAACTCTGGCCTAGTCCTGTAGCACACAGTTTAATGTGTGGTCTCAAAAAAAGAAGGTCTTGACAACACACTTCATCTGAAAGTCAAATATCTTAAATAAGTTAAACAGCTTGTCAAGCCTAGTAACTACCTTGCTTTAGCAATGGTCTCAAGACTGGAAGGTAATAAGATCTAGTCAGTATTTGACTTTTAATGTCTTGTATGTCAAACTTCACCTAAAAAGTCAGACGTCCAAAAATAAGTGACACATCAGGCCCGGCCCTATAGTGCACTAGTTTAAACGATAGGCTCAAGTCTAGAAGGTTGTGGGATCAAATTTGACTTGTCTACTGTATAGCTTACATGTCACATTCATCTGAAAGTAAAACAATTGGTTAGAATGCACTGATCTTAAGAACAGAAGGTTGTGGGATCTAGCCTAGCCTTTATGTCTTGTATGGCACATTTCATCTGAAAGTGAATGTCAAAAAAAAGGCATGACAGCTGTTAGATCCTGTGATTAAGTGGTAAGAGCACTGCCTCAAAGACTAGGAGGTTGTGGGTTCTAATGAGAGTCTTTAGCTTTATGTCTTGAACATCAGACCTCATCTGAAAATCAAATTTCCAAAAACGTCATGCTAGCTGTGGGATGTTGAGGTTCAATGATAAGAGCAATGCCTCCAAGATTGGGAGGCCATAGGTTCAAATCCTGAGCAGGGGTCTCCACAAACACCAATACCTGGGAAAAGGGTGGGGACTTATTTGTCATCCCCCCTGGGCTCCTGAGCAATGAGAAAATGGGGTTATAGAGCCTGAAACAACAGACACATGGGTTTTTGCTGTGCGAAACACGGCATTGAACTTTTAAGAGAGTAGGAACTAACCAACAAACTAGTTGGCTCAGTTCTAGTGTTTTAAGTTTGTTATTTTAACAAGTTAGGAAAGATTTGAACCAGCATCCTCATAGAAAGGACTACTATTCCACTAAATCTCTCACAGTCCAACTGTTTTATTTGGGAGGTTGTGTTAAAGATTGGAAGCTTGGTGGAAGATGCCAAGGTAGGTTTTTAGCAGCAATGGAAAGTGCCCATCTTTGACAAAACATGCTATGCTAAGAGATCTTTCTTAAGTGATCCTGGTTTAAACCAGAGTAAGAGGAACAATATCAACAGGAAGTGACTCAGATGCATAATCAGGATGAAATTGCTAATGGACTGTTGATTTCAACCATCTGCAGTTATCAGGTTTATAGTGCAGTATCTTTGAAGTTTTGTGCTCTGGCCGGTCCTTTGACTTCTTGTTGATACAACTTGGACGGACTGAACAGAAAAATGACTTTATGAGCTCTAGATAAGATCAGGTCAAGGTGGATGAGGTCAAGATTATAGTGTGACATTCATTAGAACATTTTAGGCAGCAGCTTGGTTTCAGCTAGTGGATCATCGGTGAGAGCATGATGTTTCTCTGAGAGCATCATGTGTTTGAATCAAAAGTAATGTTTGTCACTAATTCTCCCAAATACACACACACACAGTGTTCCGGTTTCATTAATGACTTTTTGTAGAGCTGATTAATTGGATCTGGTGCGTTGTAGAACTTTTCTGGCTTCTCCAAAGAATCTTTCAGTCATTTTTTCTTTAGAGAATCACTTTTGTAAATGAGATGTGTCAGTAAAGTTTGAAGAACCTCCATATGATATGAAGGACATAAATGATATTTATATTATATAATGGCCTTTGAAAACCTTTACAAGTTCCTTCACACTCATCAAATTTACAAGCCTGTTTGATCATAAAGTGAAATAGTTCTACTGAGTCACTCCAATAATGTGGGACTTTTTTTCGCCAGTCCTGATCCTATTAGTTCCTTCCTTTCTTCACCAAACTCACTTCAACACTGTGAGGGCTTGATAAACTGCTGATTAGTTGGATCAGGAGTGTTGGAAGCAGTGAAAGTGCTCAGCAATGTGCAGGGCAGTGTACCTCAGGAACTGGAAATCCTTGATGTATGTTGCACCGTAGTCCATGGAGAAATATCTCTTCAAACTATGTATAGTGAGGAACATAAGCATTTGAACACCCTGCAATTTTGCAATTTCTCTCACTTAGAAATAATGGAGGGGTCTGAAATTTACATTGTAGCCTCATTCCCACTGTGAGAGACAGAATGTAAAGAACAATCAGGAAATCTGGCTGTCAAAGACCTATTACTCTGCCTTTAAGAAGTCCACCTCTACTGCACTTAGTAATCCTGATTAGTAGCACCTGTCTGAGCTCTTTAAAGAGACCTGTCCCCCCCACAGTCAGTCAGACTCCAACCACTACCATGGGCAAGACCACAGAGCTGTCCAAAGACACCAGAGACAAAACTGTGGACCTCCACAAGCCTGGAAAGGGCTACGGGGCAATTTCCAAGTAGCTTGGTGTAAATAGATCAACTGTTGGAGCAACTGTCAGAAAATGGAAGAGGCTAAAGACGACTGTCAATCTCCCTCAGACTGGGGCTCCATGCAAGATCTCACCTCGTGGGGTATCACTGATGATAAGAAAGGTGAGGAATCAGCCCAGAACTTCACGGGAGGAGCTGCTCAACCACATGAAGAGAGCTGGGACCACAGGTTCAAAGGTCTCTGTCGGTAGAACAACCCGCCGTCATGGTTTTAAATCACGCATTGCAGGAAGGTTCCCTGCTCAAGTCCTCACATGTCCAGGCCCGTCTGAAGTTTGCCATTTACCATCTGGATGATCCAGAGGAGGCATGGGAGAAAGTCATGTTGTCTGAACTTCACTCGCCGTGTTTGGAGGAAAAAGAAGGAGGAGTTGCATCCACAGAAGCATGGGAGTGGAAAAGTAGCCTAGGTCTACCACAATGCTTCTCAAAATAATGTATGGCTGGAACACGTAAACGCGGAACAAGCACAGATCTCTTTATTTGACGCTCATGTAAACAGTTTGGTGTCCATGTAAACGCGGCTAGTCAGACAGAAATGGATAATGGATGTTTCCTGGATGTGACGGATGGCTGAGGCTCTGTGAAGCACATGCAGACACACACACACACACACACACACACATACACACACACACACACACACACACACACACACAGTGGGCTGTGGTACTGAAGAAGGAGTGCAGATGAATAGTGTCTTTCATTTCCTGCGTGTGATTGTGTGTGTAATGTGCTATGCCAAATGGGCGTGTCTCGGCCAGAAAGCCTGTTTTCAGCTGTTCTAGAAGGTTCTCGATGTTCTGAGCTGGTATTTAAGGGTAGGTGTGGTGTTTCAGACCTGGGAACACTCTACAGATATTGGTTAGTTGTGCGTATGTTGTGTTGTTTTGTCCGTGGCTCATGACTCCAGGCCTCGGGGACCATGGCTGAACTGCTACTACACTTTTACTTTCATGCTGATTGTGCATGAACATTAATATACACACACAGTGGGCTGCGGTCCTGAACTCCTTCTCATTACAATAAACCATCTGTAGTCTGTTTTTTTGACTTCAGGGTCTATAGTCTGAAAAACAGTGGCATGTTATTTCCACGTTTTAATGCTAAAAAAAGAAAAACATACATAGATCCTTTTTATGATGTTTCCCTCAAAAAATGGCAGAATCAATATAAAAAATTTAATTCACTGTGCCTGCAATGACTGCTATAGAATACGGTAATGTTGACCGTTATTTCCAAATATGCATAAATGTTTGAAAAGAAATGTAAAAATAATTCAATTATAAATATACATACGTACGTCAGTAAATGAAAAGGAAGTACACTGCAGACTGATAATTATATTCTTTTAATTTATTTAGAAAAACAGAGGCATGACCTCACCATGTGATGTGTGTGTGTGTGTGTGTGTGTCTGTACAGAAGTACAGACTGCAACAGGAAGGCATGTGATCAGATAAAAGTGTATCATTTTACTTAGAAAGCCTTCAGTGTCCAAAAGAAAAGAAACAAATTACTTTTATATTGTAGTTGGGCAAAAATATGTTTAAATTGTAGTCAGGAAAAAAAACACTTTTACACTGTAGTACACCCCCAAAAATGGACATTTTTGTGGTGATTCTACACTGTCAAATTCTAGGCTGCCCTTTATCTTTAAGTGCACTCATTAACTGTTTCAGCACTTAATGAATATTGAGTGTGTTTTTGGTATATATTAATAATATTAAGAACATGCAAATGGAGAAATTGTCCCAAAAGGATGCACTGGCAGTGTAAATGTCAGAAATAAAGTGAAGGTAGACAGTAAACCCTGAAATGTTCTTTATTTTAGATATTTTTGATTTGCTTCTTTCTTTTTTTAGCGTTCTCAAGCCTCATTCACAATACTGATACTTAGTCCATAACGAGCCACCTCACTAAAATGTCAGTCACATGTTGAAGATTTAAAGGGAAAGTCAGCATTTCTAGTTCACGTTTGTTCATATCGATATAAGATCTTCTCTGTGACTCCTGTGGGTGCCGGCGGCCCCTCCGGGCTCCGAGGGGCCACAGGAGTGTGTGATGCGGAGCTGGAGCCGGGAAATTTGACAGAGCGGGTCAGTTCAAGAGCAGGCGTGTTTTTCACGGCGAAGCTGGCGCCGAGCTTCTCGGGTTGCAGCGAGGAGCTTTTTTTCTCCCTTTTTTTGTTTGGCGCTGTGCCAGGCCATGGCGCTCTCGAGTCTCCTTGAGCCTCGTTTGATTTGCTAATGCGGCTTTTACATAACTGCCTGCATTACAAAATACACCCCCACCCCCGAACTTAAGCTGTGGTGTTTGGAGGAATGTGTGTGTGTGTGGACATTTGAACTGTTGAGTCGATTGGAATGCGCTCTGTTGTTTAAAGTCTGAGTAATATTTAAAAAAATTCACAGCATCTGACTGGAGCTTTATCTGGCCTCCATTCTTAAAAAAACAAAACTACCAAGAATATGTTTTGGTTCCATCAGGAACCTTAAAGAACTATGATGAGTGTTGAAAGGTTGATGTAAAGATATGATGGAAAGATTCTACACCTACAGAAGTAAATGTCTAAAGGGGACCTCCACCACCTTTCCCCCACATTTCAGTGTCGGTGAGACACAAATCAACTCATCCAGACTGTGTTTGGTGTGAAGCGGTTGATTTTAGAGACTGATGTCTTTCCAGTGGAGGTGAATGACATCCTCAACACAAATCCAGCCTTTTTTTATTCTCTATCGCCCCCCAGTGAAGCTCCACGTGTCTCTGAGTGTTCATATGGATGCTGATGATGTAAAATAGTGAATCTGAACTAAATCTCTTTTCTTTGGGGACTATTTGACCTCACAACACCCTGCATGTATCCCTCCACCAAGAATGGGTTTAGTTTTAGGACCAAAATCTTCTCAGAACTCTTAATTAAAATCAAAGTTTAGTTGGGAATGTAGTTTTGCACAGATCCTCGTTTGGCCTGCAGTCCAGGGTGGAGCGCAGGTCTGTGGAGAATTAAGTGAAACGTTAGCCCAGTCAAAGACTGCTGCTATTGTTGTGTACACAAACGTTTAAAGAGAAGCCAAGGATTAGTGAAGTTCAAGAGTGTTTCGGGCAGCTTGAAGTCTATAAATTCAATGTATTAACACTCTGCACTGGGTTGAGCTTTATGGATGCATGTATTCCCTTTATAACTCTTAACCATGCCATCTCCCACAGAAAGTTATTTCATCGAATGTTTCTAGCTGCGCCTCCTGATGCCGGAGACATTGTTCTACCAGAGTTCTGGGAAGCAGAGACACGTGGAGCTTCGCTGGTGGATGCTAGAAAAACATTGGAGACGTCTGGTTCCATTCACCTCCACTGGAAAGAAGGCTCAAACACTCTTGGTTCATTCATTTACTAAACTTTAGGCTCATCCTGCATTGAATAAACTGCACCAGGTTTCTAATACTATTATCAACTCTAATCCATTATAACGTTGTATCTACTCATTTATTTTGGGTCTAAAAGTACATATTTAAGCTTCAAATAAATAAATAAATAAATAAATAAATAGATAGATAGATAGATAGATAGATAGATAGATAGATAGATAGATAGATAGATAGAT
>JBBJLR010002893.1:0-14277 GCA_037577145.1 Brachypetersius gabonensis | reverse complement strand
TCTGTGTGTCTGTGTGTCTGTGTGTCTGTCTGTCTGTCTGTGTGTGTCTGTCTGTCTGTGTGTGTCTGTCTGTCTGTGTGTCTGTCTGTCTGTGTGTCTGTGTGTCTGTCTGTCTGTGTGTCTCTCTGTCTGTGTGTCTCTCTGTCTGTGTGTCTCTCTGTCTGTGTGTCTCTCTGTCTGTGTGTCTCTCTGTCTGTGTCTGTGTTTGTGTGTGTGAGAGATGTATGATTCGTGATTCAGCAGTGGCCCCAGAGCAGTGGTCACAGTAGCCAGGTCACAGTATCCTCTACATCCCATCAGTGGACTTTAATAGCCTGTCTCGTATAACACACTTACGTACACAAATACACAGGCATGCATGTGGCCACATTCGGCTGCTCCTTCTGTCACACACACAACTTCCTGTGTACAATATTTACACTCATCAAGATTTGGTTTAATCTAGCAGTATACACAGCAGTGGAAGAAAAGATCAAAGAAAACAGATCAAAGAAAACACAGCAAATGTCATCTTTAATCTTTTTAAATACGTTTTATTTTGTAGTGCCAAATTGTCCTGATGGACCGTGCTTTCACGCCAATAAGGTGTAGTTCACTCTTTATTTTACTCCTGTTTTTGTTCCATTTCCAAAAGATCATATTTGCCCTGCTCATGATACTCGATAGACAACTCACCAGTTTATTTACAGCACTGGGATCCTCTGGCACTACAGCTACTGATCATTATATCTATTCCACAGTGTACTCCTATCTGACTTCACACTGAAAATATTGAAACAGTTACTTGATTGGTGCTGTGGTTTAATAAAACATGCAGGTGTAAATTTGTCATGTGTTGTGGGCCACAATGGATATGTGATTATACCTGATAGAACATTTTATTTTTAAAAATACAGCAAACTCTTCACACATTAAAAAGAGGATTGGTAAGCCAGCTAGATGAGGTTGGAAGGCTTAAGAGCTGATAATTGAATGGAAGAGTACTCTAGGGCTATTATTACTACTGAAAGGTGCTTTTGACCCTCACTGCTTACTGCTCTGTTATAGGTATTAGTAGATTTTTAAGAGCATCATAGTAGACTTTTATTTAGTTTTTCACCACAGACCTTCAGTTTTAAGGTCCTACACATACTTACATTTTTATTATGGGCTTTCACATCTATTACATCAATGCAAGTATTACCTATAGTAGGCCAACTTAAAGACCAAATGCTATTAATGTAATATGTGCTGCCACTCACATATTACATTAAAATGATGTAATGATGTAAACATAGAAGTAAATTCCCTCTATGACTTTTGTCAGTGTGATGATATTTTCATTTCTACTGTAAGGACTGGTTGCTCATGTGACTATAATTGTATTCATCTCCATAATGTATGGAGATGGTTGTAAATGTATTTGGGTGAAGGTTATTTGTGTCTTTAGGTCTGTCTTGCCCCATCCCCCATTTGTGTCTCAGTCCTATGTGAGTACTGAGGGCAGAGGCAGCTGTCTCTCTAACATTCCACTGCTAGTTTTAAATAGAAGTGCCATCACAATTTTACAATCCCTACAGCCTGAGTGCTCTAGTTGCAGTGCTGTACCTAAGCTCCTGCTGCCACCAGCACACACAGTATTATAAGAGGAGAATTTCAAGCTGTTCTTGCCTCCCTGGAGAGTGCTCACACTGCTTATCACTGCGACATAACCACCTGTTGCACATATGAGCATCCCACACGACTGCTTTTAACATTTACACACTCAGAATCAGACTAACAAGTGTTCCACAGGGCAGGTCAGGATGATATAAATATGTATAATTGATGGCGACGCTCAAATTCTAAACCTTCTGACAGACTGAAGACTATCTACTTGTCTAAAGTTTGGGGAAACTTGATTGATCCCGGGGGAAATTTCTACACAGTACACAGTCTAGCCAGGTTTATATAAAGGTTAAAGTAAATCATGTGAAAAAAAAAAGAAAACATTAAAGTGATACGTTCATCAACAAAAACATAGGCTTACTGTCGCAAGAGTAAAAACAATAGAACCAATTATCCATACAGAGAACCATATGAACATTCTAATGGTTGTCTTAGTTGTTATGGTAGATACATGGTATACATGCGTGTATTATATTTCCTCATATATTTCCAAGTTGCTTTGGATAAAAGTGTTTCCCAAATGAATGTAATTGAATGTAATATATAACCATTGTCATTGCTTCATTGTCTCACTGCTTAAAGCACTCATTTAAACTCCAGCATGTCATTCTAAATGCAATTTCACACCAGCAATCTGAACCACTCTTAAGCATTTGTAAATGTGTTTTGTATACGCCTGTCAATACTTCAGGGACCTGCATGCACTGTTGGTATAAGCAATGTAATTCTTTAAGAATTTAGATTCACTTAGTATCTAATACGTATTACTTTAAATCATACTATTGTACTATAAATACAGTCACACATAAACAATTCTGCATGACTCTTATTTTGAAGTGCAACAGCGACAAGAATTTGTTTAAAATAAATGTGCACTATAAATTTACTATAGCACTATAAATTGCCCTATAACACAGATTAATCATATCAGAATGAAAATCAGTAAATGCAATTTAATAAAAAGAATGACAATTAAATAAAATAAACGTATTTGTACTTAGCAAAGTCAAGTGTCACCAAACAGTGTGCATCCATCCATTCATCCATTGAGTGTGGATTGTTAAAAAAGCTAAATAAAACTAAAAAAAAAGTAAATACAAATAACATTTTACATGAATACAGATTTTATGTCCAGGATATCAGTGTGTTTTTTGTGGGAGTCCAGTGTTACTTGTAGTTACCAGTGTTACAGAAAGCTGGTTTGTTTCAGTCAGTCCTTCATTAAATTAATGAAATTTTACAAATCCAACAATGGCTGGAGGCAGGGAGGAGAAATCTGGAACCAAACTTTTGTTGTCTTTCCCAGCTCACAAAAGGCAACTAAAACAAATCTTACTCTAATGTTAACTTTGCTAGTAGAAGGACATTATAATTTTTTGACTTTAAACAATTTGCATGAGTGCATAAGAACAGAAGTGCAAAGTACTACACTTCTGTTTGGACTGTGGGAGGAAACTGGAGTACCAGGCAGAAACCCGCACAGACACAGAGAAGGCCCTCAGCTGCACCACCATGGCAGTGGAAATGGCATCATACATATTACCAATGCCAAAATGATTTCATTTCCAAATCAGTTTTCACTACATGTTGTCTCTCTTTAAATAATATATAATGAATATGTTCCAATCTATATGTTTCTGTCTTCTGCCGCAGAACATGAAAGATGAAGAGATGAACACTATCGTAATCATGAACCTGGTGAGTGCAAATGCAGCTATGATTTGCTGTTGACTTTTTCTGCATCAAAAGCAGCTTAGGAATGGGCATCACCCTGAAAAGAGAAGTGTAACAGTTTCATCATATCAAGGTTTCAAAAAACCTTGTATTGGCCTCTTCACTGCCTGCCAGGCCAAAATGTCAACATGGCACAGCACATTACGCACAAGCATTGAAAGCTAGAAACAATAAAGAACAAATTATGTAGAATGAAAAATTATGCAAATGCCCCAGATATTATTCACGGACAAATGCACAGAGAAATTTCCATCCAGTATAATTAATGGCAGAGGGTGGCAGATTTGAAATAATGTGATGAAATGATGAACTGGTTAGATTTCTCATTTCCAAGATGTCACACTTTGTTTCCTGCATGTTTTGTCCTCGCTTGCCTTGTCCTTGTGTACTACCAACTGCACTACATAGTGATTAAATTTGCTATACACATGAAGACTATGGTCCACAGTCACATACACTGTGTCCCCAAAACCCTATTTTTAATCAGGATATTCAACTAAGGTCAAGGTGCATCCATTGCTGACCAGGTGTTCAGGGCAGGGCTTTCATCATTTCCACTAATAAGAACTGTCTCTAAAATGGGACGAGATGATCACCATCCCAAATACTAAGCATCAGCTACAGTAGTGTAAAGCCCACAGTATTAGAAAGTGGAATCATAAAACTCAAGTTCCACCCAAAGAAATGAGTGGCATTTGTGGTCCAGCACTGATCATCAAACATCACCATTTAATGCTCTTGTGGCTGATTGCAATCAAACCCTCCTGTAGTATGTAGTCTTTGCGATATCAACATGCGCAATATACATATCGCGAAAGACTGACTGAACTGCGATAAATGGTGTTTTTCCCAAGCTCTTCACCCAGTGCCACAGAGAAAGAGGGCAAAAAAATGACTGGTCAATTTTCTTCATCTTCTGTGCTGCTGTTATAGTCTGTTCCTTTTGCTATTTTTTTCTGGCTAAGAACTTACTATAATTTAAATTATGTTTTGATTTATTTAAGATTTAAAATTATTTAAAAAATATTTTCAGATTTTTTTCAACAATGTTCAATGGTTCAAACGTTTTAAGGGAGGCATTAAATGCTCTGTTTGATGAATTCCTTTGAAAAAACCATGTTGGAATGGAAGTATTGCATTTAATTTTTTTCTGCATAGACTAGTCAGCATCTGGAGTCTGTTACCAGCAAATCCAAAGCAGAAAAACATTAACACTGTAAAGGCTAAGTTTTTACTTATCGTATGTGGTATCGCCATCGCAACACTCAACAACATTATCGCATATTGCATGTTTTCCCAATATCGTGTAGCCCTATTTTGAACATTTAGTGTTTTCATGCATTGTTTGATACATTTTGCAGGAGTGGAAGGATCATCGGTTGTCCTGGGATCCAAAACAGCATGAGGGGATTGAAGTAATGCGAATAGCGGCTGGAAAAGTGTGGCTTCCCGACATTGTCCTTATCAACAAGTGAGTCTGTCAATAAATGTAGATAAAGCCAGATTTTTAAAAAAGAAGTTAGATTTAAAGAGAAAAAGTAAAACATTGCATTGTGTATATATTCTTATTAGGATGTTTTTATCCAAATAACCGCTCATTGGCCACGCCCACATTCTCATCATGCACGTGCTCTGGCACTTAGGTTCATTGCCAGAAGCCTTAGCCTTAGGTGCAGGGTGTTTGGGCAGCACCTTAGGGCTTAGAAGAACAAAACGAAAAACACAAGAACACGAGGGCAGCAGCCAATATATGGTTGCTTTGTGTTCTCTTTACAGTACTGTATTTTTATGGAAATGTAGCTGAATTATTAAATGAGTAAATTATATTTGTCATAATAATTTAGCACTAAAATGCATTAAAATGATATATTGGGAAAAATATATTTGTGCTTTCCGCAAATTTGCGGGGGTTTCCGCGTGCAATTATTACTTAGATTCTAAGAAAAAATCCTGGCGTTTATTGTATTTTTAAATAGATTTTCATTTTGAATGTCAATTCTGTTTTTCCTTTACATCTCTCCTTCTCAAACAAACACACACACACACACACACACACACACACACACACACACACACACACACACAGACACTCTCCCTCTCCCTCTCTCTCTCTCTCTCTCACACGCACACAGACTGTGTTACTCAAAGTAGGGAGACTCTTATTAACTGAGCTGTAAATTTGTTCATCTCAGCATTATAGCCAATTAAACAGCAGGGCTTTCCAATATCAGCCATATTGGCCGCCTCAGAATCCACTCAACATCTCCCATGCTGCCCAAAGAGATGAAACCACAGCAGAGAGAGTTTTCTCTCTCCTCTCCGCTTCTGTGATTAATGCTGCCTCCTGGACTGCTGTTATCTCTTTTAAGGAGGAGGACCATTACCTCCAAACATGATAAGAGCTGCACAGTGTCTACTAGATTACAGATAAATGCCTGGATAGTGTTCCACTGGCTGTTGCTGAGTTACATTCAAACTCGTAGAGAAAAGTTTTATGCTTAATAATGAGAAAATGTGGGTATGTCATCATATTATGCTATCCTAACGAACTCCAACATTCAGGCACCTGGTCCCAGAGTTCTCATTTAACCTTCAACATGCACGGACAATACGAACACATTTCTGTATTATAATGTTTCTCAACCCCAGTAGTCCTGCACTGCAGAACTTGAACTTTACAGATCGGATATGTCTCATCAGCTAAATATCAGCAATATTAAACCCTTAGTGAGTTGAGTCAGGTATATTAGAACAGAGATAAATATCTGCGGTACAGGGGCACTTCTGGAATATCGCTGTTGGACATGATCAGTCACGTTTAACATCCTCTTCCAAATAATCTTATTGTCACTCGTTTAAACAGATCAATCATAACATCCAAACCAGCAGCCTGACATTGTGTAGGACTTCCTCGTGCCACCAATGCAGCTCTGACCTCTGGAGATGTACTGTGGTATCTGGCACCAAGACATCAGCAGCAGATTCTAGTCCTATAAGTTGAGATGTGTGTAATTAAGGATCAGATACATTTGTTCAGCAAATCCCACAGATGCTCAATCAGATTGATATCTGGGGAATCTAGAAGCCAAGTAAACACCATCAGGATCCTCAAATCATTCCTGAACAATATTTGCAGAGCCGTATCATAGTCAGCATTAGCTTTTTTAGCAGTTTGTGCTACAGTAACCTTTCTGTGGGACGGTCCAGATGGACTAGCCTACACTGCCCACATGCATCAATGAGCCTTGGGCATCCTGTCCTATTTCTGGACTACATTTGGGAGGTACTAACCACTGTATACTCTGTAAACACCACAAGACCTACTATTTTGGGATGGGAGTTAGCCATCACAAATGATTTGAGTCAACATGAGGTCTAATGTATATCTCACTCCTTGACAGGTGCCATTGTAACATGATTAATCAATGTCAGTCACTTCACCTGTCAGTGGTTTTAATGTTGACATGCTCACATCTACATCTAGCCAGTGAGCTTCTGAGTCTCTTAGGTCTGAACAAAATCCAAGTAGTTGGACAAGGATAAAACGTTTGTTGCTTTGGTTCTGTGCTCCAGCAAACCAGATTTGAAATTTCCCACTAATCACACAATCTGGCTCCATTTCCATCTAGCTATAAGCACTTGGACAAATTGCTGCTTCTTTATTGTTGAACTGAGTTGTTAAAACAATAGTTTAGAAAGTGTCAGTTGGTAAAGGAAAGCCGCCATGAAGCAGAAAAATTGGAGTAAATCGGTTCCAGAGCCCAAACCTGAGGGCAGAAGCAGTCCTCCTATGGGGCTTTAAATGGAGTTTGAACATTTAAGGAATTCAATGTAGTGATGTCCGATTCTGGGCCTGTTTCTACAGAGCAAAAATAATTTCCAGTCCTTTGTCTGCTCGCTGTCATAGAGACGGTATAAACATGTCTTATCCGTTATCTACATTTATGTATTTGACAGATGCTCCTATTCAGATTGACTTAAAATCTATTTGCGTAGCATTCAGAGTCTTGCCCAAAGACTCCCATTGGTGCAGAGTGGGGTGTTTGCCTGAGGAAAGGAACGTTTTGCTTGTCACACATTAAAGCAGATGTTCTGGTCTGTATTGTATCTAAAATTCAGTATGCTAACCAGTTGAGTCACTGTCTAGTTATTTTTTAATAGTAAATCTGTCTTTTTTAGCTGTTAACTTCACATTTACAGGTTACATTTACTGGTCTCATATTGCTTGCTTTACACACCAGCATGGCAGTAAATTGTAAAACTGAGAACTTTCCCGGGTGTGGTTCTGACAAAACCTAGAATCCCAATCACTGCACCGTGCAAGAAGCAGGAGCTGTTTCTGCTCATGCTCAGAGTCAGTATTGACCCCCTGTGTCTGCAGAATGATGGTCAGTGTTCCAGTACATAAGCTGTTACAGTTAAAAGGTTCAATATCCACTATGTGCTTCTCAGCATGTTCTGTAACGATGACTCAGCGAAAGAATGTAGCGCTTTTGCTTTTTTCATGTAAATGATGTTTCTGTAGGAAAATGATTCATAATGTTGATAGGGAACGTTAAGGCTAGAGTGAATGTAATTTAATTCTGAATGTAAGTCACATAATTCATTCAAGCTTGTTTAAGTGAATTGCCCAGAAATAGGCAACATGTTTTATGTCCCGTATTTATGTTCAGCACATTAAGAACCGTGGAGATGTAATAAAGCACACAGCAATTTACTCCGTGTTATTGTGTGTGTTTGTGTGTATGTGTGTGCAGTAATGATGGTGTGTTCGACGTGGCTCTACATGTTCACGTCCAGGCGTACAGTAACGGCAGAGTGACGTGGACTCCTCCTGCCCTCTACCGCAGCTCCTGTGGAGTGAAGGCAAGCCATCATTAAGCTCACTGCCATACACTGCATGTTACACATTTGCAGAGACTTAGTAAAAGCACAATTGAGCATCTTTATTTCATCTGTCTCCATCAACAGTTGGGAGTTGTTAAAATAATAGTTCATGCACAAGAGAGCTAACAGATCCAGAGCATTCAGAAAGTGTCAATGCTGGTAAAGAAAGCCGCCATGAGGCTGAAAAATTGGAATAAATCCGTTTCAGAGCAGAAGCAGTGCTCCTATGGGGCCTTAAATGGAGTTTGGATATTTAAGGATTTCAATGTAGTGATGTTTAATTCTGGGCCTGTTTCTATAGATAGTCCTTTGTTTCTTTTTCTGCTCTGCTTACCCCACTGTCATAGAGACGGTATAAACATACGTTATCCATTATTTACATTTATATATTTGGCAGATGTTTCTATCCAGATCAGCCTAAAATGTATTCTTGTAGCATTCAGAGTTAACATTTTACATCCGAACACATTGAGTTTATTCTGAGGAAAGAATTTTCACTATGTGTCTTTAACAATAGAGTTCTCATGGCATACATACACGCGCACACACACACACACACACACGCATGCGCACATATTGAGCATTCAAACTTTTCCGACACTTTCTGAACTTTTTACCTCATATTCTTGCTTTTGTTTGTCCTCGCTCTAGTTTTTCTGTGTTTGATCTGCCGTCTACCAGTCGCATAGGAATAAAAGGGGAGACATGATTAAAGGATAATCTGAGCGAGGAACCAGTGCACGTCATAGAAGGACAGACACATACACACATACACACACACACACACACTCACACACACATACACACACACACACACACAGGGAGAGAGGAGCAAATCCATACACTCTGTGAGGTAGCCACCTTTTCTTACACTCCCACTTTTGTAAAACTCCTTCCTGTCATTTTCCAGGTGACGTATTTTCCCTTTGACTGGCAGAACTGTACCATGGTGTTCCACTCGTACACTTACGACTCCTCTGAAGTGGATCTTCAGTACGCTTTGGATGAGAAAGGCACTGAGATACGGGAGATCATCTATGACAAAGGCTTCAGCGGTACAAACACACACACACCCCGCTCTCTTCTAAGCAGAAACACACAATGGAGGGTTCCACATTGTGCTTTTAGCATAGCAACAGTGTCTGCAGGCATTCATGCCAGGCAACTAATGTGTTATTCATCAATGTACTTCCAACAGAACAAGGTTGGATTATTTCAAAAACCTTAGACTTGGAATAGGATACTAACCAAAAAAGACTCCCTGAATACAATGGAAGACATACATACATGAAAAAACATAGACAATATACCCCCCTTGTAACCTGACGGATTCACTCTGCAGTCCGGTCTTACAGGGGTCAGTTTGTTGCAAACATAAAAAAAAAACCTGCAGACTGACCAGCCTTAACTCTGTTACTACACACTGTATCGTAATACATTATGCAGTTATGTAATTAATTATTTCATCACAAGTTGTAAGGGTTTAAGTGAAAATGTTCAACCACCCATCCGTCAACACACCTCTTTTTCCTCAGAGAGCGGTGAGTGGTATATCCGTCACCAGCCATCCAGGAAGAATGTGAAGAAGGAGGACCTGTATGAAGACATCACCTTCTACCTCATCATTGAGCGCAAGCCCATGTTTTACGTCTTCAACATCATCCTCCCGTGCATCCTCATCACCATCATCGCCATCTTTAACTTCTATCTGCCACCTGACGCTGGTGAGGTGCCCACTAAGAGTCTGAATTCACTCGCATTATTAACTATTCATGTAGATTTTTTTCAAAACACAGAAATTAAGTAAGTGAAAATTATTTAGAAAGTGCCTTTCACAGACAATAGTTACAAGGTGCTAAACAATGCCAAGACAAAATTGTAAAATGCAAAACAAAATTAAAGTAGGCAATGAAATAGAACTAGAAGAAGGAAACGGAAAAAAAATAGATGTAAAGCAAAACAAACACATAAAAGACACAAGAAAATATGCAATGTATAAACAGTTACTGTATTCCAACATGAGGTCAGTGAGACTGAATCACTGTTCAGGAATCTGAAACAACAATGTGCACTGTCTAATGGTCTCAAAGTGAATAACTGGACAATGCAGATTCTGAGGCCTGGATTACGTAGCATCAACTAGGACTGTCTCTTTCTGCTTCGAAATTCTAGTATGAGAAAAATACAGTTTCCAGCCAAACAGGAGGACTGTTCTTCCCCTGACTTGGTCATTTTCTCAGGATCAGATTATGGGTCAACTTAAAGGGATTTTTTTGCCAAAACTAACCTTACCAAATCTCTTTATAAATATTGCAGATGTGTACATATTTGTTATCTAAAGTTTGTAATTTACGTTTTGCACTGAAGTTGCAATGTTAATGTAGCTACGAAGTAATGGAAACTTATATACACCCATTAGCACTGTGCGAAAGTGCTCTAAATTTAGTCTGCAAAAGCAGACTCATTAGTCTGGATTGCTTAGAATTTGGTGATTTAGTGCACGTCAGTATATTTTTCGTGCCAGTCTTTTCAGGATCAGAGTATTTTAAGTACAGTTTCCTGTAAGACTGCATGTCCTATTAGGTTAACTGGTGTTAAATTACATGGACCAGCTAGTGGTAAATCAGGGGATAAATCTCTCTTGTGGCCACTAACAGCGGCCCTACACTTCATTAGATGACCGCTAGAATGAGCTTCATTGTATTCATGGTGATTTAGACCTCTCCATAAATTTCTGTTACATATAATTAACCAGTTCAACCTCACTGACCTCTGTGATGAAGTCACACATTAGAGAACGGCGTGTGTTTGTGTGTGTATGTGCAGTCTGTTTGTAAAGAGAACACTGCATCAATGAAGTGGCTATTGTGTGTTTAAAGTTTGTCTGTGGGGGAAAGTGGGAAGTTACTCCATTTGACCACCCCTCTCAGGTCCTCTCCCACACGATGGGTGGGCAACATGACAATGTGCTATCAAATTACACCTTTCTTAGTGTATTAGGGGCTACTTCTTCTGTAGCATTAAAATATTACATGCATCATTAGAAAGGCATTTAGACGAATTATAGAAAGCGTAAAAAACACCAACCAGTAGCTGCATGGTCCACACATTATACTATAGTATTATTTATGACCTTTTTTTGCCATTTTCTTTCTTTGTGATTCTTCAATATACTTTATCATAACTGTTATAGCCTTGTTTAAATGTGTCCTTGTTAGTCTAATGCTTCTTGTCTGTACAAACATCAGAAAAAATGTTTCCTGAAAATGTTTTTGAGAAATGTGTTGATATAGATTGACCACACTGCCTCATATTTTAGGCATTGTTTTGTCATTACTAAAAGCACATTACCAAAACTGCATATCTTGCTCCTTGCTTGTAGGAGAGAAGATGGGTCTGTCCATCAATGTACTGCTGACCCTCACTGTCTTCCTGCTCCTGCTGGCCGATAAGGTTCCAGAAACATCTCTAGGAGTGCCGATCATCGTCAACTACCTGATGTTCACCATGATCCTGGTGACCTTCTCCGTCATCCTCAGTGTGGTGGTGTTAAACCTGCATCACCGCTCACCCAACACGCACCATATGCCTGTGTGGGTGCGCAAGGTCAGCCAGCATTAATGAACCATACAGCATTACTACACACATACCTGAGGGTTTGCCTGTATTATTTGACAATTTGTCAGATCAGTAGCTGTCTAGGTCAGCTACGCTTAATATGAAGCATGCTTAGCATACAGTTTCTACGGTGTATGAGCTAGGCTGTGAGTAGAGGATCTTATATTTTTGCCGAATACAACTATGAGATCGTTCCTGCTGCAGACTGGTTGTATCCAGAGTTCCGTAGCTTAGTTCATTTAGAAACTGTACTAAATATTAATCTAAGGCACTCGTGTTGCTTAGGAAAGATAGATAGAATATGCCTCCGTAAGTGCCTTTTTATAGTCTATAAGGCTGTCATTCCAGGTGGAATTTATGCTCTAGCTATTGTGCGGTCTCTTTTAGAGCATGGGTGTAATATGGGTTGAACCTTTTCTGTCTACTTCTTTACTTCTGCACTATATAAGGTAGAATAATGCACTATATAAAGTAGAATTAAACGTTATCTAAGCATTCAGTTCTATTATCTAGTTGTTTAAGATCATACTGAGTGCTAAATAGTGAATGTAGTTGGGAGGTTATAAATAAATTGATAAATCTGAGAGATTTTGTGATTTAGAACTAGTGAAATGACAGACAAAACTTTTTGTGGAGGCAGCTGGTGGCCTAATGGTTAGAGCGTCCCCCCTGCAGTCAGGAAGTTATGGGCTTGAGTCCCAAGACAGCAAAGCACCACTGAGGTACTCTGAGCAAGGTACCGTCCCCACACTCTGCTCCCCCAGGCGTTCCTGGCTGCCCACTGCTTCACTTGGTGAATGGGTTAAATGCAGAGGAAGAATTTCATGCTGTTCACACTGTGTGCTGTGGTGTGTTCATGTATGACAGAATGGTCACTTTCACTTTGTAGTGATAATTAAGCAAAAACGGCATTTTCTTCTTTCCCCAACACACCTGAAGTACCTTCTTGAGTTCTAACTGTTACCGCTGTGAAAAAAACACAAATTTCAAGAGATATTTGAAGTTTGCTGCTTTATTTTTGCACTAGAGCTTCAAAGCTAATGTAGTAATGAAAAATACTGCATTTTCTCTCCAGTTGGCGCTGTGCAGCCAGAATCATCACTGTGTTGAGTGATCTCAGATAAACTTGTGTACAGGTTGTGGTTTCAAACACAGCTTCTTTGATCTAAAAAGGAATACTGTGGAAAACTGAAGGAGCAAACTTTGGACACCAAAAATGTCTTTGCAGTGGGGATTCTGGGGCTAAATGTGTAAATGTCTCGTCAAGCTATCACTTTAAGATGATGTGGAGCTGGTGACAAAGATGAAACCATAGCAAAGTGTGGTTAGAAGATTTGATTTAAGTGTTGCTTTGAGTAAATAAAATGCTGTTGTTGCAGTAAGTTTCATGACATCAGCCACATTTCCAGGTTCATGACTTTCCTGTAATATCAGAAAAGGCCTCCATTCAGCACTTTATATCAGTGTGCTTCAAACACAGAGTGACAACGTTCACATTAGAGCAAAAAAAACGGTGCTAGAAATGGAGAGAGTTAGTTTAGCAAGTCAAGAGCCTAAGTGAATTAAACTGGAGCTCTCCTAACAACTCGCTGGCTGTGTTATGTCATTAACCTCTATCAGTGGCACAGGCCTCCACATTATTGAAAGTCCATTAGAGCAGGGGTGGGTGACTTTTCTCTGCTGGACCACCATGACTCCTCCTCCACCACCAACAACAACAGTGAGAGAGACGGGCCTGCGCGCAAATTACCATCTTATAATGGAACTAGAAGCTCCACAGAATTCAGGATGATGGGGAAAATAAAAAGGAAGGAGTGGAAGAACAAGGGAGGAAAAGTGCATGTGGAAGTGTGGCGTTTGTAGAGGATAACGTACAAACATCCTACAATTTTGTGGCTTTCTTTTCAGTACAGTTCATACCTGTCTGTTAACTCGTTTTTTTCAACATCAAATGTAGTAAACTGAGGGTCACTGCTTAAAAGAGGCTCTCTAGCAATCAGGAAAAGCAGAACTTTTGTACCTGCTATATATCTGTTATTTTCCATCTCTAATCATATACCCAGTGCTGCAGAGTCTTCACATGAGAGATATTTTGATGGTTTAAAGGCTAGGACAGATGCCTTTCTGATGATGTATCTCAAAGATTGAAGGAACAGCAGTGGATTGTGAGCTTTATGAAATCCTATAGAGATAGGGACCATTTCTTGGACCACAGATGGAAAATTCACACTGTTTTTTTTTTTTTCAAGAATTTACTTACAGTGCATTTTAATGCCTCCCATAAAACATTTGAACCATTGAACATTATTGTTAAATTAAAGTAAGTTCTTAGCCAGAAAAAATAGCAAAAGGAACAATCTATAACAGCAGCACAGAAGATGAAGAAACTGC
>JBBJLR010002883.1:0-14277 GCA_037577145.1 Brachypetersius gabonensis | reverse complement strand
TTATTATTATTATTATTATTATTATTATTATTATTGTGCTCCTGAGTTTAAATATTGCTGATCAATTTGAATTAATTATTATTTATTGATTATATATTTTTAGCATTATATGGTCAAAACTTGTTTACAGTTTAAATACGGATTAAAATTTTATTTTTATTTTACATTCCACTACACGAATGAGGAGGTCGAGCTGGTCTCGAGGTGCTGTTTGCGTCTGTCTTCGTTTTTCACGCCAATGTGCTCCACTAACTTACAATAACAGAGCATTGATCGTTTTTTAACTTTAAAATATATATTTTCATATATGACCAGGAGTGGGTGGAAATCGTCATAAATTCCACTGGAGCGGGATTAAAAAAATATTCCTGCGCAGGGCTTTACTTTATATCTCCTGCTCTGAGCTGTGTGCTCTTCTTTGGTGCAAAAAAACCCAACTCCCTGCGCAAAAATAACATGTTCCCCGAGTCACACGCGCCCCCTGCGGGTGGACTTTGGTGACGAATTAAACGAAGCCTCGAGGCAAAGAATTTTGTTGTAATATAAGTGTTTTAACACTAACTGAACACTACTGCCCAGTAGTAAACAGCTTTTAAGCATAATGTTCTCAGGTGCCTAAGACTTTTGCACAGTACTGTATAAGACAAATTAAAATGACAAACTCTGATTTTACACAGTGTCAGTGTGCTGTGCATCATGATGCATTAAATGTAGGGAACATTTGAAGTGGGTCTGACTGCTGAAAACCATTCAGTATTTATAAATACTGAATTATAAATACAAAAAATATAATTAAAAAAAAATCACACTGAGAGTCAGATACAGCCACATTGTAAGTGTGACATTACATGGCAATGTTTAATACAGAAACATCTGCTTCATTAGTCTTTATTTGTATTAGTTGTGTTAGTTAGTGTCAAGCTAACAGTTTAGCTACTACACATGGACATACATTGTATGCGTATGACTGCCTGTAACACATTCAGGCGAGAGATTTATTATTCTATTGCTGATTTACACATTAATAATTAGGGCTGCACCTATATTGTCTTCTAAATCAGGCCCAAGAGAGCGTTTACCTTAAATTTAAGTTTAAAGGTACAGGAAAACAGACTGCTGAATGCTGGGGGAGCCTCAAACTGCCACTGTAGGAATGGTTCGCTCCGAGGTGCTAAGAGGCAGAGAACTTTCTGCCCTTTTAATCACAAGGTCAGCAGCTGGGGAGCCAGTAGTCAGTATCTGGACAGTATTTATGTGTGTGTGAGAGAGGTCTGTTTACCTCATGGTGTAAATCTGTCATCAAACAGTAAAATGTTGTTTACATACTGATACAGCACAGCAACATCCTCCATTTAGGGTTTAACAGCATTACAACACTGAGCATCTCAACAAACACAAAATTTAAAAGGCTACTAGCTAATCGCTAATCGGACTACTGAAAGGCATGTTTGCCACACAAATACTGTAATTAAATCACTTCTATGCTAGAATGCAGTACAGTAATCCCCCAGTTTTACGCGGACCAGTTTTGGATTCAGTCACACGGCAAACTCGGAACGCGGAAACTGCGAATATCCTTGCCTTTTTTTTTTTTTTTTTAGAACCGAACTGTATTACCGCCACCAGCCCAGCAGTGATAGACTGATAAGTTGTCAACCACCATAAAAAGAAGAAGAAGAAGCCTGCTGCAGCGTCACTGCTCTGTGTGTTGTCCTCCTATTTTAGTGTTTTAACCCCCCCCCCCCCAGTTTTCTCAGTTTAAACATAGAGAGAGCATAGAGAGAGTTACTTAAATGCTTTTTTGTACGAGTCTTTGCACGCTGCTAATGCTAACCATTAATGCTAACAGTGTTTCTCTCTCTCCCTCTCACACACCCACACACTCACTCACACACACACCCACACCCACAAATAAACCAGTATTTCCTACCTTGTCCCTGACTTACCTGAGCATCAGCACAGAGAGCTGTCGAGTCTTTGCTCGTTACTAATGCTTAGATTTGTAGTCAAGACCGCCTAAACCAAGACCAAGACACTACCAAGACCAGAGGGTATCGAGACCAAGACAAGACCAAGACAGACCGAGTCAAGACCAAGACAAAGTCGAGACGAGACAGAGACCGAAAAAAAAAAGACTCACTTAACTTCTATGTTCTGTTGAGGACTGACATGGCGTGTACTGACTGGTCCCAAAGTCATCTGACAAAACAGCTAACTGTCTAAAGAATGTGAAATATGTAACTGATTTCAATTATACTTCATTTGTAGATGAAACTGTAACATCAAATTGAAGATACACAATTATAAACTTGAAATTGCATCATGTCCAGTTGTAGTAGTACTAGCCAAATTACACTGTATGATATCAACTTCCCTGAAATGGATTAGGCCTGTTAAGTCAACACAACCTGATATGCAGCTGTTATTTAAAAGTCAATGGTCACATTTATTTAGTCAAACAACACCATTTTAGGTAAAATACAGTAATCAAGCAAAATAACAATAGAACACAGACATTATAGACAAATAACAGATTGATAAACTAATACAGATAGATGAGAGAGAGAGAGAGGGAGAACGAGAGCATCACTACTAATATGCATATTTTCAGAGAAGAGGAAGAGAGAGAAAACAGTTCATACTTTAAAATAGTGGTTGATTGCACTTCAGTTATAACCCTCCTGAATAATATCTAGCCAGTTTGAGGTAGAAACGGTATTTCAGCCACAAGTTATAAGCCGCTATCACTTTTTGGCAGCTTGAAAACTCCATGTTCTCAGTTTTAATGTTCCTTTCAAGGTATTTCAGCAGTTATAAGGGACTGTATGCAGTATAATGTGTCGTCTATAACCCTCCTGAATGATATCAAGCAAGTTTGAAGTAGAAGCAGTATTTCAGTCACAAGTTATAAGCCGCAATCACTTTTTGGCAGCTATGAAATGGCATATTATCATTTTTAATGTTCCATTCAAGGTATTTGAGCAGTTATAAGGGACTGTTTGCAGTATAATGTGTCATATATAACCCTCCTGAATGAAATCTAGCATGTTTGAAGAAGAAACAATATTTGAGCCACAAGTTTTAAGCCGCAATCAATTTCTGGCAGATGATCACTTTTTGGCACAACACCGAGGTTAGCCTAGCAATGTTATAGAGACACTCTATAACTAATAATAATGTTGCACCATCGAACGTTACATTGTGTGTCATGGATACTGACAACGGCTCCAAATCTCCCGACCACTATGTCGATCTGAGACAGCAAGACCAAGACCGAGGGATCCGAGACCAAGACAAAAGGCCGTAGAGACTGTGACGAGACCAAGACCACGTAAAAGACCGGTCTCGAGACATCCAACTCTACTAATGCTAGCTGCTAATGCTAATGTTTTTTTAAGAAATAAAGTTTTCTGAATATGATTATTTATTTACTTTTACATTTTCATTATGGGTAATGCAATACACTTTTAAAGTGTTCTGGGAGCATCTTTGGGGGAATATTTAGGGTTTACACTATAAAAATAGGCATTTTTAGGTAACCAAAATACAACAATGCAGTTTTTAAATAAATACGCGGGTGCTCTTGGAACGTAACCCCCGCGAACAGCGGGGGGTTGCTGTATTTGTTTCACCATGTAAAATTAATTCTGACATACAAGGTAATACATATATTCCCTCAAGCCTGTCCACCATTTATGGTTGTATTGATATATTAAACACTGCAGGCAAATATTCAGGTCAATGATTAATTATCTTCCCATTTTTTTCTTGGTTCAGAGAAAATGTTGGTGGGTTGTAGCCACAGCCATTTGTTGAGAAGTCTCCATGTGTGATTTAAGGCTCCCCAGGCAGCGTTCGCAGAACACACTTTAAAATTTAATGACAGAGACGCTGGCACACGCACACATACGTACACACACACAGTGTCTAGTAACTAAACCTCACAACTGCCCATTCTCATTTACTCAAACACACTTGTTTCTGTCTCAGCACACACACACGAGTTACATGAGTGTACTCTGGCATTTACGCAATATGTGCAGCAAC
The DNA here is from genome assembly GCA_037577145.1 of Brachypetersius gabonensis. Taxonomy (NCBI): domain Eukaryota; kingdom Metazoa; phylum Chordata; class Actinopteri; order Characiformes; family Alestidae; genus Brachypetersius; species Brachypetersius gabonensis. Next base: position 10,230 of record JBBJLR010002883.1, on the reverse strand, counting down.
ACATGTTACACTGCAGAGAAACAACCAGTGCTGGATGGGACATCAGTTAGATTCTAGTGACATCAGATACTGGTGATCTCTGAATCTTTCTATGGAGAACAAGGAGTGAACCAATAGATTTTAGCAGGTCATCAAAATCTTCACACTATTGAAGAAATGATGCCATGTGTAAAAATATGCTACATCTGTTTATATTGCAGTAAATAGAAAAGACCATATTTAATTAATTTTTTTTTTATTTTATCAGTGGGTTTGGTTGATTGATTGATTTATTGATTAGCTGCAAATTAGAATGTAGACTAGGCATCATTGCCTTGAAATCAGGACAGGCCGTATTCATAATCTGCTGACATTATCCATGCTTGTGGCCTTTAGCTGACCTTTGCTGTTGGTGAGTTTAATTACATGTTTGTTGTGTAACGCTAAAATAATTGTTACTGTAATCAAAGGCCTATTTTTGTGAACATTACTAACATTTTGTTATTCGCGGATGTATTTACAATCACAGAAACTCTCACATACATATACTTTTAAAATACTCTTTGTTTCCTTGGCTGTTATCTCAGTGATTTGACAACATTTTTAAAAAATGTTTATGCTTCAAATAGACTGGCACCCATAAAACTGTGTCTAATTCACTGTAAGCATGAAGTGTGTCTCTGATCTCTGTATTAAGGGGGAAATTAATCCTTTCTTCTCACCAAAACCAGGTGAAAAAATCGCAGCAATATTTTTTTACTCAGTGGCTGTCACCCTCTGGAGTTCTCCTTTTTGGTTATTGTATTTATTAACCTTTTAAACACATTTAGACACTCCCCAATGTAAACTTTTGGTTCACTTTTGGTTCTTGGACTGGTTGAAACATCAGTGCACAAAGGAAATGTGTTGTCCGCATAAAACACAAGGAAGATTGTTTAAATATATGACTGTACAGTATTTGCACTATACTTGCAAGTTTTTTTTTTACTGTGCCATGATTGATTTCAGCTGACACACCCACACACACACACACCAGCCACTCTTCTGTGCTCACTTAGCTAGTTTCGTTTTCACATTAGTTTATTTGATTGATACTTGGACAGTTTTTAATCTTTTTTGGATGAAATTGTAGGAAATGTTAATAGGCTAACTGCTACCTCACTTTGCCCTTGTCTAAAAAAACAAAAACAAGTCAATTGTTATGCATTGCCTGTGGATGCAAAAAGGTCTAAACTTTACATTAAAAAGTTATACTCAAACCTTGAACAAATACAAAACTGTGTTATAGAAATGAAGAATGAAAATCACATTACAAATGGGTAAAATTTAGAGGACACATTTCATGATGATGTTCTATTAATAGATCTTTCAACTTTAAATTTATTTATTATTTTTATCTATTTTGTGTGTTAATAATTTCATTAGCTGGTCACCTAGTTTTTCAGGGGTCATATTTTCACTTCTTGTCCCTCTTACCTTTATCTTTCATTATTTCTGTGAACACTGTAGCCATTGACCACTTAGCAGTGATCTGCCCTTGGGCTACTAAAAACATTACAGTGTCACTGATGCCCTTTCCTTCTTCCTGCTCGGTCCACTAAATACTCTGATTGGCTTAGCTCAGGGATCGTGTCAATGAAGAGGAAAAGTGTGTGCGTGTGTGTGTTTTATGAGACAGCAGCTGGCTGTTAGATAATGGGCATTAATACTGCTGTCAGGGCCTTTTGTTTCTGACGCCAAGTCTCTCTCTCTCTCTCTCTCTCTCTCTCTCTCTCCCTCTTTCTGCAGGTGTGTGAAATTGGTGCTCATTGAAATTCTTAATTAACTCAGTCGACCCAAGGGTGCATTCACTTTGGTGGACTTTAGCTAGGCTCAAAATCATTAACGCTTACAGCTGGGAATGAAAGAGAGACTGGGTTTGATCACTGAACTGTCTGCTTTAATTCTGTTTGCCCTGCAATGTACCCTAGCAAAGAGATATAATCAGACCAGCAACTCTAACTTGGCTGGGCTTTCGGACAAAGCTCCAGGGGTGTCACTTAGCTTGATTTTGACACTTTGCCAAGGGCCTCTAGGTGCTAGTGGTTTCCAAATCAAAGCAGTAAATATCAGCAGTAAATACATTCAGTTGATAATGGCTCCATTGATATATATTCGACTAGATTGGTCCAGAAACTTTTTTTTTTTTTACTATGAAAATAATGTATTGGAAGACTTCAATTGAAGAGCAAATTTCCAAAACTCACTCAGTCTGAAAGCATTTTTTTTTCTCTGAAAATTGCGTTTTACTTGCTTTACCTATTGGAAAGCAATTTTTACTGGAAATGTTTTTTTTTATTGAAAATGTACAGTTACTTGCACAGTTACATAGAAAAATGTCTGTTTCTAAAGTGCCACTCCTGCGCATTTTAGTATTGACAAATTTGTTTAAAAATATAATTGTTATTCAGTGTCACAAAATTATGTTTAGAAATAAGTTGGATATTTCTGCCCTACTATTCGACACGGCATACAGTAAATGACAGCTATCTGCATAAAAATTGTAAACATACTGCGTAAGTAAGTACCACTCGCAACGAGTGGACTTGGTGAGTTTTGGAAATTCACCTAATCTTACCATGTACCATGTATTATACAAGGACTGATTGAGTTTTGGTTGGTTATACTATTGCACATAAAGAGGTAATGAAAAAATACGGCAATAGTAGTCTTGCCTGAAAATCACCAAATATAAATGAGTTTTGGATATTTGCTCTTCAATTGCTGCATTTGACAACGATCACTTTTTAGTGTCTTACTATTTTACATAACCTTTTGGAAAAAAGGTGTTTGTCCACACAAAGGTGTCTAGCCCCTCTTTTTTCTGTTTCAGACCCCCTTCACAGATACTGCTGTATCACTTAGCTAATCAACGGAGGAAGCACATTGCATGTAACATCTCATAACTAAGTAACGGTATTTACCTAACCTGGTTAAAAAAAAGCTGTAGCCTACAATTAGACCCCTTTCACCAATCAGAGTTAATCAGAGAAAACTGATTGAAAGCATTGTCAGCTGCAGTTATTACGATCAGTAAAAATGGTTCAAACAGGTTACTCTGTTTAACTCTGATTGACTACAGAATGTCATAATTGTCACAAATCACTGTTTGCATATGCAGTTTTTCCTGTAAATGTTCCAGAGTAATGTGTCAATGAGAGTCAATAATGACTTGAAATGATGGGAAAGTTGACCTATGTTCTACATCCATATCAGCATGCGATTTCTGTTTATCTTTACTCATCTCTCTATCTCTGCTCTCCTTCTGTCTTTCTTACTCTCCTGCTCCACCTCTCATGACCTGAGCTGCATTCATGTAATGTTGGAAACCATACTGAGTCTAAAAGTAAAGTAACACCGCACACCGTGTGAAAAATGTGAAACTCTTTTTTTATATTTAACCCATTCACTAAGTGAAGCAGTGGGCAGACACAGCGCCTGGGGAGCATTGTGTGGGGATGGTATCTCACTCAAGGGTACCTCAGTGGTGAAACTGGCAGTTCTGGGATTCGAACTCATGACCTCCGATCACAGGGGCAACTCCTTAACCACCAGACCACCAGCTGCCCGAAACATGATTTTTAAGTATGAATAAAAAATGCTAAACATGCGAATCAGCACTTTCTTCATGGTATCAGTGTTCTCTGATACTGTATTTAAGAGCCAGTATCAGCATCTGTGCAATTCTCTCGAAATTCCCCTGGTTACTTTTACTACATCTGACAAGCTTTTAAGACGATGGCTATTTTTCATTAGGTGGTTTACCCTGTCCCTGTGCTTACTTTGAAACTTTAATCTGCTATCAGAGAGCACTGCACTTACCTCTGGTCAGAAATAAACAGTAGTGTTTAGCTGCCAGTTTTATTGTATCAACACAACAACACTCTACGCCATGAGAAAGTGGAGCAGACAAACTCAGATTTTTCAGAAAAGTGGCGGAGACACCGTGTAAATTACCCCTGTGCTTTGGATACACTCGTTAAGCTCTCTGCTTGATGTCAGTACTTCATCTTTGCAAGGACTCTCTACCCTGGCTTCAGCAGTTTCATTAGTTGAGTTATTACAGCATGTCCCTCATGGCAGAGCACCAGATGGATGTGGGAGCACAAAGTGACCACAGCAGTGTCTTTAGCTCGGCTGATATGAGCTCACATGTGTGTAATGTCTTTCATTTGGTCGGACAGATGAGTGGCATTTACTGCATCGGCTGTTCTTCACCAACTAATAAACTCTCCCTACAAACCACCCTTGATTAAAAAAACTCCCAACTGGACAGCTTTTTAGAGTGGCAGTGTTTATGAGGAGTGTAGATTGGGAAAGATTTTGATTGGGAGCTTAGAGACTTTTCCAAGAAGTGGAAGTGTGCCAGTGCTTATCCATTTCCTGACTAAAACTGCTTGGGACTTTGCTTGAGAAAGAGAGTTAGTGTCGGGTGATATACTGTCTACCGGTTTTGCTGTCACACAAGAATATTAATTTTTCATTTTTGCTGTCTTTCTAGAATTTTTTTTTTTTTATGAAAAAATATATGCTGCTTTTTGTATGCTTCAGATGAAAATAAATAATAAATAAAATAGTAAGGCGGCATTTGGCCCAAGCCCTAATAAAAAAAAAATTACAATCATTAATTACAAGGACAACTGAGGGTTAAGTGTCTTGCCCAAGGACACAGTGGTAGGAAGTGGGGGGTGTTTAAACCTGTAATACTCTTAGTGTTTTACTCGCTCAAGCTACTACCACCCCATCATAATAAATAAATAAATAACTTTGATATAGAGAAATGTGGTTTCTGCTTGCTTAGTGTTTACAGTACTCTCTAAGGATCTCCTCGGTGCAATTTGTAGTGCAGAAAACCAAAAAAAAAAAAGTCCACACTAATAAAGACAAGCATCGAAGACAAGCATGGAGACTTGATTAATATGAATTTAGATGTCACTGGATGCTTTGTTAGTTCTATATGATATTGTCACACTCATATATTTGAAAAATATCATATGATTTTAATTTGGTTTAAACCATCCAGCATTAGTGAACGAAATCCACAAAATTAGCAGGCAATGCAGACGTTTATATGTGACTATTAGAGGCGTGTATGTGTGTGTGCCTGGTTTGTGAAATCCAATTGGATGAATGAGATTGCCCTTTCCTGTGTGTGCAGTGTTGCCCTTCAGACTGCCTTTGGTCTGTAGGGCAGTAAATTATCCATAAAGCCTTGGTTTGGTGAGCACAGTTTGGAAAGGCTGTACATTTCCTTTATTACTTCAATCCACATCCAGACACAGTAGTTATCACCCAGCAAAGGAGAGGGAAAGGGGGAAAGGGAGAAAGGCAAGGGCAGTTACACAACACATGGTTCTGTGTGTCAGTGAGTGTATTTTTGTGTGACTTCAATGGTTGTTAGGAAGTATAACAGGTTAGTGTGAACGTTGGATTAATGTGTATGCCCTGATAAGCCAGCGTACGATACATATAATAACAACAAAAATGAACTTCTGGGAAATTAATAATGTTTAGTCAATATTATGTTTGATTAACTGTAGTATAATAATGCTAATCTGATCTACAGGTCTTAGCACTGTTAGGTTTTTGCAAGCTTTGTCAACATGAAAAAAAACAAATCAAATTTGATTGTTCCTTATTTGTTTATTCCTTTTTAATCTCTATTTCACTCTGCTTTTCTCTTTCAGTTGGTGGCCTCCATCATTTTCGTCAGCCTGGGAGTAATCTCTTGTTTCTTCTGTGCCATCGCTGACGGCATCATTGCTGCTGAGTTTATTGTAAGTAGCACATTAGATCATCCAAAATCTCAAAGACTGCAATAATCAGAGCCCCTCTCCACAAAATAAAGACAAATATGTACATAAATCACTTTTACTTCCCAGTCCCTATCTCTGTCTTGCACACATGCACACATACGTCTGTCCTGTCACACACTCATCTGCCTCTGTTTCCAGAGTGAGGTGTAGCTGCTTTGGTAATGAAACTTTGTGGATATAATCAAGCAGTAGCCTTGTCTTGTGTGGCTGGATGACTGTTAGTGTCAGTGCCTCATTCATCAGAGTGTTGCTGCAAACTGGCCACATCAGACACATCCATCTCTCCTGCAGCCCAGTCACTGTTTCCACAGAGCCACCGGTGGAACACCTTTCAGTCTTCATCTCTGACTGCTTCCTCAAGTGCATTCCTTCAAACCTTACCGTACTGGCCATGTGAAAATGTGGATGCAAATGATAAGATTCTTTTATTTCTTTTCTAAAGAAACGTGTGGATTTTTTGAGTAAATTGAGATTAAATCTGTGGTTTCAGATCAGCAAAAGAAGAAAAATAGTTTGTACTTAGCATCAGCCAAATGTGTCCATACAAACATCAAATATAGTTTGCCTATGGATTAGCAAAGAAATGAATCAACTAAACATATGTCAGTAAAAATTGCCGCTTTCTATCCCAGTTTTTTGCCAGCAGTCGGAAAAGCAAGGGGTAATTTCATGTTAATCATTTCTCACTCATAATCTTTGAAATTCTTTAGGATTCTGTGCAGATTCTACTTTTTAATGAAAGCAGGTTGTAAAAATTTTATTGAATGTGGTTCCGGAAAAGCCCACAAACATGTTCTTCTTAAAAAATCTTAATTATGTACTTGTTCGGGTTATCAAGCTCAGGGCACATTTCACAGCTTATGATAAATGAGGAGGGATGAATTTTGAATTTGATTGAGCCATTTGTAATAGTGTATAATTTATAGTATTCAGTTTAATCTGCTTAGTCAGGAAGAAACAGCTAAATTTAATCAAACATTCATTGCAAACAAGAACTGGAACTAATGGGGGGGGGAATGCCAAAAGGGGAAAATCCCCCCTTGGAAAATATAATTAATGCAGGGTGATAAGCGTTGAAAAGCTCAGACTGTCAAAGCTCAAACTGATTTTTTTTGAAGAATAATAACATCACACTTGCCTAAGACAAAGGACATCGTGTGGTCTTATAAAAAAAATAAAATAATATTTAAGGGCATATAATTTGTTCTTAGAATGTTAACATATATGTATTTCACATATATTGTTGTGTACTAAACAAATGAACGACATGCAGTGTGTTTACAGTGCAGCCAGGCTCCAGGTCTTAGACACCTATTTGAATACTTTACTCTCTACAGTAGTGGCTTGAAACCATTTCTGTCTAACCGCTTATAAACAGTGAGTTACTAATGCATGACTCTCATTCACATTCATGCATTGATGTGTGTGCATCATACACACTCATCTCAGAAACCCATAAAAAAATACTGCTGAAAACATCTGGCAACCAAAACCAGAGATACATTTCAGTGTCAGTATTTCCAGGAAGTGCCTCGTTTATCGAAAGTTTTTATTATACTTTTTCTTGTCACTTATATTTAGAAGTATGTTCTCCTGGACATCAGTGAGGATCAGGTGAGCTAACATTACTACGATGAAGCTGGACATCTTATCACAGCCATAACTGTAGTAACTTCATCAAAAGAAAAAGGGGGTTGGGGCCTACCATCTCTGAAATACTACCATGCTTCAGCACAGATCAGAGCAATACTATGTTGGTGTAATCCAACCTATGAGGCACAATAGAAGGACATAGAATGTAAGCTTCTACCTAACATACCCATACAGGCAGTACTCCCAGACAAAAATTTGCCAAGATACATAGAAAATACAGAAAACCCCTTAATAAATTCGGTTGTGGGAATTTGAGAAATAATAATAAGAGAACACGATTTGGAAGAAGATATCAAAATTCTGAGTTGGCTGGCATATGATTCAGAATTTACACCAAACAAGATAGACGATAGATTTAAACTTTGGATCAAGAAAGGTATAACATCTATATGCAACATTATAAACAAAGGTGAACTTATGTGTTTTCAAGATCTTAGCAACCAATACAGATTTTTTGGAAGGACATACATACGGCAATACAGACTGTTTTTGACACAAAAGTTCCATTTGATTTTAAGACTATTTATTTAGGTTACCTCGACCAAGAAATGACAGATATTGATAGATACCTAGGGGGAATACTGTTGATGGCTGGGAAAAAAGCATTGACTGTGGATGACGCACATTCAACCATTTTTTGATGATGGATAAATATATCAATGGATATTTATAAAAGGGAAAAAGTTACCTTTTCCTTACAATTAAAAATTGACATTTTTGAACGGCATTGGGCAAAATGGGTTCTGTAAGTTGAAGGATTTTGCTTTCTTCATTTGTGGTTTTTTTTTTCCTGAATTCATAGTCAGTCTTTCTAATGTGTGTGTGAATGGGCACTGGTATGTGTATGTGTATGTATACCATACAGTACTGACTCTCTGTAACTTGGGATAAACCAAATGTATACTTCTCTCTGGATGTATAAAGTTCTCTATTATTTGTTAATAAAAATAAAAATTATATATATATAAAAAATGCAATTATTCAAACAACAGAAATTACTAATCAGATGAAAACAATAAGGAAGACAAAAAGCTAAAGCTTGCAAGACAATGACCTAAATCTCTAAAGCAGCAATTATTTAGTCTATAAGTATAAGGGACTATAAGTATAAGTTGTGGTTTATAAGTATAATTCTGTCTCTACACACACACTGGTCCCCCCACGATTCTGATTCTGATTCTGATGAAATTACGTCAATTGACCCTGTCAGCCGTTCTAGGTGTTCAGTGTATTTTTTTTTTTATTCTTTTTTTTTTTTTTTTTTTTTTTAGTTTTCCATGTTCAGAATGTTTTTTTGAATAAAGAAAATTTTAAACAGCCTTGTTTTCATACATAGCATGAAAGTAAAAAAAAACTATATGCAGCGTTATCTTCATTTTAGGATTTGTGGCTCCCGGTGGTTTCTCTTTTGTGGAACCTGGATCCAAATGGCTCTTTGAGTGTTAAAGGTTGCCAACCCCTGGTCTAGCTCCGTAGACGTCCATTCATTTTCCATCAGGGGGCCGGATGGAAAGCTCTGGCAGGCCAGGTGCGCCAGTTGACGATCACTGGTCATCACTTGACCATTTTTAAAGCTCACTTTGCAGCTGCTGCTGACCTTTTTCATGCTAGAGAGCCGATATTGTTCTGTGACATTAAAGACAACTCGTTATGTGGATATTGGAAGGCTGTAAATTGTGATTGGGTGGCATGTTTATTAAATTTTAATAGTTTTTTCCATCCACCATTTTTTAAAGGAGCAACATAAACAATTTGGCAGTTGTGTGACATAATAATATTGTAATAACATTGTGTGACAAATAACACTCAGTGAATTAGCTGCGGTTGGTGTAGCAGAAAGGCCATTCCTAGGAACGGGTTGGTGACAACTTCTGTAAGTGTGGTTCCCGTTCTTATTTATTTAAAGTCTTAATAGCCCTATTGCTGGCATTCTCTTAAGTTTTATAGGCAACAAGTTTTATTAGAGACCTTGCATTCCTCATATATTTTTGGCTGACTGAATTTATATATACTAATAAAACAGATGGAAATCAAACGTCATTTCAAAGATGAGTAACGGCCATTTTCTACATTTATTTGGATCAGTTGATTAACGTTAATATGATGTCACATCCACTATGAAAACACCAGTATCTGCAGCGTTCCGGACGAAATCTCGTTCTGTTTTTAAACGAAGTCACAGAGGCTGAAAGTGCTCGATCAATAGATCCAGTAAGAGTGTACTGTAATAGGCCCAGCTAAGCTTACTGACAATTTAATTCTCTCATGTGTGTCGGTATCTGCTATAAATACATTTACATTCACACCTCTATACATACGTCATACCATCAGAGATTCTGACGTGATGCGTTTTGTGTTAGGGTTAGGGTTAGGTTAAGAGTTGGATTCAGCACATACTAGACTGAACATTGCTTGCTTTGCACTTGAAGCTTAGACATGTCATATTTCAGAAAGCCCATTAAACTTTAATTGCAGAAATAGGAATCGATATGGCTGTGAAATTGAGTTTACTGTTGTTCAGTTTGCTCAGTCCATAAACAACACATTCTTTTTTTTTCTCTCCTCCTTGTTCTCTCCTTCTATCTCACTCTAGGACAGGAGACCTCTAATGGAGGGGAGGTGCCAGTTCTACGCCAGTGGTTCAGGCTATGCGTACGACAACTACTACACTGAGGTGTGTGTGTGTGTGTGTGTGTGTGTGTGTGTGTGTGTGTGTGTGTGTGTGTGTGTGTGTGTGTGTGTG
>JBBJLR010002863.1:0-14280 GCA_037577145.1 Brachypetersius gabonensis | reverse complement strand
AGAGAGAGAGAGAGAGAGAGAGAGAGAGAGAGAGAGAGAGAGAGAGAGAGAGAGAGAGAGAGAGAGAAAGAGATAAAGAGAGAGAGAGAGAGAGAGGGCACATTCATCAAACTCCAGCAAGATTGCTGATCTAGGATTAGCTCTGATATCTTAACCCAGATCAGTTTTCCTCCTTTGAAAGTTGATCAATATGGAAATATGCCTGTTCCACAGGGCAGCCAACAAGAGGCAAGAAATACTAACAAGGACTGTTGTCCCAGTCACAGAGAATTAGCTTGTTTTTATCAGTGATACAAAAAACATGTGATAAAAAAGCTTATTTCAATTATGTTACTGTTAAAAAAAAAGACATTCTGTTCTGTGATATGCACCATCATTGAAGATAAGCGAGTGAAATGCAGTGGGAGAGAAAAAGTGAACAGAATGGATGGGCAGATAAAAGAAAAGCAGAACCGATGGAGAAACGAGTGAGGGTGGAAGGAGAGAGAGGGGAGGGGCATAATGAGAAACAGAGAAATGGAGGCTCGGTGCGCCCTCCTCCTAAAAAAAACGTCCGCCGTGGCTGGCGTCTCCGACTGGGTAAATAAAGCAGATCATCCCCCAGTTTTCAGTTCATAGGGTTTGTCGTTTTTTTTTTTTTGTGCCTCAAGAACAAAAAAAAAAGTCCTCTGGGCACCTTTAAAAACTCCTTCTACTCTTAAAACAGAAAAAAGACACAGACAGACAATAAAAACATAATTTTATACAGTTCTGTTGTTCTCTCGCCGTCGCACCAGAAGATAGCGTGTTAGATTCATCTTCATCTCAAGTAGGATTTCTGTTGCTGATTTGTTTTTTAGTGTGTGTGTGTGTGTATGTGTGTGTGTGTGTTTGTGTGTGTGTGTGTGTGTGTTTGTGTGTGTGTGTGTGTTTTAATTCATACAGTGCAGAGTATATGGGCTTTGATTAAATAAGAGTGTTTGTAGTGTTTGTGGTGCCCTCTCCTGGTCACTCAGTGGCGGTGCCACCTGCAGGCGCTGCAGTGGGACGCAGTCGGACGCAGTAGTTGGGCCGGTCAGACTGTGTGTAGCCAGGCAGGCACTGGCATTTATACGAACCCGGTGTGTTGATGCACCTGGCGTTTCTGCACAGAGACATCCGCTTGTTGAGCTCCGAGCATTCGTTCACATCTGAAGCAAAAGAGCAAAACGAATGTGAGAAGAAGTGGCCATGAAGGCTCTAATATCAATTGTTTCATACTGAATTCACAAGGAATTTTCTTACCAGTGTCCAGCTCCATCACACCCAACATACCAGAGTCTGCCCACTATCCAAATCTCGTCTTTTTTTAGGTTTTTATAAATGTGTTTTTGTAAATATCATAAAACCAATAAGTTCCAAACTAGCTGGGATTTCACATTTACAAGCTATATGGACTGAAAAGTCGCATGCTTTGAGTATGAACAGTGTTTATATACTACATCAATCTATTTTCTTTTTTAAACAATAAAGAAATACATAAACCCCCCATTTTTGCGGGGGTTATGTTCCAAGAACACCCATGTATAACGAAAAATGTGCTAACAAAACACTTTTTTAAACTCATTCGCCTTAAGGAAAATGTTATGGTTAACCTGTATTTGTACTGTACAGTGTAGACTGAACTGCTGTCTCCTGCAGTGATAGAATGTAAATACCGATGTTAACCCCGTATAGACTGCACTGTAATTTATCCACATACATTTTCTTTGGTATAAGCAGGTAAATACAATAATGAATTCATTTAATTTACAATAATAAAAATGCACGGCTTTAGGAAGAACAAAATGTAAAATGCAATAACACTCGAGGTGCTATGGTGAAATTTTGGACTGCAGCGTCACAGGGCAGCAGCCAATCAGCAGCAAGGAGAAATAAATAACATTCTCAGATTGGCTGCTTTCAAACCTTCCGTATCTTAGTACAGCTCACTGTGCCTTGTGCGCCCCGCCCCCTCGTCCTTGTGCTGGTTGTTTATGTTTGGGGCGACGCCGAGCAGTGGACGTTCATTCTATTTAGGTGTCTGGTTGCCTTGGTAACCGACGCGTGATGCACGAGACCCAGACGTCACAGTCAGCTGTACTCAGAGGAAGGAGGTTCGAAAATCTGCGATGGACTGAAACCGCCACTGTTAATCCGTGTGAAAGTGTGTTTGTGTGTGTGTGTGTGTGTGTGTGTGGGGGGGGGGTTCTGTATTTGTTTTTCTATGCTTTAATATTTAAAGAAAAGTTTGGATCAAAGTTTGGGTTTGTGTCGATGGTGATGATATACGTTGCAGATTCCAGAAACATCAATTTTAGTACAAAAATTAGTACTCTAGTACAGTACCAAATAAAGACAGTTTATAATCCTAATCCTTATTCACAAACCCTTAAATGGGGGAAAAGTAGGCCAGAGGTTACTTCTGTAAAACATCATGAGTGGCCCCTGTCATCTTCTAAGCCCTTCATCAATCCTTTCTGACCACAGAGTCATTCTTGGCTGGATCTTAGGATCACTGAGGGTCTGGCATCCAAACATATTTGTGGTTCTGTGGTCAGAAACTGAGCAGTGATGAAGTTGTGTTTGGGCCAGAGCCTGGAATTGAACACCTACAAACACTCACTAACCACTGCATCTGCTGAAACTGCCATATAGGTGACCTTCGTAGGTTAATGGAATATGATCTGCTCTTGGAGAGGCTCTGTAGTTCCTTACACTGACATAAAAGTCCATCATAGTACAAACTAGGGCTGCACAATATATCGCAAATTTACAGTCTTCGCGATATCAACATACGCAGTATCCATATCGCCAAAGACTGACTGAACTGCAATAAATGGAGTTTTTCCAAAACTCTTCACCCAGAGCCACAGAGGGCAAAAACATCACTGGGCAGTTTCTTCATCTTCTGTGTTACAGATTGTTCCTTTTGCCATTTTTTCTGGCTAAGAAATTACTATAATTTAAATTATGTTTACATTTATTTAAGATTTAAATATATATATATTTTAAAAATCATATTTTTTCAATGTTCAATGGTTCAAATGTTTTATGGGAGGCATTAAATGCTCTGTTTAAGTAAATTCTTTAAAAAAAAACATGGAAATACTGCATTTAATTTTTTTCTGCATAGACTAGTTAGTGTCTGGAGTCTTTATCACCAGCAAATCCAAAGCAGAAAAACATTACACTATAAAGGCTACGTTTTTACTCACTTATCGCATGTGATATTGCCATGGCAACACTTAACAACATTATCGCATATCGCATGTTTTCCTAATATCATGCAGCCCTAATACAAACAATGTATGTGTGTGTTTAGGTTCTTTTTCACCCTTGCAAAAGTATCATGATTCATCATATCTGGAAAACTCCTCATTAAGTTTAGTAAAATATTCCATACACTCTTAATAATAATAGTAATAATAATAATAATAATAATAATAATAATAACACTAAAACAACTACTACTACAAAATATTAGTAATAATATTTAATTCATATAGCACCTTTCTCAAACCTTACATGAACCAATAAAGAGTTGTGAAGAGACAGAATATGATCCGGACAGTAAGGCTGCATAGCGGAGCACATAGAGGTGGCATCAAGGGCAACGGGGGAAATCTAACACTGAAATCAATCAGGTTCTGATGCAAAAGACGTGCTTGAGACCCTACTATTGAAACATCAACAGTCTTGGTAGATATGGTCCCTGGCATACACTACATAACCCCAGTCCCAGTCCTAAGGGCACTGTTACACAGGTATACAGGAACCATGCTGCACAGGTTTTCCATTGTATATTTTAGCTTGGTAACAATGTTTTTGACGTATTTAGCAGTGAAGTTCACCAGCCCCAGTTTATGGCCGATTGTAGTCCCAAAACTGCATGCATGGAGTCGAACCAGCGGAAAGAGCTGCTTTTGATATTGTGGTCAATGTCAGTGCCGTCTTCGTCAACTTCCCAGCCGTTAGTTTGTGTCTCCACTGTTGTTATTTCTGTATGGACAGCCTCTTTCCATGTTGTGATGTCAACATTTTGACCAATCAGAAAGCAGCGATGCGGTCAGTTTGGTGGCAGCCTGTTTGTGGCCCTGCCGTCGAACAGCATGGATTCGGCTCGGTCACTTTCTTTGTAATGGAAAAACCTGTGTTTGCGGTGCGGTACGGTTCCTTGTGCCAGTGGAAAAGAAGTGTATGTCATTGACCTAAATCAGCCCATCCCCAGAGTGACATTGTCTCTTACCAACACAAGCCATTCGAGACATGTCGAGGGTGTACCCATCAAAGCAGTCGCAGGTGTAGCCCTCCTGCACTCTCACGCAGCGGCCATTCTCGCAGCCGTTCAGCACACCGCACTCCTCAGCCCGCAAACCTTCGAATGCATCATAACGAACTGCTGAGGGAAGAATGGACCCCAGTTTTTATCTCATTGATAAATTGTACCATAACATAGTTCAAATATTAAACATTGTTTACTTCACTGGAGGACCCTGTATTTGAAAGGACGGTCCATATCATGGAATGTCTATTGTAGTTTAGCCACACCCATTCATGCTGAAGCTATAAGGGGTGTTTCACTCCGAACTGCGTTTTGAATGAAGCACAATATGGGAGAGCCAATAATAACAAAGATAATTTACATACAGTCTGTAAGGCACAGTAACAAACACTAATACATTTTTATATAATAATAATACAATAATACAATATATATTAATACAATATATACACTTATTGGATCATCCAGTCTCCACACTTTCACTGAAGGTCAGAGCTGAAAATAGTATTCTCAATGTATTGTTTTTTCTCGTTAATGTGAATCCTTTGTTTATAGCATGAAAGTAATTATGGTTAAAGTAATAAATACATTCTGAAGCTTATGTTCACTCATAGCCTCAACAAAGTGTGCTATGTTTTATATAAAAATCTATCTTTAGAGTCTTTCTTCACCAAATAAGAAATAAGTGTTATGTGATGGTTTCAGCATCAAATAACACTCAGATCAAGTCAGTATTGAAAAAGCCCTTCAGGGGGTTTGTTGGAGCATGAACACCCGGTACTGAGAAATTTTCTCTCTCGCAAAGTGGCTTCCTGGAAAGACAAACACGTCTTTTTCCTGCAAGTGACCAATTAACTACAGTTTTGTTTGTACAGCACTTTCCAGGAACGTGGGTCCAGACCCCTAATGAGCACGTGGAGGTCAGGAAAAGCGTAAGGGCATGGGGGAGGAACAGTGAGAGGAACCGAGTGAACCCAACCTCCTGTGGGTCACGTTGAATGGTGCAGTAATGACAGCAGAGACCACTTGAGGGCAGCAGAGAGCTGTGTAAAGCTGAAGCCTGTTTTGCATCAGTTTCTTACCTCCGCACCCAAAGATGCTACTAACCATCAGGGCAAGTTAGTTGAGGCCACTTTGTAATAATCAAAGGCGACTACACTAAAAGCTACCTTTCAATCCCTGTTGGCCAGTTTATGAGGATTTTAGCATTCTTTTGGTGGCGGACAGGGTTTCAAAAGCTGCTAAAGTCTTTTCCTTTGTGGGAAGTGGCAGAACCTTTCAAATACATGTCATTTTATTCCAACTAATCACATAGCTGCACTGTAATGACCCAACAACAGCGGATGGGCAAATGCGAAGGCGTGTTTGAATTCGTGCCGTGGTGCCAGAAACAATCAGACTCCACCGCAGTGTGTCAAGATGAAGTTTCTGGTATCACTGTGGAATTCATTACAGAACTGAAGTAATGCAGATGAAGTTAGCGACACACAGTAAGCTTCTCAAATGTACTGGTGCCTTAAAGGAATGCTCTCACACTTTTCAACCTATTCTCTATCCGCCGCTCCTATCATACGGTGGTTTAAAAGTGACAATAGAGGCCAATAAGTTCAGTAGAGGCCAGTAGAGGCTGTTGCTGGGCTCACTGAGTTCAGTCAGCAGTTTTTCTGGTCAGTTCTTTAAAACAGTGGCATGTTTTAAGGGTTGGCTTCAATTTTCAAGAGAGTCTTCAAAATAGTACTTGATCTTTGATCATCTTAGATAATCTTTGTGCTAGTAGTGGGCACAAAAAATCAAGACCTTCATGAACACTGATGGAAAGTACTGATTTACTTAAATACTTAAACATATCTAAATGCTTAAATGCTTAAATATAAAATATTTTAAGATTTTTGAAATGCAGTTATATGAGAAAGTGAAAAGAAGTAAATAAAATGCTGAGGAGAGAATGTAGGAAAAATTTCGATATGTTAAATTAACGTGTGATGTACTTACATGTAGAAAATCAACAAAAAATGTGACCATGCTCTCCTATACAATGTTTGTGTAATATTTGTATTGGAGATGTTGAGGCTTAAGCACAGTGTGGTTTTGTGTTGTACATTTATTGGAACTCTCAAATCATCTGTAATTCCAGTTTAAATCCAAGTGTTATAACTTACAGCCAACGCATTCAAATACGGCTTTAAATGGTCAACTACTTTAGTTACATTGCTAAAATGCCATTTCTAGCTACAGACATGGTAGGAATGTTTATGGCCAAAGTACACAGAGTCTGAAATGTCATTAGCAAATAAAATACACTGCTAATGCCAGCAATGCCACTTCTCAAGACAGAACTAGGGTTAAATCAACAAGCAGCAAACAAACAAAAGCAACAGCACAGTGTAAGGCTCTGCTTCTCTTTGACACCCTCCAACTTAACAGGAATCCAACTGAGGAGGAATTGGAGACACTGATTGTACATGTTAGTACAACATATACACTCGTTTAGTGGATTATAAGGTCTCTGTTCTCCCACCAGAGGTGAAAATAGAAAATGGTGTTCACTTTTTTATCTGAACGTTTAGGTGAATCCTGCATTCACAACATAAAAATTGTAATTGTTTAAAGTAGGGCTGCACAATATATTGCAAATTTACTGTCATCGCGATATCAACATGCTCAATATACATATCACGAAAAAATATACATATCGCATTTATTGACTGACCTGCAATAAATGGTGTTTTTCCAAAACTCACCCGGTGCCATAGAGGGCAAAAAAATCATTTGGCAGTTTCTTCATCTTCTGTGTTACTGTTATAGATTGTTCCTTTTGCATTTTTTTTCTGGCTGAGAATTTATTATAATTTAATATTTAAAATTATTTTTAAAAAAATTGTTTAAGTAAATTCTTTAAAAAAAAACAACATGTTGAAATGGAAATATTGCATTTCATTTTTTATGCATAGACTAGTCAGTGTCTGAAGTCTCTGTTTCCAGCAAACCCAAAGCAGAAAAACATTAACACTATAAAGGCTGAGTTTTTACTCACTTATCGCATGTGATATCGCCATCGCAACACTCAACATTATCGCATAACGCATGTTTTCCTAATATCGTGCAGCCCTAGTTTAAAGTAATCAATATATTCTGAAGTTTCTGTCCAATCATGCACTACTTTTTATACAAAAACCTATCATTAGAGTCATTCATAACCAAAGGATAAATGTAATTAAACACTTATGACTACACAAAATAATGTGATTTATTTGACCAATTATTTTAAGCATTTGACTGCCCTATTGTGTATATACTAACTGGTACTAACTGGTACTCAACTAATCTGTAGTTTTGCCCATCTCTGCTTTGTGTAATCACACCACTGAAACCAGGCCTTGACTTCAGTCTGCTGTTTTTGCAGGTCATTACATACAGAGGGCATTGTGAGCACTTTAGTCACAAAAGGGCAACCTGAAGGATGGAGAGTGGAATAGAAGACTGGAATGGCCAGTTGTTGCGCTACTCACCAATAGGGTTATCATAGTCCTCGTAGAAAATAGGCTCTGGGTCCATGGGCCGCTGTTCATACTCAGGACCGAATTCATACTCATGGGAAGGCCTAGCGACCAGAGCGTCACGACCATACGGTCTCCTAACCATGGAGCTCCGGACGTTACACATGGAGATGTAGTCCGCTAGAAGGGGAGAGAGAAATTAAAAGAATGAGAGACAGCAAGGCAAGGCTTTTACTGACTTCCCTTCCATCTTCCAGAGCTTTGTATTTGTATATATGCAACAACAGCATGCACTTACAAAAGGAACTGAGGAACTTCAAAACTAAGATATTGGACTTACTGTCTAGAAGTTTGTATGTCAATATTACATTTTTTGGCATAAATGGCATTTAAAAAATCTGTTACAGATTCTTATCTTAAACAAAGAGGATAGCAGGGCTGGTACCACTAATTGATTTATCGTTAATGATCAATAATAGAAAAGAAAATGATAAGAACATATTTTCCTTTCTGTTTTATATCCAGACATGGTTTTACATTGTACAAATGGAGCAGTGAGCCCTAGGAGCCACTGTCTGACTGAGTGCTACACAGAGGAATGGCATTACAAGCTGTGTTTTCCATTCCTAATTATTGTTTAATGTTTGTGAAGTCATCTGGTGTTATTTTTGTGGATTTTTTTAATACCTGCTGAAGTTACCACCGACATTAGTCAAACTATTGCCAGAGTCACAAACACGTAACAGCTCATTCTGCTAAATAGTTGTGATGTCCTAGTCAGTGGCTGCTAGAGGCCGCTGTGTTAATACTCTTATTTTAATACTCTCATTGGGTGTGGCCTCATTCCTGTGCCTCGGCTGATCAGGAATGAGGACTTATTATTATCAGGTGTTTTGTATTTAGGTTTTATCATAAACAGCACACTTTGGTTTTCATTAGTTGTCGGTTCACCATCACTTTCGGTTTTGTTGTGTATGTCCTTTGTTTATTTACAAAAAAATGTATTGGCCCTCAAGCCTTGTTTGTTTTGACGTGTTTAAATAAAGAAACCACATTATGAAAGTCTGCACCTGTGCCTCCTGCTTGGACGTTCCACGGCAAGACGTGGCAATAGAGCTCTAATGTTAACATATACATTAAAGAATTTCAACATGGAGTTTTTTGTGTGACTTTGTTCTCCCCACTGGTGCAAATGGAAATTGTACTATATATACAGAATAATTAGCTGTCAAGCATGATTTTGCATAATTTTGGAATCAATATTTGGGAATTTGTTTTCAAAAACAAATTCAAACCTTGTCCATAAATATGTGAGTGTTAAATAAGCAATACCTCTACAGCTTTGAGGTCTACAGCTCTGAGGTCTACAGCTCTGAGGTCTACAGCTTTGAGGTCTCCAGCTTTGAGGTCTCCAGCTCTGAGGTCTACAGCTTTGAGGTCTACAGCTTTGAGGTCTACAGCTTTGAGGTCTCCAGCTCTGAGGTCTACAGCTTTGAGGTCTACAGCTTTGAGGTCTACAACTCTGAGGTCTACAACTCTGAGGTCTACAGCTCTGAGGTCTACAGCTTTGAGGTCTACAGTTTTGAGGTCTACAACTCTGAGGTCTCCAGCTCTGAGGTCTACAGCTTTGAGGTCTACAGCTCTGAGGTCTACAGCTCTGAGGTCTACAGTTTTGAGGTCTACAGCTTTGAGGTCTACAGTGTTGAGGTCTACAGCTTTGAGGTCTACAGTGTTGAGGTCTAAAGCTTTGAGGTCTATAGTGTTGAGGTCTACAGCTTTGAGGTCTACAGAGTTGAGGTCTACAGTTTTGAGGTCTGCAGTTTTGAGGTCTACAGTTTTGAGGTGTAAAACTTTGAGGTCTACAGCTCTGAGGTCTACAGCTCTGAGGTCTACAGTTTTGAGGTCTAAAGTTATGAGGTCTACAGTTTTGAGGTCTACAGTTTTGAGGTCTGCAGTTTTGAGGTCTGCAGTGTTGAGGTCTGCAGCTTTGAGGTCTACAGCTCTGAGGTCTATAGTGTTGAGGTCTACAGCTTTGAGGTCTACAGTGTTGAGGTCTACAGCTTTGAGGTCTACAGTGTTGAGGTCTAAAGCTTTGAGGTCTATAGTGTTGAGGTCTACAGCTTTGAGGTCTATAGAGTTGAGGTCTACAGCTTTGAGGTCTACAGTTTTGAGGTCTGCAGTTTTGAGGTCTACAGTTTTGAGGTGTACAACTTTGAGGTCTACAGCTCTGAGGTCTACAGCTCTGAGGTCTACAGTTTTGAGGTCTAAAGTTTTGAGGTCTGCAGTGTTGAGGTCTGCAGCTTTGAGGTCTACAGCTCTGAGGTCTATAGTGTTGAGGTCTACAGCTTTGAGGTCTACAGCTTTGAGGTCTACAGCGTTGAGGTCTACAGCTTTGAGGTATACAGTATTGAGGTCTACAGTGTTGAGGTCTACATCTTTGATATATATGGTTTTATGTTCCACAGCTTTAAGTTCAGGAGGATGTGTTGGTAAAGCACATCTTTGTGTTCTACAGCTTTAAGGTGTACATCTTTGAAGTCTCCAGCTTTGAGTTCTACAGCTTTGAATTCTACAGCTTTCCGAATCTTTGAGGTCTATGGTTTTGAGATCTTTTGAAGCTCCCTCACTTGAGGAAAACCAAGGGTCCGAGGGGGCACCGACCGAACCTTTTCTTGACATCTCTGCAAACTGGAATGAACTTTAAGATGATGGATTCTCATAAGAAGGAGAGTTCTGTGAGTGCTTTCCTTTTTTCCCCCAGATCTAAATGTAGGATCGATTTCAACCCAAAGCTGTCA
The DNA here is from genome assembly GCA_037577145.1 of Brachypetersius gabonensis. Classification (NCBI taxonomy): domain Eukaryota; kingdom Metazoa; phylum Chordata; class Actinopteri; order Characiformes; family Alestidae; genus Brachypetersius; species Brachypetersius gabonensis. Next base: position 3,703 of record JBBJLR010002863.1, on the reverse strand, counting down.
TGATGTGTTTCTACCTCTTTAATCTGTTATGTCTCTTGTCAGCCCAGCTCGGGGCGCCCCATCACAGCAGGTAACATGTTTCTAATTACTGTAGCTGCTGCGACCGGAACACGTCTGCTCTACATTAGTTGGATGACACGCCTGCAATCATCCAATCAAAAAGCAGTCACACATGGAATTATTTGAACGTCAAATGAGGCGTGAAACGCCAGCGGAACTTGATCTGCTTCAAATCCCTAAACATGCCCTTCATGCACAAGCCTTTAATGTTGTCTCTCTGTATTCTGGAGGCCATGATGTGCGTTCAGCCACAAACCACCAGACTGTGTGATCCGGTTCCTGGCTTGGAGTGGCCACAGCATTGCACATGTTTGGTGTTTTGCATGTGCTGAGGAGCAGGACCGCAGCAGGCCTGGCTTCCAGACCAGGAGTTTAGTGTGGGCTCCTCACCTCAACTGGAATTCTACATGATTCAGCAAAAAGCTAAATGATCCATTTTTCTTTTTTTTTTTTGTTAATGGTTTTTGGCTCTTAATTTACCACAATGTGTCAACATATCTACTTCTCATTATGGACATTTCCCAAACATTTTTGTATATTTTTCACTAGAAAAAATCAAGTTAAACACTTTAATTGCGGGATCTCTATACTTTAAGACTAAGGAACTGAACCACAGCTTTTGTGGTAATGGCATAAATGCAATATTTTGGTCACCTATGCAAATCGTTTAAAGACATTTTTTCAGTGTGTGATAATTCGTCTTTCTGTTACCAAGGCTAATATCCAAAAAAACTAATGTAAATAAACAGCAAAGTAGTAAAAAGTATCAAGATTTGTTTTGTTTGTAAAAAAGTAGCTGTTTGTGTGAGCTGGGGAGGAGAACAAAGGTTCGGTTCCAGATTTTTCCAGGAGAGGAACCAGGGTTCTGATGGAAACTACAGTAATACTGGACTTCCACAAAGAACACACAGATATACTGAACATCTACTCACTGTGTAATGTTATCGGTATTTATTCTATTCAGGTTTATTTGGTATATTTAGTAATATTCATGTTAAAAAAGAGCACACACGGATAATATGAATGTTTTTTAAGTATCGTTTTTGTAGGTGCCTAAGACTTTTGCACAGTACTGTATATTTTTTAACAAATTGCTTAAAAATACAGATTACAAAGTCCATACTGATTACAAAAATGTAAAGTTTAAATAATGTCATATTTACTTTCAAAACCTACAGTATTGTGGTATTGTGGACCTGCGTTTCACAGAAAGAAGTTCCTGGTCCTGGTCTTTTCTGTGTGAAGTTTTCAAGAACCCGTCTTCCAGTTTCCTCCCAGAGTCTAAAGACAGGTGAACTGGTGATGCTATATTGACCACAGGTGTGTCTGCTCATAATGAACTGGCAACCTGTCGCCCTTTGACGGCTGGAATACATTCCAGAACCACTTAATGATAAATGCTTTAGATAATGAATTAATATTTTTCTAATAATTCCAATAATAGCCCATAAACTCAAACTGTGCTCTAAAATTGGTAGAAAATGGCACAAGCTGACAGAGACTAGATGAGCAAAGCAACTAGCGAGATCTGAGATCTTGCCTAAGAGTGAGTCTGCATCAATGTACTACAACAGTTATTATATGTTGATAACTGCGTATTAATGGATTATAAACCGTCTTCAACCTAATTAACAACCTGATTATAAATCATGTATAAAGCCTTTATATGGGTAGTCTTAATGCAAAGTGGTACCTCAACTTGTTTCCAGTTGAGGATGTGTTGGTAAAGCATGTAAGACTGTAAACTGGTTTTAGCATTTCCAGTTTTGTAACGTGTTCGTGTGTTTACATGTGTGAGAATTAAGACACTGCTCAGAAATCCATTTGAATACACAAATGGCTTGAACAAAAAGAGCTGAATCAGGTGCACTAGAGAAGGAAAATCCCTTCAGCAGTGCATGAAACACTCTGGCGGAAATGTTACACACCTGGACACCCCTGTGAGACTCTTCTTTATCTGGATGCGTGTGTGTAAGAGGATATGTGTGTATAAGTGTGTTTAGCACTTTCTGGCTGCACAATGAAAAGCCAATGAAGTCTAAAACTGTTTCAAACCCCCGAAATGCATTCATGCTACTGGGCCACCCGGGAGGAAGTTCTTGTGTGTGTTTTTTTTTATTCTGGGGGACTTATGTTTTTCACTATTCATAGAGAAAACGCCACACGAAGCTTGAAGCGTGTTCCTTGAGTATCTGGAGTCTCTGGAGGAGGTCAGCCAGAACTGTTATCTGATATTTGCTCCTGAACTGTGTCCTGTCTGGAGAGGTGTATGATGCTAAAATATTAAACTATCTTTAGCCATTTTTGGTCTACGTCAAGTGTTTCCCAGCCCTGACCCTGCAGTAAATCTAAATGGCACATGGTGTTTTCCCAGTCCAATATTAACACTATAAAGAGTCGATATGCTGGAAGAGTTGAGAGTCTAAAATGTGCAGTAAGTAGCAACACTTAAAGACAAGGACTAGGACATTATTTAAAGGGGCATTAAGGCCTTATCTAGGGTTCAATATGTTATTTGTCAGGTTATGCAGTATTCCGTGGCTCAGCCTAATTTTTTGAACAATATTTCAATGTAATGACATTAACGCACTGTCTATGACCAAGCCATTTGAAAGGGGGAGGTGAGCTGCATTCAGTGACACACATTTTTTATAACTAACAAATACACACTAATAAACTCATCAACAAACTAGCATTAGTATAACAAAATCTTTGAAAAGTATAAACCAGAGACAAGATTCTACCCTTTCTGTCAGAGAAAATAAGCCATACTGAGATATCATTTCTAGAAAAGTTGATCATTTTAGCTTTTAGCTTGTTCCCACATTCACCTACTATCATTAAATAAAATTCAAATGCTCAAATCCATCCCAAACATTCCTCCCACGTTCAAGGTACATCATAAGAATGATGGCTTTTAACTGGAAAGACTTTTAACTGGATCTCTTTCAAATCGTAACAGCTATAGCCAAGCTTTCATGTTGGCTGGAGTGACCTTTTATTACACTCTGACTAGACAGCGACTAGTCTGTGACTTAATTTTAGTTGATGTAGAAACGGGAACTCCCCCTCCCCCCGCCACCAGAGACAGTTCTACTGCAACATTTGAGGCATGTGTGAAGTGTATACCTGAATTTTTAGGGGGACAAAGGGCACAATCCATGCCCCAGGCCACTCCATGCAGACAGCAGCACTCGGAGTATGTGGTCGCCTGGTTGGGGGATAGATCATTGCAGGTACGTGTCTCGGTCAGTCGTTGCCAACAAACTCCCTGGAACACGACATCTGCTCTGTGCTCTGTGGAAAGACAGCAGCCGGTGAGAGCAAGTACAACGGGGATTTCCAATAAAGTGGCTAATAAACGCCTTGAATGCACAACTAAAAATATATTAGTAGAGAATTCTAGACAACATGCACAGTACAGATATGCACAGAACAATATGGTATATATATAGAACTAGCAATAACTGAACGTTAGTGACTGAATAAACACTTATTAAACTGAATAAACACTTACTACCTAGGCTAATGTGTTAATTAAACAGATTCCTGCCATTTCACACATTAAAACTTTCTTTCATAATTATTCTTTCAAACCTTAACTTGTAAATACAAAATACATTTATAATATATACATATAATA
>JBBJLR010002847.1:0-14281 GCA_037577145.1 Brachypetersius gabonensis | reverse complement strand
TCTCTCTCTCTCTCTCTCTCTCTCTCTCTCTCTCTCTCTCTCTCTCTCTCACACACACACACACACACACATACACAGGGCAGGTGTAATTTCCATTGTTTTGACTGAGGGCAAGCTCCTCCTTGAGAATGTGCAGCCATCTAGAACAGGAAAACCCCAATCATCGCGCAAATAAAAGCCATAGCCTGCTAAATGGAGAGATTACAGAGGAACGATACCCTCATGTGAACTGGGTTAATTCTCCTTTAATCCCTCAAGGGCTCTCTTCTGAATTACAGCCACATAATGTGCATGGTAATTGTATAATATGATGCTAAATCGAAGCAATTCTCCCCTTTAAGTGTTATATTCAAAGTAAAATGGGCATAATTTATGGCAATATGGCTGAACTTTATTTGCTGAGCTGACTTTACCCTTACACGTCTCGATAACTAAAAGAAGCACGGTGGTTTTCAACATTAACATTATTATTTCCAATTAATTACCATTCTTACTGATTGATATGATTTTTCTCATACCAAGCCTGAAACAAACAGATTCTAAATCTATAATTGAAAACACATTAGTTAGGAAAAGGAGATATTTCATTCAGACTCAAAGCAATTGATTGTAAATGCTATTCACTGTGTAATATTATGTAATTTGAACAGTATAGGAAGATGAATATAAGAACTAGGGATGTCACTATTGAGAGTACTATTGGTAATCTATTAATTATTTTGATTAGTATAAGTTTATATCTTCTTTTTAAAATAACGGACTGTGCCAATTCTAAAATTATTTTCATAAGAACAGACTTTTGTAACTAAAAATGTAACTAAATGCAGCTGTTATAGTAAGAATTAGAAAACAGCTATACAAATAACTATAATATGGTCACAAAATGCATTCTCAGCACACCTGATATCATCATAAATTTTTGTTCAATGTCTTTTTAAGTAATTTGTAATTTTCCAAATTTAAGCGATGTGGAGTTTGTAAGTTACTTGAAAGGCTTCCTATGCCCCAAATAGTGCCCCATACACTCATTTACTGCTCTGAACTTTAGTGAGGTAGTATGGCAGCATATGTATGACTTTCTATAAGACATAAAAATGCACATTTGTTTGTAGAACCCATTGCTTCATGACACCCGCAGTGAACTAGACAGGGGTAGGGAGCCATTTGAGATTCATGCAAAAGTCAACAAAACTGTGATATACACCCAATAAGTTTTTAGACATTTTAATCAGTAGTTGATCAGTAGTTGTAATCAAGTAATCATGACAGTCCTTGCATTAACTCCTGACTTTTCACTAGTAATTGTGAACAGTTTTCTCCATTATATCTAAATAAGACATTTCCACAGCTCTCCCTTGCTCCAGTTTGCCATTTCAATAAGGGGAACTTTTGGTAGATCTTTGGTAGTATATTGTGGTAGATCTTTAAGGCCAAGCCTTAAATCACTAAACTACCACTCAAAAACAGGCCCCTCACCAACAGCAGAAGCCTACGTGAAGGAAAGAGTTAAAGCAGGGCTTATGGTTTGCTACATTTAGCCGGTTTCCCATTGGCCGGTGCCAAAGATGCAATAAATCAGTTGCGCTAAAACATCTGAGGCATGTGGCTCCCACTAGTAAGCAAGGATCACCTGAGGAGTTCTGAGGAAAATAACCCCTCAATATCATCATAATTTCTAATACCATGCAAAATGTGAGGACTCCAGGCTTACAGAGTACTGCTACGTTTATTGTTGTTTTCTTTTCTTTAAAAAGATCCAAAAGGGAACCTTAAACCAATGTCCAGATTACATATCTCAACCTGTCCTCAACCTAAATTACATATACACTGTATAATCTTTATTACATTGCGGTGCTCTGGAGAGGTTTCATATGAGTCTCACCATGCCCAAAGCCTAGCCTCGGCTAGAGCAATATAAAGATCCCCTGGCACTTGTGTGATGGAGCTTCTATACCTTTGTGATACGTCAGATCCAGCCCTAGCACCTGACCCAACGAACGCTGAATACAATCAGATCCTTACAGTAATGTTCCAACACCTAGAGTAAATGCTTTCTAAAAGGGCTCAGCCTCAATCCCCTTGATTTTAGAAGAAATGTATGAGTTTGAGACACAAAGACAAAGACGAGTGTAAATCATAAGAATGACTGTTTGAGAACTCGCTCTAAAAGTTCGGACATTCTGAAACTACAGTACCTTTGAAAAACAGTCCAGATCTCATTCTTTAACACTGTGAGATCTGTGGCTTCGAATCAAAATCATGTGGAGTCCTCTCTGGCATCCAAAAGAGTGAAAAATCACAGGTGAAAAATGGCCTGATAGAATATATCTGCCCCTCTTCCGTATTTCAAAGATGAGCAGGCTCAGAGGGAGTGTTAAATCACGGAGGACGGCGTACAGACGGAGGACCCCTGCTGAGGGAGCTCCTCTGAGCACGCCAGAATGTGAAGATGTGCAAGGTGGGGATAAAAAGGTACCAGCTGTAATGGAAGCATGTAGTGGCAAAGAATAGGAAGTTCAAAGATGAAGCAGGCCAGCTTATAGAAAACCCACCCTCCAACCCTCCCTCCCCCAACACTCTCCCTCACACACACACACACTCACACAAACACACTCTGCCATCCACCATCTGCAACTCAAGCTGTCACAGCTACTTTGTATTCAGTTTGGAGCTATTTTCTGTGTCACCAAAAACAGAGCAAGTCAACTGTTAAACAGCTTTCTTCCGGACATCCTTGCTCAACAATCACACAAACTCATGCTCGTGTTTCAAGTCCCTTATGTGAAACATCATTTGACGGCCAGTACAGAGGCCCCGTCATATGATCCCTGCCATTCTGCAGCCTGAGGGGGGTTTCACACCTGAAAGTCCAAACCAAGGTCCAAACCAGGATTCAGGTTTTTATTACATTATACAGAGGTCATTTTGTGAACAAACTAAAGAACTTTACATTAAAGTGTAAAGTGGCAATTTTTGGCACGCATGAACACACCACCACACAATACACAGTGTAAACAGTGTAAAACTGTTCTCTGCCCGGGGAGCAGTATGTGGGGTGCCACTGGCAGTCCTGGGATTTGGACCCACGACCTTCTGATCGCAGGGGCAACTACCGATACAAACCTATGTTCTGTTGTCATCTCCTACGTTAGCTGCATCTCTCTGTGCTTGACATTGATTGGTTCATAGATAGCACTGTTGTCAAGCTAATGGGTAAAAAAAAGCAGCCGATGATAAAGGAGCAGCTTTAGGGGGAGGTTCCTAAAGAGCTCAATAACAAAAAAACAAAAACAGACCCACAAAAAACAAAAAAAGACCCACAATAAACAAAAACAGACCCATGAAGAACAAAAACAGACCCACGAAGAAAATAAACAGACCTACAACAAACAAAAACAGACCTAAAACAAACAAAAATCAGAACACCACAAGACTACACAAGTGCTGATGGGATCACACGCCCACCGGGGCCCCTCTCGCTGTTGTCCTTCAGGGGGCGGGGCGGGTGCTGACAGGATTCTGCGCTGACCCAAAATTACCTGACCGGCCCAAATTTACCATTGTCCCACCGTGCAAATGCCAAGAATGCCAGATGGCCAGTCCAGCACTGGTCGCCATGAGGTAAAAAGTGGAGCAAAAGTGTTGAACAGTTCGCCAGGCCACCACAGAGCAAGTACACTCTCTCTCTCCCTCTCTCTCTCTTTCTCTCTCTCTCTCACACACACACACACACACACCCACACACACACACACACCTAGGGTCAATAATTAAGCATCTTCAGTTTACCAGGTCTTTCGACTGTGGGAGAAAACAGGAGCTCCTGTAAGAAACCAATGGGGACGCGAGGAAAACATCCAAACTCTACTTCCACCACTTCCAGCTCTTCAAATAACCTGCTAAACTGCTTTATCACTTTATCATGTACACTTTGTAGTATTCGGGTGTAGTGCTAAATTGGAACACACCCTCCTAGAGTTGCTTCAACCACTCTAAAAGAACACTTCAGACACTTTGTTTTGAAGGGTTTACACTCTAGAACCGACAAATGGAACCGGGCACTACTCATTTTTTTATATTTTTCACTGTACTGGGCCATAAAATTATACATCAAAAACACAATATCACTCCACTGTTCTCACATCAGTTTGTTTCTCACATGTGACAATACTTTCACTTCCAGACACACAAATACTCACATACAATAAAGGGAAAAGTGTAGGAATAATTTTCACAAAAATCAAGTAGATCCAGTCAGATTTGACTGTACATTTCTGTACTAATACCAGTTTGAACTGGATTAGGCTGTTTAATACTGGGGGAGTTGCTCAATGTGTTCTTCTGGAACGTTCTTTCCCAGTTAGGTAACACTATCAGAAAACAAACAAGAAAAAGTTCATGGAATTGCCCCAATACAGCACTACTTCTAGAAAAATGTAATAAATACTACCAAAAGGGCTTCTTTAATGTAATAAACTAGTCAATAACAATAAAATAAGCCAATAGGTAGCATGAATTGGAAAATACACCTCAAAAAGTGGTGTAAAATCAGAGAAAATGAAAGTGCTCTCCGCCAAAACTCGCCTTTTAGTGCCCATATGACTTTGTAAGAATGGAAACAGTGTAGCAAAACCACACAGGAAGCCAGAAACTCAGAAACATACCGAGACCCTCGAACTCATGAGCGGTCTCTTGGTATTTTGGTTTTCAGCGCGTCGCCAGATGCGCACAGGTGAGCGCGAGAAAAACTACATACGCCACACGTGCGCGCGCGCGCACACACACACACACACACACACACACACACACACACATGGAGCAGAAGTTGACCTCATGTTTGTAGAAAATCTCCGTACGTTTAGACTGGTCGAGACTCGAAAACAGACCAGAAAAACACTCACCACCGAGAAGAGACGGTCCGGTAGCCTTGAGAAGAGCCGGCGCGGGGGTCGGGTCTCGGGTCTGAAGAGAGGGAGGACCCGCTCAATTTCCGAGGAGAACCAGAGCCGTGGGGAGAGGAGTCATTGCACACCGGCGCCACGGTGCGGTCAAAAGATGCATTACACCTTCCACGACAGTTTATATCTGCCACTTGTCTTTTTAAAACACACACACACACACACACACCTACATATCTATATACGAGAAAGGCACATAATACATTAATTAGAATTAAATGTAATTAAAAACATTTAAAAAAGGACAACAACAACAGCAGCAACAACAATAATAATAATACAACATAAACACACATTTCTGTATTTTGAGATTAGTTTAGTCTAAACAAAAAAATAAAGATAAATAGTCGATTAATATTAATCGTTTTTGCTATATTTATTAATTATTCACACACATATTAAATATCTATAACAGTAAAGTGTGTTAAAATGTTGCTTAAATTCGTGTATAGTAAGCTGTGAGGTGCTTCTGGTGAGGAAAGAGCTAGAACAAAATGAACTGGAGATTTTTGTCCTGTTGGTGGCGCTGCAGCCCAAGCAAAGACCAGCGTTCATTCGCACTGTTTCGGCGTCTCCTGGAGTGTTTGTATTCCTGTCTTTGCGGGGTCGTTCCTTTGATTTCTGTGTGACTAGCTGAATACTAATCTACAGACTTTAGTCATGCCTTTTATCCCTCAATGACCAGCTAAATGTCCAAAATGTTCACACACACACACACACACACACACACACACACACACACACACACACACACACACACACACACACACACACACTTTAGACATAGCCTACACTCACTTCTAGCTTTATTAGGTACAGTACTGAGCAAAAAATGAGTGTTTTTTCATTTATAACCAAACTGAATAATTACAAATAGCACTCTACAGTAAATAATTATTTTATTTTCAGTATATCAGCGTGTTCCATCTCCTTACCAGCTCACAAAATAGCAACATATTTTTTTTTACAAACAAAACAAATTCTGATACTTTTTACTGCTTTCTAGTTTGTTCACATTTATTCTGGTGTTACATTTGCTAGCAGCAAGACACTTTATCACATGCTGATAATGAAACAGTATGCATAGCTGTCTAAGACTTTGAACATCACTTCACATCTACCTCTTTCTGAGGAACCACTATGTGGTTCTTAAATTACAGACTGTAGACAATCTGTTTCCCTGAATAATGTAATAATCACCCTGAGATCACCACTGAGAAAGTCTTGTTTGGGTGATGGACTACGTTAGTGAAAATGTGTGTGTGTGTGTGTGTATGTGTGTGTCACAGTGTGGATCACACACAGCAGTGGTTTTAACATAAACAGGGTCACAATGTCCGCATCTGCAAATTGGGTCAGCAAGGTAATAACAGTCTAATAGTGGACAGTAAGTGGGCACTCAATAATGTTTAAACCACTCCACTTAGGGGTTCTGGTTATGGATGAAAGAGGTAAGGTGGACGTTAGATGATCGACAATGTAGAGAAACAGGTGGACTACAAAAGGCACACCAAAATACCCCTTCTTTCTTTATTCTGGATTTGACACAAACATAGTTATACATGTGCAACATGGGGTGCCTTTGAGTCGGCCCATACAACTGTGCAATCAAGTTATCCAATTAATTAAATTAAGTTAAAGAGAAATTTGGGAAAAATTAAGTTAATAATCTGTACAGTGTGCAAGACGTAACACAATAGAATATCTATGTTCTGTAAAGTGCAGCGTGACTTAAAAGACAGATAGCAGGTGAGATACGGGGAGGTGAAAAGTTCAGGGTCAGTGGTCCTCTTGTACTGAACCACAACATAAACCTAATAAAATGTCCAGTAAAGCCACTTTTCCGTAGGTATACAGGAACTGTGCTGTACCTAAACCATACTGTGATGGCATGGAATTTGTAGTGTCCATGGAATTAACCCAGTGAAAACTTTTCTATCAGAGCTACTTTTGTTGTTGTGCTCTTTTATTATTTATAGTCTTGTTCAAGGTCATGTTTATTCTGGAGCGGTGCGATGAATGTCTTACCCAGCTGACGTTTTAGTGATGTACTGATTCACTCTCGCATTACTCAGCGTTAAAAAAAAAATTACTAGTGTCAAACAGACTGCTTGTATGTTGGTTTGTAACTTCTTGTTTCAGTTCTTTGTAGACAGTTTAAAACACGTCATGTCAAGATTTCTACCAATCAGAAAGCAGTGATGCAGTCAACTCGGCTGCAGCGCACTTTTGGCCCTGCCATCGAGCAGCAAGGGACCAGCTTGGGTACGGGTCGCTTTGATTGTAATGGAAAAACATTTGCTTGCCGAACGGCTTCCTTGTGCCAGAAGAAAAGCACCATAAGTGTAGCTGTCAGTGCTCGTAAACAGACCCTGTTAACCTTATGAACATCATGTTGGGCTCTCGGCTCTTTCTTTGCTGCTAATCCTGCGTAATTGCAATGTGGGCCTAACTTGTGACAGGACTAATAACACATTTTGTTTGCGCGCATCAGTACGCTTGTCTAAATTTGGTGTTCGGATCCAAATGTGAGCACCCAGGCTGTAATATCATGGAGGGCAAAGCGCATGCCACATTCGTCCTGCAATTACTCAAGCGGCTAATAAGCACAGGCACACACAACCTGTTATACAGGCGGCAGAGTCAGTCGCACTACCTGTGGAGCTGCGTTACACAACCCTCCCTCGTCCCCCATTGCACACATCTTGGGGTGCATGAGCAACACGAAAAGTGCTAAATCCGAACAGAAAACAATCAGCCAATCTCCACAAGAAACCCTTACATAACAATGCCTGGCTTGTGCTCTTCTGTCTTAAAAGCTCGGGAGAGATTTGGCCGCTGTTTGCTGAGTGACAGGCAGCTCAGGGCTCACATGTGAAGCAGATGGATGGGTGCAAAAGCGTTCTTTATTTCTGCATTCTTACCAGTCAGGTTCAGGCTTATAATTCACTTGTTCATTTTAAGGCTTATTACTCCTTTCTACGTTGTGACGTCTGTTGTGATTACTTAGTTCTTTATATCGTGTATTTTATGAGGACTTAAAACCTTTTAGTGTGAGAAGCTTGCCAAATGGAGGAAGTAAGAGGGGACAAATCTGTTTATCATTTTGATTTTACAGTTTCAAAATGGTAAAGTAGACATCTTTATGTGTACAGTGTACAGTACTGTGAAATATCTTGAGCCTCCCCATTTCGTCACATTTTGCTCCACAAGACCCAGACTTTCTTATATTTTTCTTGAGGAACAGTTTTCCAGGCTTCTTGAAGGACTTTCAAGCTCAGTCCAGTCCCTGAGCCTGACCAGTTTCAGAGGAATGTTTTTGTTTGTTAAGACACACAGTGACCTATGTATGAATCATTCAAACAAAACAAAGACCATCTAACTGAAGTTCTGAAGCAGTAATGAAACAGGTGCAGATGATTCCAGATGATCAGGCGGTGATCAGTATACTGGTGGTGCTGAAAACTGAGAGGTTGGAATTCCTTTATCTAGGCTCCTTGTATCCTTAGGCATTTTACAGAATGTAAGTAACATAATGAACATATTATAGTAATCATGGGAAAGGTTAGATCATTGGCAGTTCATTACTGTACAGATGATAGCACTGACTCTGACCTTTAGGATTTTAAAGATAGTGTAACTGTAGCAGTATCCACACTATTGATTCACTTACATTGGATTAATAGTGGCAAAGTGATAACAAACTCCAAACATGTTCCTATTGTTCTTTATGTATTTTCCGTAATACTTTAAAAACTGAATAGTAGAACGACATACATGGATAGAGCCACTGATTTTGCTCCACAGTGTATTTCTGGTTTTTGGAGGTTTAGGATGAAGCAGTGGTAACAGTACATTAAAGCATGACCTATAATTTTGTCCTTGATTACTGAGTTCAGTGGTAATTCATGGTCAAATGCTACAATAAGAGAAATTAAATGTAACAGGAAATCACAGTGGAGAGAACCTAATAACAGTAATTTTATTTCACATGGCAGAGGGCAGTTTGTAGAGCCTTTAGGCCTCCATGCTTGCAGGAATAAGATGACAGTCTAATTTGCAATTCCCCTTTACGCCAAATGTTCAGTCCAGCTATTCAGCAATGTCGTGTTTGCTATTGGTAGTTTGTTTCTTTAGTTTCACACCGGCTCTAAAAAAGGCCTAGATGACAATGAGAGCCTATAACAACTAATTAGATTCCGGTCTCACACAATCTTAAGAAGACTTAATTTGTTTCTGCCGCTGTAAGGTATACTATTGAGAAGTATGTTGCAGCAAGTACATTTGAATAGGGCTAAACCAGAATAATTAGTGTGATTGTATCAAAATGGTTGTGGTCCACATAAAAGGCCTTTTAAGAGCCAACAACTGTTAAAAACATTTCTGTATAGTAAAATGTAAAAAGATTAATTATAGCTCTTTTTATTTTGGCATTCTGCACTGCTATTCACAGAGCCACTGAAGCTAGAAGAACAGACGTGCCAGAGACATGAGAGGACTATAAGTTGATTCTCAAAAATGTTTGTTGATGAATTTTGGATTTGAAAGACTTTAGTGGTCCTCCTCACTCTTAAATGAACTTTTAAAACTCCTCAATCTTCCAAATAAAACAATAATTGTAATTCATCACAATTGACTCATACAAGCTGTTTTTCAAAGAGAGGCTACGACTGTGGCTTCTACAGCAGCAACGATGCATGAGAATGGGTTTAGGTTGAGTATCAATGCATTGTTGCCCCCACTGAATACATTTGGGACTGCAGTAATAGAAATCCTTAGTATAAAACAGAGACTTTTAAAGGGTTATTTGCTTCCGGGGCGCAAAGAAATACTAAATAAAAATATTTAATTGATTATATTATGAATTTTATTTTGAAAAACATGCTCGTTTTAGTCATGTGATGCAGTATATCAATAATTTAGCCCACAAATTGGTTTTAGTTGTATCTATACCAGTCCATAAAATATTGTTTTACATGAAACTGGTTCATGGAGCAAAAAAGTTTGGGGGCTGCTGATTAAGAGTGTGAGCACTTCAGTACTCATTCAAAAACATCAGCAAATACTCTGAACTTGTAAAATATTATTTGGGCCAACACTGGTTTTGACTGATGGTACAGACCTGGGGAAAACTTAGGGGGTGCTTTACTGCCATGCTGATGGCAGAGTCTGCCAGATAATGCCTGTTAGAGTCAGACAATTAACATTGATAAAGCTAGTCTGGGAGTTATAGAATTAGACAGATAGAGCCGCTGTTTCTTTAAGAACTCACTGAAGGTGAAGGGTAGGCGGGTGGTCGCTGCATGTGCTGAGAACAAGACAGCGAATAAACAGCAAAAATTCAACCTTCCAGTTAGAGAGTTCCTGTGGAGGGAAGGGGGGAGGCATAGAAGGCATGTGGTGGGATGAGAGGATTTAAAGAGCATTTATTCCTGAGGCATTCAGAGTGCTCAAGAGAGCCAGACTTTCATGCCCTTTACACCTTTTATTCTGCAGTAAATTATGAGAAGCTTTAGTGTTTCTCACAGCAAACGTTTGAGGGAAAGCAGTTGTTTAATTCTTGACCATGAAGTTACTGCATGATTCAGTGGTTTAAAAGTGAAATATAATATAGTCGCATTGCAGTGTGGAATATGACCATTACAGAGGTTCAGAGAATAAGTAAGATTTGAATGATGTAATGTGCTCCTTTTTCTCTCTAATGAATGTGTGAGTGTTAATGTAGCCAAGTGGAATCACACTAAATTTCAAAATGTTAGCTTAAATAGTTCATTAAATATAGAAATGTGTCAGTTGCAGTGCTCCTTATTGACTAAATTTCACAAAAATTGATGAACTCTTGGAGAATGCAGTAGTTATGCATTGTGTCAATTTTGTGAAGTTTGAACCTTGACGTCATGAGGTTTTGGCTTGTTGTTGCATTGATGTTGTTTACTAGGTGGTGCGACTCCACCAATGAGTTGCAATAAGCTAGGGTCATGCTCCTCTTAGAGGATATTTTTGGCAAAATGATTGTTAGCCTAGTGCCGGAAATGGTAGTTATTGCCTGTCCCTCAACAGGCGGCACTGGTGTGAAGGAGTTTGCCCGCCTAGGCACACAAACCCCTTATTCTACATCAGCCACGTGAGACCACAAGCACACCAAGTTTCATGTGGACTGGTGAAGTCTAAGAATATGATAAAGTCAGATAAGACAAAATAGAATGAAAAAAAAATATATTGTAAAACAATGTCTCAGACATTTTTTATGAATCATATCTTTCTGTGAGTTCATTTTTAAGGCATACTTCAGACATTTGATTCAAATCACCCACACTGTGGATAATTTCACATCTCACATGAATAAATCCACTGTCAGTCAATCTTTACTTTATAACTATTGCATTACAGAAAAAAATGGCAGATTTCCCCCTTATTTTAGTCAAATACATTATTCTGTAGTAACTGACATTTTACAAAATGCTGACAAAAATCCTTTTAAGCTAATACATTTACATGAAAATGTACTTTACACTTGCTTTGCAACATTGAGTTTCCAGTTCAAAATACTACAAAGCTGGGTGGTGGTAGCCAGGGGCGGTTTTACTGCTTTGGAGGCCTCAGGCAAAGACTCAATGCACAAGGTACGTGTATGCAGAGTGTTAAAATGGATATAGCTCAGTTCACATTTTGACTCCGCAACAACCTCATAATGCAGAAGATCCAGAGACGGTGAAAAGATATGTGCAAGAGAAAATCTGTTGCTTCTGGGATGTTTCTGTTTACCTTAAGGAATAATTGCAACTTTGGAAAATGGCATTCATTTCTCCAATAGAGAAAAGCAGCTTAGACTGGAATTTGGCCATGATGCCGACTATAAAATGGTGCACTAATAAGAGTGACTTAAATGGAGTGCGTTTGGCGTATTTGTGGCTTATAGAGAGCTTGACTGCAGTGAGGTGGAATTTTATTTAAGAAATTTATTTAAGAAAATGTCAGTTTCTCATGACATTTTATGATGGGCAGTGCTGATCCAAAAGAAAACTCCTACTCTCTGTCAGTATATATGCTTACCTGTAGGCAGGGTTGATTCTTCTTGACTGTTTCCTTGGGCCATGCTTCATTAGTTTAGACAGCGGCTGCTCTCACTGTTGTTCACCTTATTATTTAAGACAGTATCTTTTCGCATCGTTCCAGTGATAAACTCTTGAAGTAAACCATGCTTGAGTGGTCAATAAAGTTCACCCTAAGGTCCCCACTGCTGACTGCTGATCTGCAGTGTTTTTCAAGCCCTGAAGCCTTGGAGCCAAACCGAGGCTGAAGGGTATTCTGAGAAGGCATACAGTATTTCCAGAGTATGATCTTGTTTACATCATGTTACACTGGCATTTTTGCTTGACAGGGTTGACTCACAGTGGTAGATGCTGACACTCCTCAGTTTTATTGCGCTTATTCTCTATAGTTCGTCTTTGTGGTTTAGAGTATGTCTAGCAAGACTTCTAGAACATTTCATCAGATTTTACTCAGGTCCTGTTTCACGCATTAGCAGGATCTGCCCTTTCACATGATGCTTCCAAGCCAGAAGGATGAAGGACAGTATGTGCTTATTAGTATGTGTGTACCAGCTTATTATAGTCCATTACAATAGTATACAATAAATCACTATGCCGTACTGAAGGATGTTAGCCCGTAGAACATTGTCCTGAAACTTGAGTGTTTCTTCAAACTGTAAGTTGTTTTGGATAAAAGTGTCTGCCTAATGCATGTAATGCAATGTAATGCAATGTAATGTAAGTTTATGACACTTTTAGAAGATATAAGTTAAACATACAATTTGAAATTTTATGATGCACTGAACTTGATTCAGCCTGATATCAGAAATGATATATGTATATATTGTTTCACATAATCTTTACATTTACAGCATTTAGCAAATGCTTTTTTCCAAAGCGACTTCCATTCCCTAACTACAGGGGACAGTCTCCCTGGAGCAACTTGGGGTTAAGGGTCTTGCTCAGGAACCCAGGGGTGGATGTGGATTCAAACTTCTAATAAGCAGCAAAGCAACAAAGGTGTTTATTAGTGTTGAGTTTAGGGTTCCTTCACACCAACCTGGTCAAACCATGGACCTCACTTTTAACACAGCAGTGCACTCATGTTGGAACAATATATTACTCTTCATATGTAACATTTCTCCTCACTCGAACTAAAGGGCCTTGCAGAAATCCTGACAAAACTGCATAAGACCAATTTCCCATCATGATTCCTCACTCCAAAGTTCAGTGGCACCTTATGTGATTTATACCATCCGAAATACCAGGTCAGATATTTCACAAACAATTATTAGGAAGTGTCCACATACTTTTGTGCATATTGTGCTTATGGGCTGTTAGATGACAACATGATGGGACAGAAAGTGAACATAGCGGCAATTTCCAGAAGCAGATTTAACATTTTTGTAGATGGACAGCACTCTCTTGGACCATGACTAACTGATATTAATGTAGAGTAACTGAAGGAAAACTGTACTGCACTGGCACATTAGGCAGGTACTGTAGCAAAATATGGCACAGCCAGCCGGGTGAGTGCTGGCTAATGGACTAGTGGGTGCCGGGTTAGAGAAGTGGAAAACTGATGTGTTGCTGCACTTGGTTATTCAAGCACGGATATAGATGTTTTCAAGGACAATGTTCTGAAAGTCCAAAACGAAGAAATACTGAGCACATTGTTCTGTTAAAATCTTGTGCTCCTCTTTCTGACATTTGATCACCATTGTTGTTATTCTCCCAAAGGCTGATTGTCATGTTCAGTAAATTGTGACAGAAACTGCATTGAAATGAGTTGTTAAATAGAATGTCTGTCGGAAAGTGCATTGTTATTTATAAGCTTTTTGAAGGTTAACCCTCAAAGATAAAAACGACTCGGATAACAACAGTAGAATGTAAGCACACAGTTCATACAATGGAGATGTCGAAAAGAAAAGGAATTGAAACACAAAACAAAGGCAACAATGGAATGTATTATTTGACGTCTCTAATAAATAGGTGGAGCAGTGAGGGGCCAGTGGGTGGAAGTACAAGGTGATGTTTCTAATAAAGTGGCCAGTGAGTCTAAGAACAAGATGGGTTCTAATAAAGCAGTCCATGAAAGAACAAGGCAAGTATTTCTATCTCATGAGTAGAAGAACTGGGTAAGTGTTTCTAATAAAGTGGCCAGTGTGTACAGTCGTGGCCAAAAGTTTTAAGAATTACATAAAGATGGGAAATTGTAAAAGTTGCTGCTGAAGTTTTTATAATAGCAATTTGCATAAACTCCAGAATGTTATGAAGAGTGATCAGATGAATTG
>JBBJLR010002819.1:0-14282 GCA_037577145.1 Brachypetersius gabonensis | reverse complement strand
TATATATTACAAGTGTTCCCGCACAATATTGCGGTTTAGAGTTTGCGGCCTCAGTCATTCTCAGATCTTCTTCTTAGAACCTAACTTCTAATTGTTTGCGGAAACCCTTGCAAATTCATGGAAACTAACTTTTTTTCCGTGGCAATATATAATTTTTCATGCATTTTAGTGCTAAATTATAATTGACAAATTTGTAATATAAATGTAAATTCAGCTACATTTTCATGTCAAATATAACAGTATACATTTTCATTACTGTCGAGAGACACAAAGCAACCATATATTGGCGGCTACACCGTGACGCAGCTCTGGCAGATACAGTCCAGCTTTCCTGCATCATAACAGTTTCCATTGTGGAACTATCCTGAGTGTTTTGTTGAGTGTTCTCATGTTTTTCCTTTTGTTTTTCCCAGTATTTTTATTACTGTAAATTAAATTAAACTTTGCTTACACCAAAGAAAATGTGCTGCATGAATTACAGTGCAGTCTACACAGGAGTAACAGCGGTGTTGTACATTCTAGCACGAAGGGAGACAGCAGGTCAGTGTAAACTGTACAGTACAGATACAGGTTTACCTTAAAACTTTTTGAGGGGAATGTTTTATGCTGAGTTTTAGGAGGATATTTGGGGGCATATTTAGGGTTTACCATTTGTATTTTAAGACTTTGTGTGTGTGTGTGTGTGTGTGTGTGTGTATTGACTGCATTTTAATTGCTATATGGTATATAAAACTGCACATAATAAGTGGACTCCAGTGGAATAAATGAAAAGGCAGGAGATGTGTGGGATATGGGCCCTTTAAGTTGTCAGTGTTGAAGATTTAATTGTAAGATTTAAGTCTAATTGCTTTTCTTCTTTTAAGACGGTTGCTAAGGGAGGTTGCTGTGTCTGAACATTTTGTAACTAATTTTAGCTCTGAGCATCAGAGTCTTTATAAAAAGGGGGGGTTACATGTCTGCAGCATTAGGAGGGCAACAAATGATAACGGCGGTATTTCTGAGTGGTGGTGTGATTAACAGATCTTTCCGTAAACACCGGAGGGTATTGAAGGTGATTTAATAAAGAACCTCTAAAACAGCAGTTCCCCTAAACACCCCTGGTTTGAGGTGAACTGGTTTTGATGTTTTTGTGATCATGCTCTGCCTTAGGGCCCAGATAGACCAAGATAATGAGCACAAACTGGCCGGATAAACTTCCTTCAGCTTACCATCACCTCTCTTCTGATGAACGTTTACACTTTGCTGACGGCAGATACACACCTACGGTGTTCGTCTGCATGAATGTACACAACTCTCCTCACCAGTAGGTGGAAGTAGTTGGTTTTTCGGAAAAACAAAGAGACCCCAGCTGTTGTGCTGACTGTCGGGGTTCTTAAACCCGAGCTGTCGCCCACTTCATCCAGTCTATTGGTGCTTTTCCAGTTGCACAAGGAACAGATGTTTTTCCATAACATAAAAAAAGAGCCATACCTGAACCAGATAAAGCTGTACCCATGCGGCTCGATGGCAAGGCCGAACTTGTGCAGCAGCTGAGTTGACTGCATCACCGCTTTTTGACTGGTCATAATGTTGCCATGAGAAGAAAAGGACTTGGATTTTTTTCATTCAACACTGAAGATAAAAACTAACAACTGAGAAGTTGTTGAAGTGCAAGCACTACTGTGTCTTTGGGCTGAAGATTAATTTCAGTGGGAGTTTCTAACACTGAGAAATGCAAGCACTGCAGGTTTTACAGTATAACAGTGTTGTGGGGATAAATTTTGCGCCAGTCGACCTGACTGCAATGCATAGAGTTCAGAAAGAGCTTCACGCATTAAATCTTATCAGCTCATGGCATTAATTGCCTTTGTTTAATCAATGTTGCTCCACAGACCTGTGGCTTGTTCTGCTGTCTTAGATGATAAAAGCAAAGGGATGGGGATTGATTTTGTCTGGATGAGGTGACTTTTGAGGGGAGATGGGGTTGAGTGGGTGGAGACGACTGTGCAGTGAGTTTGCCTCCTCATTGCACTTCAGTATTGTGATTAATGCTGCTACCGTCCATTAGCACGTAATTAAGAAAGCATTCTGATTAATTATTTACAAATTGCTTCACAAAAACGGGATTTGCTGAACAATAACAGTCTTAAGCTGCTTTAAGATGTTACTTTGTTGTGACATTCCCTGTTTATCATTCAGGTCATGAACTGGGCACTGAGCCTTATGGAGTCATTTTTGTCATTTTTTTTTAATCAACACATTTGAATCATTTTTTTCACATGAAGTTATGTGAATTACTTTAATCGCATAAATGTGATTATATTGCTACATTTTTTGACATCATTTCAGCATTACAGTTCATTAAACACATCAGTGAGTCTGACAATTAGATTATTTTGACCTGAATAGTTTTCATATTCCATCAAATAGTTTTAATAAATCTCTATATTCTAGCTGCAGCAGTTTAGCCGCACAGATTCATCCACAGATTAGCCAACGCCTAATGGTTAAAAATTTGTTGGATTCTATGAAGACCTCAGTTCATCAGAACACCCAGTAACTCACCCGAAGCTGTGATTGGTTAGAGGCTCATTTGCATATCTCAGTCTTTTCCAATATCAGACTGATATTGATAACGATTAACAGACAATATATTCTGCATGAATATATACATGAATTTCATATTTGGCCTCTCTGAGGAGCACCGAATTCCTGTTTGTATAATCGGCTCCATCTTCTCAGTAATTGGAACAAATGAAGCAAATAAATGCGTACGTTTATTTGGCGCAAAAAGGAGTTTATAGCATTTGCCATTACTCTTTTACCAGGCCTTTTTATAAAACAGAGAGTAGACCTTTTACAGGTTGCTGAAAAAGGGTCTTCAGTTGATCCTTCAAGCTTTGTTAACCTTTTGCTCTTTGGTCCCGTTGTCCGGCTGCTTTATTGCGAACCCTCCCCCATTTTGCCCTTTGAACCGAGATTACTACAGAGCGGCAAGCGAAAGCAGATTATGGAGACACAACCAGCCATACTGGATTAATATGTACTTCGTAGTCAACCAGAACAAGTGCTTGGACGGATTGGCTCATCCTGCGTTGAAGCCAATTACACGAAGTGTTCAGTACACAGACGTTAAACCAGACCATCATTAACCCCTTTTGATAAACAGCTAGATCATTCCATCCAAAAGGCACCCAGCATTTACCATTGCAGGCCTATTTTAATCTTTTCTTCTTGGCCCAATGTAGCAAGCCCATCCTCCTCCTCCTCCTCCTCCTCCTCCTGCTGCTGCTGCTGACCAAGATCCTCTTTTCTCCTCCTCCCTTTAGCCCCCTCCCTCCCTCTCTCTGCCTCTATCTCTATATGTGTTTGTGTGTGTATGTAAATATATATGTATGTTGGTTAGTGTCTCTTCTTACCATGGAGGGTTGCAAATCGCAAGCTTAGAGCATTAAAAAAGCATGGTATTGGTATGGACGTGTCGTCCTGGACATCACTGGGCTGCAGATTGTGGAGCTGAAACCAGAACCGTCCAATGAAATGTTCGAGTAAGTAAGAATGGCTTGGATCATTTGTTTACTAGTTTGTGTATTAATTCGGGGGTCTTGTAGAGGTATAACGGCATTGAAGACAAGGGGTTGGCATCAGGTTTAGTCGCGCACAAAGCTTAAAGTTAGCATCTCACTCGAATTGTCCGTTCCACCTTAAAACCAAACGGGCTCCAGAATGAAACTGCTGCAAGTTTTAAGGTGGAACGGTCGATTCGAAAAAGAAGCCAACTTCGCGCAAATTAGGCTTTTGAGGGATGTTAAACTGCTTAAACGGGACCGCGCAGAGTATAAAAACATTCACATTTAACATTTAAATCATTTGTGTGCAAAAGAAGCGCTTTGGAGAGAGGGAGGGCAGCGACGCGTTAACTAGCTGATGCTCGCTCATTCATTGCGCTGACATTGTACGAGTTAGCGGTTAGCACATTTTTTAGCGTGTCTAGTAAACACACTCTTGCGTGTGTTTGCGTTTTTCTGTTTTTTGCCACTCGATCGATCAGTCTTTCTCTGTCCTTCAGACTAACGGTTTTCTCGTGGTGTGCTTTTGCACCGTTTTAGTCTAGTCTTATTCCGTTAATAGAGTTGATCAGACGTCCTTTAACTGAACCACACTTTGCTTATGGCTTTCCAAGCAGAGCCTGCCAGGACATGTAATAAGGACTAGTTTTGGAATTAAAATAATGTTTGGCTTCAGTACGGTGCCCCACTCCCCCCCTCCCCTCCACTCACACACACACACGCACACAAAAGTGAAGCTTCACCAATATTTTAAAATAATTCTCCATAATTCATGCCGTTAACGACCACGCAGAGTGTGACATGGTTCATATTAGACTTTTATATAGACGTCTCGGCTATTTTCACTATTTATCCACAGTAAAGCTCCACGTGTCTTATATGGATGTTGTTTATATGTAATCTGAACTCAATAAATGGGTTTATATTTAAGACCAAAGCTGCTCAAAACTCAGGGGTTGCTTTCATACAATAACTTTCTGTGAGGGAGCTTTTAGAGGCAGAAGTGTGTTTCCATTCACCACCACTGAGAACAGTTCTGACTCGATCAATTCTTCCAGAATGTCAAACCCACTGTGAGCAATTTTTACATCTCATTCAGGATAGTGATGAGAGCGTGGACTATAATAAAAATTTCTATTTATACAGCAAGTGTACAAAAGGAATTGGTTTAGGCTGAAATCCTGAGGGGTTTGGATGGTGGTGGGGATTAAAAAACAAGCTTGGTCATAAGGAATGATGCTGGAATGAATGTTCTGAAACGCACCCACCAGATATCGTACGTACTGAGTGTGTCTGTAGTGTTAGTTTCCTGATAGTGACTATTTTTCTGTAGTACTTGATCTGCTGAGTTGTGACGTGACGTGGTTGCTCAAAAACTGTCATCCACTGTTGGTGTTTCCATCCAGCTGAGTGTATCTGACCTTGAGTGGCCACAGGCGGATTTCGTGTGTCACAGTGTTCCACTGAGTCCAGATGTGGTTGATCAGCCGAGGCGTGTTTATAGTGTGCATTTAGCTTCTTTATTTCAGAACTGAACCTACTAGGCTGACAGTGAATAGTCACCCAAATTTTTGACTGTAAATACATCTCAAAGTTTTTTATACTCTTCATTAAGACTTGTGGATCTGGTTTAGGCCCCAGTCCTCTATTTTATACTGCTTTGTCAACAGCCCAGGAGTCGTCTGAAACGGTTGAAGTAAGTCATACCATGTCCTAAACCACGTCCACAAGTCTGATCCACCTTGATGAAGAGCTGGATGTGACTTAAGGGTTCAGAAATATTTTGAGGAGCAGTTTATAGTAAAAGACATATGTGGCTATTGACTTCTAGTGTTGGCCGCATTAGCCTCGTAGCACCAGCTCTTAACTAAAGAAGGAGTTTGGACCCAAACACGTTTTAACTGATTAACCACAACTGGAGGAGGTGGAACACTGCGGAGATCAGATTGTTCACCAAACTGTTCACTTTTTTTTCAAATAATATGTATATATTCATTTTACACTGCATTAATTTAGTTATATTGTGCTTAATGTTTAATAGGATGGAAATACTACCTGTACATTTCTTCAAATAAATGGTAGAAATGATTAACATTGCACACTGCGGGTGGGGCAGCTCTGAATTCTTTCCAAATTCAGTTCTCCTAATTGCCTGTGGGTTTTTTATTTGTTTGTTTTAATATAAATTAGGCAGTCTCGAATAAGCATAAAGTTCAATATGTAATATAGATTATATTTTACCATTAGAGCTATAAAGAAGTATATACCATCATTTCTGAAAAACTTACCTCCTCCTGTGGCTCATAAGCGTCCCTTCACACCTTTTTGAATGCTGATCATCAGATAAAGCAAGAGGTTTGTGTACAGACGCCGCTCTCTGTTTGGACGCCTCTATTTTACCAGAAGGATGCCTGGTAACGATTGTTTATATAAATATGGGTCTTATCTCTTATTCTGATTGGAGCTGCACACACTAAAGTGGGGCCTCTATTCTGCCAAACTGCTTGGATAAGAATCAGATTTATTCATTCAAGAAATCGAAACAGCACTACATATTGCATACAATCCCTTTTAGGTGTGTTCTGTAGAGGATTTGTGTACGTACTACTTAAAAACCAACGAAACACGTGGTGTTCAAATGTTTGCAGAGCTTATAAAACACAAATGGCCACAGATGTGGTTGGTCTGACATTTACTGAGCTTTTTTGCTACAAGACTAATGTTGCTAACACTAGAAGTCAATAGTCACCCGAATCTTTTCATCCAAAGACTTCTCTGGACCATCAAACCACATCCAGCTCTTTTATTAGGTCAACTCTGACTTTGTTTAGGACGTTATGACTTACTTTGAGCTGTGAAAATTAAATAAACCTTTACACTAAGGTGGATCAGACGTGGTTTAGCACAGTTTGACTTACTGTGAGCGGTTCAAATAAACTGAGCTTCAGCTTGGAGCTGAAAGCTCCAGACCTTTTTTACAAAACAGGGTCTCTTTTCACAAACCAGCTCAGGAACATGAGCACCGACTATTAACCACCGTAACAAACTCACTCCGTGTTCATCAGTGTGTTTTTGTGGAACAGCGTCTTCCGAAGTTCAGCTAAACCGCACAAAATTACCTCTCCCTGCTGTTGCTAAACCTTTGTAGGGCCCACATCTAACACTTTAATTTTTTCCATCAGGTTGGTCTGTCTGTGATACTTCAGGTTTATTCACCATTCATTTCCCAACGCTCTATCATCACTAAAGAATAACACTTTTTGTTACTATGCCCTTAGGACTGGTGTAAATGTTCTGATCGTCCAGCCTGATTTAAAAACAAAACAAAAAAAACAGAACGGGCTGAAACGCTCCTTATGGCTTTAACCTGAATGCGTGGGATCAAACTTCTATAGGCTGTATAAAGTAAAGTCACCTTATAGTCACATGTGAACACATCACAGCACAGCACACAGTGTAAATAGTGAAATTCTTTCTCTGTATTTAACTCATTCACTGAGTGAAGCAGTGGGCAGCCAGCAACACGGCGCACGGGGAGCAGTGTGTGGGGATGGTAGGGTACCTAGAGGTGCCTAGTGGTCTTGGGAATCGAACCCATGACTTTCTGATCGCCTAACCACTAGGCTACCACACGCTGGCCCAGGTTGTATAAGGGATGGACAATAAATAAATTTTTAAAAAAAAGAATATTTTAGAAGTTAAATAATTGTAGCATTAGGAGTCTTGCCTAAGGACTCTTTTTGACTGTTGTGTTTCCAACGACACAACATTCGAATTGGATTGTTTGAGGATGAAAATGATGGCCTCTGATTTACACAGTGGGGAAATATAATTGTTTAGAGGTTGCTCTGTGTGTGTGCGTGTGCATGCGCGTGTGCGTGTGTGTTTCTCACCGTCTCTCTATCCTCCTGCATTACTGCCAGTAACTCTCCTCGCAGCACCCCGGGCAGTTCCCCGTCTTTGCGGCGGCGGATGCTGGGGGGGCGGGGCAGTGAGGGAGAGTGTTCTGCCGACCGCAGCACTGGAGGAGGGTCTGAGAGTCCCCAGCTCACCACACCATCGTCTACCTCCTCGTACCCTGCCGCCGCACGACACTTCACACGCAATGCCAAGGTGAGGCGCATCTCCCCCAGGCTCTACTCAGATCAGTGTGTTCTGTTGCTTGTAGCGCTCCCTTCTGGACAGAGAGGTTCCAATAGTGCTCTCAGGGTTGATTCTAAGGGTCAAGGTCTTAAAGAACCCAGATTTTTCAAAATGCTCCCATAATTCAGTAAGATGTGCCTTTCATAGTGTTTGTAGTGACTTAACAGTGGTGGTGAATGGATCTAGATGTCTTTAACACAAATACAGCTGTTTTATTCACTATGGACACCCAAGTGTTTGTGGATGCTGATGGTGGTAAAAAGCTAAGTCAGTTTACTTTGCCTCACAATGCCCTGTATGTATCCCTCCACCATGAATGAGTAGAAAAACATCACAGGCGTCAGAAAGGTGCAGCCATAATCATTTCTTACAATAACCTTCTGTGAGGGAAACAGATGTCTGGTTCCATTCAGCACCACTGTGAACAGTTGTGACTAAATAGGTTTGTGTTTAGACACATTTCAGTAGTTGTTCAAATCATAAAATCACAGTTTTCTCTTCTGTGTTCCAGAAAATGCAGAGCTGGTACAATGTAAGTATTTCAGTGTCAAGCTTCTGAAGTTGTTCATAGATATTTTAGTTTCTGTTAAATTTTATATTCTCTCTCTCTCTCTCTCTCTGTCTATGTCTATGTCCCGGTCTCTCTCTCTTTTTCTTTCTCTCCCCCCATATCTGTCCAATAAAGCAATTTTGAGAGAGAAATTCAAATTTGTCTGGCTGTAAAATTTGAAATGCGCAGTGTCTTTACCCTAACAGTGATATTAATATCGGTATAAAATTAAAACCGGTAGGGTGAATCAGGGCGGCATGATTGTAGGTTTTTAATTTTTTGATTTAATTACTGAAAACTAACAAAGAAGCATGGACGGTTGATGAGCTTTTTAACTGGACAGTTATGTTACGACAGTTATGTTGGATTATGCCTTTTATTTGAGAACGGATAACACTGATGTGTTCAAAGACCTTTGGGATTTTAATGTTCTTTTTTTCCAATCACGATGATTAAAAATCTCAGAGGTGCTGCTGTGACGTGTTGGAACTGCTTGTTCAAGTTCTTTCCTGGTTGCAGTTTTTTTTAACTCATTTTAATGGCAAATACTGAACAATAAAGTCTGCCTTAAAATTCAACTCCATTCTCTTTCTTTCTGTCTGTCTATCAGGTGCTTAGCCCCACCTACAAGCAAAGGAACGAGGATTTTCGCAAACTCTTCAAGAAGCTTCCGGATACTGAACGTCTGATAGTGGGTAAGTGTGTTTCTGTGTGTACTGCGTACTTTAATTGGAATTATGACATAAGTATTAACCACCCCATCCACCCAGAGAGAGAGAGAGGACGGTTATAAAAAATGATGCAACAGAGGGGGAGGAACACCCTACAGACCCGTAGAGACGGAGAGCAGTTATACTGAGTGATGGAAGGAAAGGGAGGACAGTTAAACTGAGTGATGGGGAAGGGAGAGGACAATCAGTCTCATTCAGAGAGTGAGAGAGGACAGTTGTGTCTCTTTAACTCTCTTTTTAAGTTTAAAAATGACTATAACATCTGCGATGACCGTATCTAAAGTGGTACCTGTTTCAAAATGGTAGATGGTAACAATAATTAAAAAGGTAACATTTATGCCAACCAATCACAATTCACAACCATCCTTAATGAGTTACCTGTAATGTAATAGGATAAGGCCATGTCCGGATAAGGTGGATGATAGATTTGGGGTGGGGAAGGCTGTTCCCTCTGTCCATGAAGGGTTTAAGTCTGTCTGAATGGTTTGATTTTTGTCTGTGTATAGATTACTCGTGTGCTCTGCAGAAGGACATCCTGCTCCAGGGCCGGCTTTATCTGTCGGAGAACTGGATCTGCTTCTACAGCAACATCTTTCGATGGGAGACCACTGTACGTCTCACACACACACACACACAGAGCAGGGTTGTAAAAATGTACTAATACACTATTATGGACCATTTTGAAGGTGGTGATTTAATTACATCTATTTAGGAATCAATAATAACAGCATTTAAGAGTTATATACAGCACTCAATAAATAGGCACTATTTTTATGGCCAAAACAAAGTATATTGCTGTGTAAATATTTACTACAGGGACGTTTGGGTCTTCAGTGTGTTTTTAAAGGTAAATCTGAATAGTAAATAAATTCACACCTTTAACACATGGCATGAGGTGTTTATCTTCAGGTTCATCTGTTTTGGTCATGTAGCACACTTTCTCACGGAGGCTTTGTTAATGAAATCTACTGGGTCTCAGTGGGCGAGGAATGGCGTAAACTTCTAAAACCACAACTATTACCTAATTTTGGTAGCAGTTATATTCCAGTCTTTAAGTTTCACAATTTTGTTGTTTCACAACAAGCAGAAAATGTATTAGATGCTTTTTTAGGCTTGACACAAGCCAGAACACGTTTGTAGGGTAGCTCCAAGTACTGATGTTTTTAGCTGATGTCTCATGTTTAAATACAAACCAATGCATTGCTCTATTAACCACACATGATTCTGTGTGTGCACACGCATATACGTGTGCACATGCATATACAGTACTGTACTGTTTCATTCTGACCAGCTTTAAAGTCAGCATTTGTTCTGAGAACTTCTATTAGCACCTCTATGGCCACCGTTCACAGCCTGAGTTCTCTTAGACACGCTTTGTCATTTCTTTAAGTGTTCCAGTGTTGTTCTTTGGACTTCCAGCCTTTTGTTCTGTTTTCGGATCTGTTCTTTGGCGATGCCGATCCATTACTGTTTTTTTTTTTTCCCTATCGAGGTGCATTGACAATGTATTTGGGATCATTGTTATGAAGCTGTCGCCAATCAGATTCTTTTCAGATGCTATTTTGTGGCCAAGCCAAGACTTTTGCGCATTGCTTTACAGAACAGTGCAGAAAATATTTTCATGATGGTATAATTAGTATAATACGAAAGGAGAAAATGACTAATCAACCAGTCTCTCTAATTCAGGCTTGTAAACGTTTGCTGGGTACCAACTGTTGGGGGGAGGGGAGTTGTGGGGGTCTTATTGAGCACAAACTGATCCCACAGTGAGAAATGTGTTCCTTGCCGCATCTCTGCCGCAGATCACCATCCTGCTGAAGGACGTGATCAGTCTGACCAAGGAAAAAACAGCCAAACTCATCCCCAATGCCATTCAGATCACCACTGAGCAGGACAAGGTACACACTCCTCTACAACACACACACAGATAGAACAGAAAAAAAGCTGCCCAGCATACCTTTCTCACCACCACCCCCCTCCCCCACCCCCACCCCCCTGTTGCTTCCTCTCTCCAGCATTTCTTCACATCTTTTGGAGCAAGGGATCGCAGCTACATGATGATTTTCAGGCTGTGGCAGAACGCTCTAATGGATAAGGTAAGTCTCTTCACAGTTTTGGTGTTGGTGTTCCAGTTCTGCACGGTTTGGTGAACGTAAACCTGTGCACACTGCTTACAGTTCCATCACAAAACCACCTCAGACCACAACAACATTAAAAAACTCCACATCCTCCAGACTCACCTCAGAGGTTCAGAGGAATGTTTTTTGTTTAAGCTACACAGTGACCTACATATTAATCATTCAAGCACAACAAAACACATCTATCTTAAGACCTGAAACAGTGAGGAATCCAGTGCAGATGATTCCAGATGATTAGACCGGTTATTGGTGTACTGGTGGTGCTGAATGCTGGCTCAAAATGATTGCATGTATACACACAAACACACATTACTTTGCAGCGAGTCAGTCCCTTAAAGCTGTATGGGGTGGGAGTCCACACTGTAGTTCTGTGATTGTGTATGTCTGTGGATGCATCTTGATGTCAGGGAGCTAATGTGTTCCTTGTGTGTGTGTGTTAGACACTGTCTCCTAAGGAGCTGTGGCACATCGTGCATCAATGTTATGGGACTGAGCTCGGCCTAACCAGCGAGGACGATGACTATGTATCCCCCACAGCAGAGCATGTGAACGGCCTGCTGTAAGTACACACACACACACACACACACACACACACACACACACACACACACACACACAAACATACTTTCTGTTCAGGGTTGGAGTGGCCCTGCTGAATACCTCGTTCTGGAACATTGTTTATTTTAGTTTAAGGGGCCCATGTACTGTTTTTTTTTTCTCATTTTTCTTCCTCCACCTGTAGTATATTGTAATTATTAATAGTTTATTATGTGACCCCCCCCCCCCATATGTCTGTTACTGTTCCTTTAAATAAAACTTGGAAACAACACAGTTTTATATTTTTTGTTGATTTTCTCAGAAGAGAACAGCATTTTTCTGATCATTTTGGGGGACAGTATGGTGCTTTGTTTGTTTTCTTTTGTTTGTTTATTTTGTTCCCCAATGTGCTAATGTCAGAAAATAGATCAAAAATAAATCAAAGCATGTTTTTAACCATGATCATGACTGTGACATCATAACCATGATGAATTTAAAACAAGCTGTGTCAAACTTAAATTAACTTCAGTCAATTAAGTTTTATATCATTAATTTTGTTGGATATAGGGACTTAAATGTGGTGGTGGGTTTATAAGTTTTTATGAGAGTCAGTTAAAAAATTGTGTATCACAAAATCTCTCTCTGTCTCTCGCTCAGGCCGGGTGATGATGCCGTTTGTGTGAATGATCTGCTGGATCAAACTGCTGTAGCTCCTCTTGGTTCCTCTCCTCCATCCTCCTCCTCCTCCTGTCCTCCTGTGGAGGTTCCAGCTGTCAGATCGAGCGCCGAACCAGACCCGAGTCCGCCCAACTCGCAAAGCTCCACACACAGCACCAACACACAACCTGCACACACCGCCGCCTCTTCCCCGACCTCTGCGGTGAGTATGTAGGGAGAACTTTCCTTCACAATCACAATTGGGTACTGCTGGGCCTGTTAAGTACTTTAGTACTTTTTGTACTTGCTGCAAAGCATGGTTGCAGCCAATATAATTAAAATTGATCATTTTTATAAATTAACCAAATATTTGGACACAACTGGCCAAAAAAATATATAAAATTCATTCCACCGACGTCCACACTCTCATATGTTAGTGGGCTACTTACACCTATTTTTTTCTTATTATTTTGACTTTTAAACAATACAATTCTTAAACACTGTAAAGTTTTCTTAAGGTTGGAGCTCCGCTGTCAGCCTGTAGACACAGAAGCTTCCAATAAGGCCGTACTTTTGTATAAGACAGGCATGTCATTTAGGTGCTGAGAGTTGATTGGCTTGTCCAGTACACCTGCACACTGATGTTCTTCCACTCAGTTATTCAGCTTTAGTGTAATTCGATCTGTCAGTGTTAATACAGTATGTTTTTCCTTCCTGTAGAGTGTAGAGGAGGGTGGACAGGAGAGCCAGTCAGAACCAGCCGATCAGGTGGCAGCCGTGTCCGGCCCACCCGGCCTGGGTAATGTGTCTTCACTGGACATGACCAACGACGAGGAGCTGCCTACCGACCCCAGCAACTCATCCGACACACAGGAAGAGAGTAAGTACAAACGTCACTTCTGCAACTCTGAACTGTGGGTTAATAGGCAATGTGATATAACTGACATGTTCAGTGTGCTTCAGACCCCATAGAACTTATTTAAAGGGCCCATATGTTACATTTCTGGTGTTTGATTGTAAGATCAATGTTTGTAGGTTTACATATCCATAAGTTATTTTATTTTCTAGCCTTTCTTTATTACTTAGAATTAGTCTGAGTTTTTCTACTGTGTCTTTAAGACCGCTACCTATATAAATTGACTGAGTCAATGTTTGTTCGTTTTTTTATTTGAGCTGTGTAGGTGAAATGTGACAATTATGGTAATGTAATGTGACTATGATGAGTGTGGTAAACCACATAGGGATAAGGTATGTTTTGATGAGAAAGCCTATTATGGCTACAGAAGGAAAAAATGAGCAATTGCCAAATGACTAGTGGTGTGACAGTGACTGATTAGCACAAAGAACACACAGTGGGGAATGGAAGTAAAATAATTTATCATATCTCCCCACGTAAAAAGGCACACATGGTGCCTCTATAGCACATAACTATGGCTATGGCTTATTAGAAGTAGGAAGACCTTGGCTTTGTCATGAGCAACACACACCTATCGAATTCTCTCTGCATGGTTTACACTCCTCTGTGGTGAAGCTTCACTGAGCCACATAAACCTTAGGATGACTGTTTAACCCTGTTGCGTCTGCAGGTGAAGTGGAGTCGTTCTGTGCAGACCTGAGGGGGCGTCTGCACATCAACACGGTTCTGCGAATTGGAGTGGACAAACTGCACGAGCTGCTGTTCTCTGACACACACTTCCTCCAACACCTCTTCACCCAGCGACACTTCACAGGTCAGTACACTACTGTCAGCACACCCTCCCTCCACCATCCTGCTTACGCTGTGCAGACAAGGAGCTCAGCAGTGAGAAGCAGCAGCAGCGCAGAAGTTTTTC
This sequence comes from Brachypetersius gabonensis, assembly GCA_037577145.1. Classification (NCBI taxonomy): domain Eukaryota; kingdom Metazoa; phylum Chordata; class Actinopteri; order Characiformes; family Alestidae; genus Brachypetersius; species Brachypetersius gabonensis. Next base: position 146 of record JBBJLR010002819.1, on the reverse strand, counting down.
ACTGATACATTTTCAGAACTTCATCAGCATATTATCCCTGATCCAGATTGATATTCTCATTAGTCTCCAGACTCCTCTCTCTCTCTCTCTCTCTCTCTCTCTCTCTCTCTCTCTCTCTCTCTCTCTCTCTCTCTCTCTCTCTCTCT
>JBBJLR010002791.1:0-14283 GCA_037577145.1 Brachypetersius gabonensis | reverse complement strand
AATGACAATTGTTCTGCAGAGCATTTTACATCCAATAGAGGGCGATATGATGGAGCATAATGACATTATCAAGTGGCGTTATGGCAGACAGAGAGAAACTTTATTTCTGTTATTTCGGCTTCTTACTCTCATCCTCTGTTTTCTTTCTCTTCTCAGTAAGTGAAGTGGTCGCATGGCACCGCTCCAGATGCTAGTTAGCTGCTAGTGCTATTTCTCGACGTCGATAGTTCTCTTGGTTTTACACAAAGATTTCATTCGACAATAACGTTCTTCTTATCCTTCTCTCTGACGTAAATAAATAGTGTACAGAGTTACAGCAAGGGTTTTTCATTGGTGGAAATCCATTGCTGAAATTAATGGAGAGCGTGGCTGATGGTTGCTCATCAACGACAGACGCTCCCGGAGCGCAAGCGCCCGAGTGCTTTTGAAAAAAAGAAGAAAGCGACGTGCCTCGTGTTTTCCGTGTGTTTTTAGGCGAGATATGTGAACGGCCCCTTACAAAATAAGTTCCACTAGCGAGTTTTTGAGTCCACAGTGTAAGTTATTGCCACAAGTTATCTTTTGTGATGAAATCAGTTGCTCCTTTAAGAGAGTAATGAACTACTTTAGTCTGAGAGTTTTGACGATGACATTTTGGGGAAGATCTGTTCCCGCATGACTGTGCCCCAGTGCAAAAAGCGAGGTTCATAAAAGCATGATTGGATGAGTTTGGTGTGGAAGACTGACCTGCACAGAGCCCTGTCCTTCCAACACTTTTGGGATCAATTGGAACAGAGATAGCAAGCCAGACTTTCTCGTCCAGGATTAGTGCCTTACCTCATAAATGCTCAAAAATGCAACAAAAACATGCGTGGCGTTCAGTGTGCATTCAGGATCTTCATAGTATTATTGTCTACTCTTTGTTGACCTATGAGCGCAGTGTAATTATGTAATACCAGCTGGCATAAATTGATGTCTCAACTGCAGCATTTACTTAGTTGATAGCATTATAAAAGCTATTTTGGCTGGAAAATGATTCTGTAATCAAATTACATTTTTATTATACTACATTTTTATTTTTCTGTAGTTTTTATGGTATCACTAGGTTAGGTTTACCTGTTGTCTAATGTAATAAAATGTTTTCAGAAGAGGGTTTAAATTATCTCTTCACAGGCAATGTGTTTCTAAAACATGGATCAGAGCTTCGCATCATTCCACGGGACCGAGTTGGAGCAAGCTTTCTGACGAGTATCTGATTGCTGTGGGATCATTCTTCACCCCAGATGACCGACCTGCTTGGGTATTTATTGTCTGGCCCTGAGTTGACACTTGCGCCTCATAACTGCTACAGCAGCAGCTACAAATCTCAGTCTGCCATCCTTCTGGACCTCTACAGTCCCCGGTGATTTCATGATTTCTGGACACTTCCAACAAATTCAGTTTGCCCACCATTTAAAATTGCCGCAGGTCCTTCGACCACCTAGCAGTTTTTGGTTAAATCACTTTCTCAGTTGTGTAATGTTGTATATATTTATACTACATTCTGTATGTGAAATGTTTCTTTACATTTCTTAAATATAATTTCTGTGTCTCTTATGTCATAAATTCCATAATTTCCATGTTTCAGATTAAAATGAATAAATTTCACTGTGCAGGTTGTTCTGCATATCATGAGTTTTTCCCTCTCAAACTGTGGGGACTGATGTTGTGGTCTTCAGTGTGCAAAATATCCAGTGGTGATTATGGGGTTGCCGAAGGACAAAACAAAACAAAACAAAATACTTATCAATGGGAAGGGAAGTGAAGACCGTTTTTAGTCAACAAGACGGAGGTTTCTGTGAGAAATATCCCCACCCTTCTGATTTTGCACCATGGCTGTCGCACAGCAATCTCTTAGAATGCAATTTGTGTTTTATTCTGATTAAAATATTCTGGACACTGGTAATATTAGGCAACTACAACGTGTTTACAGTATGTTTTAGTTTAATCTGTACTGTTCTTTAACACCTACCAGGCAAAACAGCTTAGTAAAAGCATAGTAAATGGCAGTCTTACACTTTCCAAGCTGCACGGTTTGTGTTACAGTAACATACTGTAACCATGTTTCCCTGTGAGAGCTCCTCTTTTGAACCCTATGGAAAATACATTACAGAAAATAAAACAATGCATTAAAAACTTTCGAAGTGTCCCTTTCTGTATCCATTGTTTATAATGTGGCAAAGATGTCTCATCGACTCACTTTGAACAGTGAGGTTCTTTTGCTTGGTACATGATCTGGACAAAAGTATTGTGACAGACCTGTTGTTCTGGGTTTGGGGCTAGGCCCTTTCTTTCAGCGAAGGACAATCTTAATGCTTCAGCAGACCAAGATATTTTGGACAACCACATACTTTTAACTTTGTAGATACAGTTTGGCGGAAGCTTGTCTATTCCAGCATGACTGTGCCCTAGTGCACTGAGCAAGGTTCATAGAGGCATGGTTGGATGAGTTTAGTGTGGAAGACTGACCTGCACAGAGCAAGACCATCCAATGCTTTCGGGATAAACTGGAACAGAGACCTTCTCAACCAGCATCAGTGCCTTACCTCATAAATGCTCTGCAAAATGAATGAGAACAAAATTCCACATAAACGCTCCAAAAGCTGCAAACTCCATATTAAAGTCCATGTATTCATCCCTGTTGGTGTAATGGTCATGTGTTCCATATAGCGTATTTACTGAACACGTTTGATGTGGTATGTAAGCACTTTTAAGACTTGCTTTCATTATTTGCTCTTATGATTGGCAAATACACATGATTTAAATAATGGCAGCATATGCATCCACCTTCCTCACGACACGGAGAGTGGCGCGGAGGGCTGATACATGACAGTCTCTCAACCCGCACCCTCACTTTCCATTAATCCTTGGAGCAGTAGGAGGGTCTGGGTATTCAATCGTCTGTCATAATGGCTCTTTCATTTGTTTTAATCAGACAGCGTGCAGTGCCCATTGCCTGTCATTCATTGCTGAAAAAGGACGGGGAACCATTATAGATTCAGCAGGACTGTTATTATTCTGGCATACACGGCCTACTTTCTCTTGCATTTAAGAATCACTTCACTCTGGAAGGCGACTCATCTATTAGCTGCAGAGCAAGCTGTCCATTTGCAAAGACAGAGGAAGGTGTTTGAATGTTGCACTCAGTTCTACAAATGGAAGAAATTATTTTCCACCACTGTTCTGTGGGGGTATTGTGGTACAATGGTGTGAATAATACACATGTTGAAAACATAGCACACCACAGTGATGCTTGGGTTTTGTTGTCCACTTATTACTTCGGTACTCTTTCTTATCCATGAAAAGTGTATGCAGAGCACGCACACATGTTCCTGGGTTACAAAAATTCAGGTCCACACTGGGAGCTTAACCATGCAAATTAAGGACAATGAAACTTCTGAATATGTATGAAGGACAGTACATTGATTTATAAATGTGGTGTATGTGTGTGTGTGTGTGTGTGCATGCACGTGTGAGCAGATCATGCTTCGGTTTGATTAGAATTGTTAATTATCCATAAGCCTGTACATGTGACAAATGAATGTAGAAAAAATAGCCAGTAAGCTAAATCACCTATGAAATGTGTGACAAAGTGTAACCACAATATTGCCCTGAACATAATGAATTTGAAAGACCTAAAGTTGGTCTTTTTCAATTTGTAAAACATTTTAATCAAAGTTGAGTTACATAATACACATAGTACATTACAAACATTATCATTACCAATAGCCAAGGAGGATGTAAGGAAACTAAAATCTAAGCCATCCCACTTTCCAATGTGATTGATTATGATATATCTATTATTATTTTTTCATTTTCATTAAAGTTTAACATTTACAATCTACACCAACACGTTACAATCGGGGTAAAGTGCAGCATGTGAAGGTCTGCGATTGGCCACATGGTGAACACTGTTGTTTGCCAGTTGTCCTTGATTCTTTTTTTACCTTTTGCTTATGACTTGGCCTTGCTCGTTTAGATGTGTATTGCTTGACTGTAGGTGCTGAAGCAATGCCATTAAAATATATATAACTGAATTAGAATCATTAAAGTGAAATGGGGAGAGTACCGTCTGTTGAGGTGCCCTCATGCTACAGACTACCACATTCGACACATAGTCACGCAACCTGACGAATTTTGGCCTTTCAGTAAGATAGTCGAATGTCCAAGCAGCCAGGTGTTGGTCCACCCCTACCGCCTCCAGCTTCCCTCTCAGCAGTGGTAGTTGGATGGTGTTGAAAGCACTGGAGAAATAAAAAAAAAACATGACCCTCACAGTGTTCCCAGTGGCCGCCAGATGAGACAGCGCCCGGTGCAGCAGGTAGATGATGGCGTCATCCACTCTGATGCCAGATCGATAGGCAAACTGCAGCAGGTCCAGTGCTGAGCTCACTTGGTTGCGGAGGTAGCGGAGGGCGATCCTCTCCATGGCCTTCATCAGGTGAGAGGTTAAGGCAACAGGTCTGTAGTGGTTCAGCTCCTTTGGATGTGATATTTTGGGAACTGGAACCACACAGGTCTTCCACAGCGCCGGAACTCTCTCCAGACTGAGACTTAGGTTGAACAGGAACAGAACAACCTCACAGAGCTGGTCTGCGCATTCCCTGAGGGGCCTGGAACTGATGTTATTAGGGCCTGTGGCCTTCCTTGCCTTGGTCTTTTTTAGCTCCCTTCTAACTTGGTCCAAAATGAGACAGAGGGGAGTGGGTGTTGACTGGTCTGAAACTGAAGCTGAGTCCTCAGTGACAGTGGGAAGAAGGGCAGAGTGCTGTGCAGGGAGCTGAGGTGTGAATTGTAGCAGCTGAGGGGAGGGTGGCTGGTCTGGAGAGGTGTGAAGAGGGGGCAGGGGGCCAGACAGAATCAAATCTGTTGAAAAACAAATGTAGTTCGTTCGTCTATGCCTGGTCACCTACAACCTGGAGAGCATCCCCACTTTTTCCATGGCCTGATATGTGTTTCAGTCCTCTCCACACCTCCCAAATGTTATTTCGTTCCATCCCCTGCTCAAGCTTCTTCTTGTAGTTGGCCTTGCACCTCCTGATATTGTAGCTCCTCCTTATCCCCTGAGAGAAAAGCCCTCTTCTTCCCATTCAGCAGGGCCTTTAGCTCAGGGGTCACCCAGGGCTTGTTGTTGGGAAAACATTGAATTCTCCTAAAAAGCACAGTATTCTCCACACAAAAGTTTATGTAGTCTGTAACACAGCGTGTGAGCAAACCAAAGACTGTCCCAGTCTGTGAAGTTAAAACTGTTCCTAAGCTGCTCACTAGCCTCCTCTGTCCAGATCTTGACTTCCTTGACTTGTGGTGACTGAAGTTTCACCACTGGAGTGTAGACAGGCAGCAAGTGGACAAGGTTGTGGTCAGAGTGGCCTAGAGGGGGGAGGGGGGTGGAGTTATATGCATTCTTGATATTTGCATTTAATAAGTCCAGAGTTTTATTGTCTCTTGTGTGGCAGTTTACATACTGGGTGAAGTTAGTGAGGGTGGCAGAGAGGGGGAGAGAGGTATAATTAAAGTCCCCAGAGATGACGATCAGGGCCTGAGGGTATTTCGTCTGCAGCTGAGAGACGGTGCTATGCACGCGCTCACACGCAGCAGCACTCCCTTGGGATGTAATACGGCCGCACGCTAACCACTAACAGTTCAATGTCCCTGTACCTTCACATTAATTTGTCCAGGGTTGCACCATCTATCGTTCACAAATAGCACCAAACCCCCTCCCTTCTCCTCACCGTTCTCTGCCACACTCCGGTCCGAACAGATGTAAATCCAGTCACAGAGATCACAGAGTCTGATGTGTCCTGCTTGAACCATGTCTCAGTAAAACACAGCAGGCTGCTCTCCCGGTACACCCACTCCAGCTTCGGCAGCGCTGTTAGCTCGTCCATCGTTGGTAAGAGAACGGACGTTTCCCATAATAACAGATGGTACACACAATTTATACCTCCGTTTTCTCTCCCGGCGCTTAACTCCAGCTCTGCAGCCCCGAATCTCTGCAGGAATCTCCGGACTCGTGTAGCGGAGATCAGCCAGCAGCTAGCAGCTGGTCACGAGTGTAAACAATAGAGCCACTACTTAAAAGATCCCCCGAGACAGACTCAAAAAATTGGCAAAAAATAATGTAGAGTAGTGCAAACTTGATGAAAGTTGTACCCCTCGTTGCACAACCCCATAGAGGTTTAAAAGGATGAGAGTCTGGTCTTTGTATTAACAATGAAATGATAACTCCGTGACAAAAAATAAACATTGTATTGTATACAAATGGGCTTAAAAAATAATTTCTGAAAACATCTCACTCGTTCCCCTCTCACACACACAAACACTTTGATTACGGTGTTATCTACATACATACATATACATATGTATGTGCTAGGTATTAAATATATACAGATCTTACACAGCTTTTTCCTTATGTTGCCACTCTGTAATTTAAGAGTATTTAATCTGGCAATGTGGTGCAGCCTTAGTTTGTGGACGACAGACACAACAAAAGACAAAAGCATAAAATGGTGAATGTCAGTTTCAAACTGTTTCCTCAATGTGCTTCTTGAGGAAAAACGCATAATCTCAACCAATCTCAGCCCGGACAAACCGATTGATCAAAGACAGACTGACTGCTTTCACTGATGTTGACTGTCGGATAACACGCTCAGCCACTTTGACCACCTTGACTGTCCCCTCGGAAGGAATCATTAAAACTCCATTGTTTTTTAATGTGAGCAAGTGGTAGCTTTGATCATACAATGCCGGCACAGCATCTGTTACCAAACTAGCACAGCACACATCACAGGACAGCTTTCTGAAAATCTGTCGAACGACAAACCCCGAGATATAAACAAGGGCATTTTCCACAAGGCCACCAAAGCGGGTTGGTAAGTAGCTATGATTACACACAATTGCAGGGATGTTTGCAAAAGGGGACTGAAGCTCTTCTTCTGCTGCTGCTGCTGGAGTAGATGACATCTCAACAGCAAACAGGGACACAGTCTCATCCTGTGCTGCCACGTTTCCTGATGTGCTTGGAGATGCACCACACCGAACCATGAACTGACCAGTTGAATGGTTGATATTCTAGCCCCCTGACACACACGTGCACTACTTTTACAGATTTTTACTCTTTTTCAGATGGCTTTCTTGAGAAAGAAAAAAACTGTATTGCTAGTAACAGTTTGGCTCCACAAACTGTACAAACTGATAGATTTTGTGGGATTAAGTTTTAGCATTAGCATGACTTAATACCTGCCATTATACCTGCCGTTTGTATAAACAACAGAAAGAGAAGTATAATTTGTGTCAAGATGGGGAATGTGCTGGAACATTTGTGCAAGGCAGCAGGGTCATAAAAGAGTAAGATAACACTTGGTTGGCATAGCAACGAAGATTACAAGGATTAGGATGTTTGTGTCTGTTTTCTGCAGAAGGTTCCATCACTGACCTTATCTTGACCTCAGAATGCTCTTTGTTTCTGGACGGACTATAAAGTGTAAGGTTTTGAGAACTGCCCTCAGACCAGCTTTGGCTCCCAGACGTCTGGTTTAGAATAAAGAAGAGAATGATGTGTTGAGAATAATGTGTTGAGTGAGTTTGTACCAGATCAGAATCTCCGAACCAGGGGAGGGCTGTGTGGCTACTGGGAATTCTAGCCCAACAATTTACATGCTTGTCAGTCACAATCACAGCTGTCAGTCTGAGTATATAATAAAGACATTGCAATTACCATGGTAACACAGGATAGCTGTGACTGCTCACAACAAGGCACCATGGTAAACAAATAGTCATAAGCAAACCTTTATGGAGACATAATGGTGCATGGTTAAATAAATAAAACAAAATTCTAAATGCCTTCCTGAATTAAATAGGAGCTCTAAGTGGTCCTGACTGAAACAATAGGTGCAGATGTATTGCTGACACTGAAGAAGTTCTGAAGTGTCAATGTTGATGAACCCCATGACAGATAGGTACCTTCAAAACAAAGCGCTTTGTCAATACATCACTGTTAAACCAAGATACTTCAAAAGAGCGCAATAAAAGATAATGAAAAAAAAATAAAACAGAACTGGGCAAAGTTGAAAATATGAACACCACCATACATATAGCATACTGTAGGTGTCATAATGCCATACTGCCATTATGATACCTCTAAGAACCAAAAAGGAAAAAAAGCAGACAAAATAAAACAGCAGACTGCAACATTAGAAGCTGAGAACAGAGCATCTTATGAACTTATAATCATATGAACTAACGTAATACGAGTCAAAAGTATAGACAATTACTGTTTATGGTGCTCTTTTTTTGAATAAAACTATGAAATAACACAGATGGCGTTATGAAGTAAGCTAAAAATGTACACAAAGCTAAAGGAAGGGAATTCCTTCCAGAATTCTGGAAAGAGTTCCCATACATGTTGGCTTTTTTGAAACATACTTTTTAAGTGAAAAAGAAAAGATAAAACACAAAATGCATGTACAAACTTTTGACTTGTACTGTATGAACATCATAAATGAAAGCATCACATACCATCTCTACAACATTCTTTGAATACTGTAGGTATGTTGGTCAAACATTTGATTTTGTCCTTTTCTCCCAGCCTTGAAAGCAACATCATATGAACTTGATGTCACGAACTTATGAACTCATCATGCAAACAAAGCATCACTATTTCCTAAAACCATCTTTTCTCACCAAACTCATCAAGTATTTGCTGCCTCCCAATAACAACTGTACTCTCTCTGCCCAATTCAAAGAACTCAGGGGAGTTTTGAAACCTTTGCCATGGGGATTGTGACTGTTCATGATGTCAAAGATCTGAATCATCTTTCAATAATCTGAAAGCAAATATATTTTCAAGTTTCTGTCACGGTGGAAGGCAGAATAATGAGTGAACTGTGCCCACTGTGTAGCGTGGTGGAGGGACTCAAGCGTGAGAGTCACAAGAGAGTTGGTAAACCACGCAGTTGCTCTTAGAACGCTCCTAGGGGAGTTCACACCAAGATGAACCTGCGTCCTTAACATGCACACAGATAAGTATATGAACGGACTCCGAAGAATCAGAGTACTCACGGTACCGATGAGTAGAGAGGTAAGTTGAGTCGAGACGAGTCGAGTTGGACACGCGGGCATGAAGCTTAGCAACTTCAATGTCTGTGTGCAGATGTACACTTACTTCCTGTTTATATACTCTACGTGAGTCACTTCCGGTGCCGATTGACGTCACATGATCCGGTGCGTGTGACAGTACCCCCCTCTCTAGGACTAGCGCCAGACGAACCCGAACAAAGGTAGTCCTGGATGAGGGTGTTGTCCAGGATGAACCACCAGGGGACCCAGGACCATTCCTCCGTTTTTTCTCTCCGGGAGAGAAAAACACAGGTTTTAACTGGGAAATGTGAAACACAGGATGGATGCGGAGAGAGGCTGGCAGCTGGAGCTGGTAGGTGACAGGATTAATCCGATGGGTGATCTTGAAGGGTCTGGAGAAGCGGGGTGACAGCTTCCTGGACTCGGTGTGAAGGTTAATGTGACGGTTGGAGAGGTACACCTTGTCACAATCATCCCAGTGGGTGCCGCCGACAATGCTGGGCGATGTAGCGGCAATTGGACCAACTGTTGGGCAGACAGCATGTCAACCCCCAGCTCCTGATGTTCAAACATCAGGGGTTGGAAGCCGTGACACACCTCGAATGGACTGAGGCCGGTGGCAGAGAAGGCGAGCAGGTTGTGGGACAACTCAACCCAGATGAGGTAGTCTGCCCAGGAGTGCTGATGATCCGCCACAAAGCAACGAAGGAAGTGCTCCAGCTGTTGGTTGGTCCGCTCCGTCTGACCATTAGTCTGAGGGTGGTAGCCTGAAGACAGACTGGTGGTGGCTTGGATCAGATGGCCCTCTGTCCAAGACGATGTCCTTGGGGAACCCATGCAAACGGACTACGTGTTCGATGAGGATCTCCGCGGTTTCTTTTGCAGAGGGGAGTCCGGCAAGGGCCACCAGGTGGACAGCCTTGGAGAACCTGTCGACGATGGTGAGGATGGTATTCTTGCTGTGAGACTCCGGCAATCCCGTGACAAAATCCAACGCCACGTGAGACCATGGGCGTCGAGTAATGAGGAGAGGCTGGAGTCTTGGGAGGAGGAGCCTCGAAGGCCTGTTCCTGGCGGACCCTCTCTTCTAACCCCCACCGGATAGGAGCGACTATTATGTCCGCGGGCAGGACAGGTGCAGGGTCCGTCCGGGGACTCTCAGCCTGGACCTGGCGTGAGAGGGCATCAGCCTTGGTGTTTCTCGACCCTGGACGGTACGAGATCTTGAAATTAAACTGCTAGAAGAATAGAGCCCACCGTGCCTGCTTGGGGTTGTAGATCTTGGCTTGTCTGATGGTGGTGAGGTTCTGATGGTCCGTCCAGACGGTGAATGGGTCACTGCCGCCTTGATGGCAAGCAACTCATGGTCCCCCACCCTATACTGTCGCTGCGTGGGATTGAATTTCCTGGAGAAAAAACAACATGGGTGTTGTTTCCTATCTGGACCTTGCTGCGAGAGGACAACAAATGGTCACTCCTGGTCCAGATGGATGAGAATGGGTGCAGTGCTGAAGGTTTGACAGAGGTGATGAAAGGATGAGATGGCTTCTGAAGTGAGTTGAAAGGGTCCAGTCTTGGGTTTGGTGAGGGCAGTAAGAGGCGCCACAACCGAATTAAAGCCACTGATAAATCGCCGAAAGAAATTACCGAACCCCAGAAAACGTTGCAGCTGTTTGAGCAATGTGGGTAGGGGCCACAATCGCACAGCCTTCAGTTTCTGGGGATCCATGGCTACCCCCTGGGAGGAGATTACGAAACCAAGGAAGGTAGTGGAGTGCTGGTGGAATGCACTTGCAGAACAGTTGATGGGCCAGCAACCTCTTTAACACTGCCCTGACATGCTGGGTATGCTCCTCTAAATTGGTGGAATAAATTAGTATATCGTCCAGATAGGGGAAAACCCATCTCCCCAGCATGTCACGAAGAATGACCGAGATAAATTGTTGTAAGTCAGACGGGCCGTTACATAAACCAAATGGCATTACTAGGGTTTCGTAGTGGCTGGTGGGGGTTATGAAGGTCATCTTCCACTCATCTTCCTCTCTGATGCGGACGAGGTTTTAAGCACTCCGGAGATCCAGTTTTGTGAAGATCTAGGCACCAGAGAGAGAGTTCAGGGTGGTGTTAATGAGCCGAAGCGAGTGATGATTCTTAATGGTGCTGTCGTTGAGCCCCCAATAGTCGACGCAGGGATGGAGACCCCCGTCTTTCTTCTTAACGAAGAAGAACCCCGCGGCCACCGGGGACTTAGAGGGGCGAATGGTCCCGTGGCGGAGCCCCTCGGCAATATACTCGTCCATCGCCCGCTGATCCTCTCTGGTTAATGAGTAGAGATGGACACAGGGTGGTACTGAGCCCGGCAGGAGCTCAATCGCCAGATCGTAAGGGTGATGTGGTGGTAGCTTGGTGGCCTCCTTCTTGCTGAAAGCCCCTGCCAGTTCACGGGACGGGACGGGAATGGCCTCCAGGTCAACATTGGAGGCCTCAGACTCCCCAGAGCATGTCCCAGCTGGCGCCAGAAAGCAGAGTTCACTGCATGTTGGTCCCCATTGAAGGATCTTCTGTCGTGACCAGGAGATGATGGAGTCGTGACCAACCAGCCAGGGAAGCCCGAGAAGGAGAGGAGGTGAAGTGAGTTGGGTGACGAGGAAGGACAGTGACTCAAAGTGCTGATTGATAACCATGGTGATGGGCTTGGTGCGGTGGTGAATGGGACTGGTGGAGAGGGGACGACTGTCGACGGCTGTGATTTTTACCGGCTGGGATAACACCTCAGTCTCGAGTCCCAACTGGGAGGTATACGCATGATCAATGAAGTTGCCAGCCGCCCCCGAATCAACGAAGGCAGAGGTTCTGATCAGTTTGTGTCCCAGTTGGAGACTCACCTGAAAGACAAGCCAGGAAACGGTTAACTGGCAGGAGGTGTGAACCGGTGGACCAAGCGAATTCCTCCCCCTCTTCACTTGGTCTGGCCGTTTCCCGCAGATGGCACGATGGTGATCGGGGGACACGCAATAGGCGCAGAGGCCTTTGCGAAACCATGCCTCCTTCTCCGTTACCGACAAGGAGGTGTGCCCTAATTGCATGGGTTCCCCGGCTCCAGAAGAGTGGGCCTCTGAGGTGGGTGGTGGGACCTGGTGAGTGATGCAGGGAGTAAGGAAGTGATGTGAGCTTTGACAATGCGCTCAAAGCACTTCAGCCTGATATATCTGAAGAGGGCAGCTGTCCTCTTCCACAAAAGCTCCTGAGATTGGTGATTTTCAAAGCATGCATAGAAGGTGTTCAACTCCTCAGGTAGAGAAGCCATTACCTCCCCCACTCTGTGGCTCTTTCCCTTGTAGTCTATGATGGTCTTTAGCCCACTCCACATGTTTCTGGTGTTGGACTTGCTGTAGCAGGATTCCACCATTTCTCTGTACTGTGCTTTAGGCATTTTTATTGTTTTCCTGAGCGCATACTGCGATGTTTTGTGCTCGCGTGGGTCTGCAGTCCACGCTCTGAGCGCTGCGCGGACCTCTCCGTTAACCCACGGCTTCTGGTTGGGGTAAGATCATACATTAACCCACAGTACAATATCATCAATGCATTTGTGAATAAAGTCTGTTACATACTCAGTGTAAATGCCAACGTTGTTGTCAGCCGCAGTCCGGTGTCTTAAAAAAAATTCATCCTACCCGTGATGATGTCCTACCAATGTTCGCTCGCCATTAACTACACATCCATTTTTCTGTCCTACCGATGTGTGGAGTGAATGCCGTTGAGGATACAAGGTTAGTTTTCTAGTTTGTCATCATGAATTATACTTTATTTGTCTATGCGGGAGTTGTGTAGAATTCTTATATGTGAACTTTGCATGCTGATGTAAGTTTAAGAATCATACGTATTTAAGTGTCCGCTTGCGTGAGTGCACGGGTGTTATAAGTGCAGTCACAATGCACGTGTAAGAAATCACAATGTATTTTGTAGTACAAAGTTTTTAACACATTTATTAATTTAAACAAAATGAACTTAAATTACACTGGTCAACATTGAAATTGTTATGACTTAAAAAGACTTTGTTATGATCTAATCTGTAGTATCTTGGTGTGCTGAACACGAATATGACCATGAATTTGTTTATTAGCTCTCGTTTTGAAGATATTTCATATAGTTTAATTTTATAGTTTCACCGTGTAAATTTATCCAGAAGGACTGTAACAACATCCTAAATAAGCCTAGAATGATGTAATATTGCATCACATTGCATAATACCATCATGTACACATCATCCAGATAGCATCATTTTGATTGCATCATAGGTGACATCAAGTCCTGTTTTGCCGCCAGTAATCCTTGGCATCCTAGCGTGCTCCTAGCATGTCTGTACTTCTGCTTTTAATCATTAATTATAAACTACTAGTTAACTAACTTAATGTTTTGGACGATTATTAAATTATTCCCATAATCTACTACGTCTACTACGCCACCAGCCCACTGACGAGAGACGACTGGTCCAATAAACGGCAAGTTTCAGTATGGATTTTGGCAAACGCCTTCTCAACTCGGAGTGCGGCATGTATAGTTCAGTCCCTCTCTCCATCACCAGTCTTAGTTCCAGCATAAAGTTTACTTGTGTGAAGTGTTCGCTAGTTAGTTACCTGACGGAGAAGGCTTCAGAGCTAGAGGAACGCATCCAGATTTTAACTAGGGATAGGAGACAAGTGTCAGGTGAGTTGCATAGGAGCCATATATAAAAATTCCTTAAGTATGAAACAGATAACTGAGTCTAAGTTCTCGTCCTTTGAAATTTTATTCCTTAATAGAACTAGTTTAGATACAAATAAAATCTCTGTCTCCCTAATCACTGTCTACATGCCACCAGGGCCATACACAGAATTCTTACACAATTTTATCATAATTATTGGAGATTTTAATATTCAATATAAAGAACAGGATCCGCTAAAATCTGCGTTTACTTCAATCCTAGATACAGTTGGCTTCACCAAGCATGTAACAGGGCCGACTCACTGCTGTGGCCAGTGTTGGGAGTAATGCGCTACAAAAGTAATGTATTACAGTAACGTATTTCTTTTTGCTGGAGCGCAGTAGTGTAAGGCATTAACTAAATTTAAATTTTCAGTAATATTTTACTCGTTACATATTCAGTAACGCTTGCGTTACAACTAAGTTTTCGCCCGCGAGACATTA
>JBBJLR010002755.1:0-14284 GCA_037577145.1 Brachypetersius gabonensis | reverse complement strand
GGCCCAGGAGCCTAGAGATGCCCTGCCCACCCACCTAGCCATCCGCCCACCTACCCCGCCCCCCTAACCACCCACCTACCCATCTACCTACCTACCTACCACCCACTCACCCAGCCCCACCCCCCAGTCCCCCACTGATCCCCCCTTCCCCAGACCATGGACAAATACTACACAGTCACACACTAACATACACACCTACACATCTATGAGGCCCACATCTATGAGGCCTCCCCCTTTTTGTCCCACCATGGATAAATGCATTTGTCACCTCCAGCCTAAACATCTTCATTTTCATGCATTGCAGAAATATAAATGGCAAAATCAGCCATTCGCCAAAAACCTCCTGACAACTCATCTACTCAGAGAGCATCTCCTCTCCTGATCCATCTCCTCTCCATCCATCACTATCCATCTCCTTTCACTACTCCCTACATAAAGATTTTAGCATTTAGATCTCCCTGCCAAAAAAGGCACATGCATCATCTGTTGAATTTTGCAGAGCAGGGACTAGAGTGATAGATATGATGCTGACCCATTTAACAACACTATCATCACCAAAGGTACATCCCTTTGCCATGTTATTTCATATAGTTCCAGACTTTGCAAACCAATAGAATCTTTCAGGTGAATAATGGGGTGTAGAGATCAGAAAAACACATTCTGATTGGTTCCTGAGGATCTTGCCGTGCCAAATTTGCTCTGCATATGTCAAATCCTACACTACTCTAGACACACCAGTCTGAATAAAGATTTTGATTCACCACTAATGAAGTTTGCTTAGATGGCCCAAACCCTTGTAAGTGACCATAATTTTTGTTCGCTTGTAAATTTACTGGTTCTCACTCAGTACAACTAAAGAGATATCCAATTGAATATCCAATAGGAATCATACCATGAGTATTTAAGGAAAATAAAGAGGTTTGAGGGCTAAGATATCAGTTGTAATTAAGCTGTTATGAATCATTAAACACATTACTCAACTTCTGTGTTCTGTTGAGGACTGACATGATGTGTACTGACTGGTCCCAAAGTCATCTGACAAAACAGCTAACACTTCCAACAACTGTCTAAAGAATGTGAAATATGTAACTGATTTCAATTATACTTAATTTGTAGATGAAACTGTAACATCAAACTGAAGATTGTCACGGCCCTATCCCATCTTGGACAAGAAACATGTAGAGCACCACTGCGGATCGACATACTGATTTTAAAGGATTTATTAACAGGACAAAAAAACAAAACAGAAACAGGCACGAGGGCTTTACATAAGCAAGAGACAGGAAGGGAACCTAAAGGGAGGTTATGTGAGGGTATGCTATCGTGCTGGGGAACAGGAGGCACAAACTATAAGTACAAAACTACCGGGACCATTAACCAATGGGAAACAACAGGTAATGACAACATGAGACAAGACAGGTGGCAGGGAACTAAACAGATAACAAGACATAGGTGAAACAGATAACATTCAGGGAAGACCAAGTCTTGTGGAAGACCCCTGGTGGACACAAACAGGAACTGTCACTCTGATATACAAAAGTCCCAAGCACAAGCATGTCATCAGGATACAGAAGTCCCATGCACAAGCATGACATCATGATACAGAAGTTCCAAGTACAAGCATGACTTCCTAATACCAAAGTACCAAGCATAATCATGATAGATGTAAGGTTACAAGCCTAAACATGATAGATGCAAGGGTACAGGCATAAACATGATAAAGATACACAATTATAAACTTTAAACTGTATCATGTTCCATTGTAGTAGTACTAGCCAAATTACACTGTATGATATCAACTTCCCTGAAATGGATTAGGCCTGTTAAGTCAACACATATGCAGATATGCATATGCAGATGTTATTTAAAAGTCAACGGTTACATTTATTTAGTGTACAACACAATTTTAGGTAAAATACTGTAATCAAACAATATAACAATAGAACACAGACATTATGGACAAATAACAGATTGATAAACTAATACAGATTAAAAACTAAAGAGAGATAGAGAGGGAGAACGAGAGCATCACTATTAATACACATATTTTCAGAGAGGAGGAAGTGAGAAAAAAACAGTTCATATTTTAAAATAGTGGTTGATTGCACTTCAATTATAACGAAACGTTTGCAGTATATCGTGTCACATATAACCCTCCTGAATTATATCTAGCCAGTTTGAAGAAGAAACAGTATTTCAGCCACAAGTTATAAGCCGCAATCTCTTTTTGGCAGCTATAAAACAGCATATCATTTTTAATGTTCTTTTCAAGGTATTTCAGCAGATATAAGGGACTGTTTGCAGTATAATGTGTCACATATTGTGATGTATGCTAAAAAAAGGATCCAATAGCAGAGGATAGAGACATGAAGTACTTTAATAACAATAGTCCACAGGTCCGAAAAAGGGAATTCAAAAGTCTGAGTCAAAAACCTTAAATCCAAGAAGAACGGGCTCAGTAGCAACACAAGGAAGGTATACTTCGCACTGATTTCTAGTCTGAATGGTCTATATATACTCCCCTCCCTTAGTATTCAGGTGAGGCGGATCTAGGTCTAATTGGTCTAGTGGAAGACCTGGAATGCTGTTCTGGATTGGAGTGTTCCGTAGATCTTGCTTGCTGCTCCCTTCTGCCTCCCATGCCAGGCCTCACAGAATCCCCCACTCCACGGGCGGCACCAGACGCCCCAGGACGACCACGACGACGCGGGCCAGGCCGATCAGGACGGGACACATGAAAGTCTGCAATGAGACCAGGATCCAGGACATCAGATGCATCCACCCAAGACTGCTCCTCAGGGCCATAACCATCCCAGTCAATGAGGTACTCCAACCGCCCACCATGCCGACGAAAATCCAGAACGTCCCGCACACGATAGGCTACCTCACCATCCAGGTCCAAAGGGGGAGGAGGAGGACAATCCATTCCAGGCGGATGCATAGGACCGTAAACCACAGGCTTTAACAGCGACACATGAAAGACTGGGGAAATCCGGTACCTAGGAGGCAACAGAAGGCGGTATGAGACAGGAGTAATACGCTGAACAATCTTGAAAGGCCCAAGGAACCGAGGCGAAAGCGTCCTAGACGGAAGGTGCAAGTCCCGTGAGGAAAGCCAGACACGTTGTCCAGGTCGAAACCTAGGTCTGCGATGGTCGGCATGCAGTTTTTGTTTCCGGACAGCTTGTTGCAGATGTACGTGGGCAGTCCCCCAAACCTGGCCAGATCGGTGGAACCACTCGTCCACTGCAGGAACCACGGAGCGTTCGGAGTCCCACGGGAAAAACAGAGGCTGGAATCCTAAAACACATTGAAACGGGGTAAGTAACAAAGATGAATGTCTCAAAAAGAGTTCTGTGCGTATTCCACCCAGAACACATATGTCACCCAGGAATGTTGATTTCGGGAACAATATGATCGGAGGAACCTGCCAATTTCTTGGTTCAGCCTTTGTACTTGCCCATTACTCTAAGGGTGGTATCCCGACGTAAGGCTGACCTTGACTCCCAATCGGGAGAAAAACGCTTTCCAAACCCGGGATGTAAACTGGGGGCCCCGGTCTGAGACCACATCCTCAGGGATGCCGAATAGGCAGAAAACTTCATGTACCAGTACGTCAGCAGATTCCAGGGCTGTAGGTAAGCCAGGCAAGGGGATGATACGACACATCTTGGAAAGGCGATCTACAACCACCATGATAGTAGTCTTACCCTCAGATACAGGGAGGTCAGTAATAAAATCAATGGCGATGTGCGACCAGGGACGTAACGGTACTGGTAGAGGTTCCAAGAGTCCAGCAGGAAGTTGTCGCAGAGTTTTGGATTGTTCACAAATGGGACAAGACAGGACGAAATCAGACACATCCTCCTAAAGGGAAGCCCACCAATACCGACTAGATAGTAGCTGTACCGTCTTAGTAATACCAGGGTGACCCGAACTCAATGAGTCATGAGCCCACTGTAGCAATTGACCCCTGAAACTGGGAGGAACAAACAGCTTCCCTGCCGGGGTGTTGACAGATGGCGGATGTTCCCGGTTGTAATCTGCAATCTGGTCGATCAAGGCCCATCGAACAGGTGCCACTATACACGAAGGAGGCAAAATCGTGGTAACAGTAACTGGTTTGTCTTGTTGTTCAAATTGCCTGGAGAGTGCATCCACTTTAAGGTTTTTTGACCCCGGCCGATAGGTGACTATGAAGGAAAAACGTGAAAAGAACAGCAACCACCGAGCCTGGTGGGGGTTCAGTCTCTTTGCTTCACGCAAGTATTCCAAGTTGCGATGATCAGTGTATACTGTGAAAGGATGCGTCGCCCCCTCCAGCCAATGCCTCCACTCCTCCAAAGCAAGTTTGATAGCCAACAACTCCCTATCCCCAACACTAATTCTGTTTGGCAGGGGAAAATTTCCGAGAATAAAACGCACATGGGTGCAATCTTGCTTTGTTGCCAGTCCTCTGTGATAGTACAGCACCAACTCCAGTCTCCTAGGCATCGACCTCCACCACAAAGGGAAATGCAGGGTCTGGGAGATGCAGAACTGGCGCCGAACAGAACAGGTCCTTCAACTTCTCGAATGCAGTACTGACCTGAGGAGTCCATATAATCTTGCCCACTGACTGACGGAGTAAAGACGTGAGGGGACTGGCGACCTGACCGAAATTCCGAATAAATCTCCGGTAGTAATTGGCGAAACCGAGAAATCTTTGGAGTTCCTTTATAGTCTTTGGTTCCGGCCACTGCTGGATGGCTTGGGTCTTCTCCTTCTCCATTCGAAGAGTCCCGATCCCTAACACATGACCTGGGAACGTGATCGATGGCTGGTGAAAGACGCATTTTTCTCCCTTGATATACAATCTGTGTTCCCGTAGTCTTTGCATGACCAATCACACGTGTTGAATATGAGAGTCGAGATCACTAGAAAAAATAAGGATGTCGTCAATATACACCGGAACAAACAAGTCTAGCATGTCTCTAAATATTTCATCCATGAAGGACTGGAACACTGAGGGGGCGTTAGCCAAGCCAAACGGCATAACCAGGTACTCGTAGTGCCCACTAGTGGTGATAAAAGCAGTTTTCCACTCGTCACCCTCCCGAATACGTACCAGATTGTATGCACTGCGGAGATCCAACTTAGTAAAAACTGTAGCAGTACGTAGCTTCTCAAGAGAAGAGGGTATCAAAGGCAACGGGTAACGGAACTTAACAGTAACTTTATTGAGTGAACGGTAGTCAATGCAAGGTAGCAAACCTCCATCTTTTTTTTTCTACAAAAAAGAAACCTGAAGCGGCAGGAGAGGAAGATGGTCGAATAATACCAGAGGCTAAGGCTTCTTCTATGTATTTATCCATGGTCTGGGTCTCAGGGAACGATAGAGGATAAGGTCTGCAACGAGGCAAAGGTGCATTGGGTAGTAACTCCCATGGGTGATGGGAAGGCAGTATTTTCACAGGAGGAGGACTGAACAAATCTGCGAAGGCAGCATAATCAGGAGGGATAGTAATCTCCCCTTTTAATAAGGGGCTCTCTACTGTGGTGGCCCGTACAGGTAAGTGCATACAGTTCATTAAACACCTCGAACTCCAAGACACAATTTCTCTATCCGACCACGAAATATGGGGATTATGTGGATGACCTAACACTACTGGGTCTCTAGGTGACGTAATAACAAAAAATGAGATATATTCTTGATGTAATGCTCCAACTTGCAACTTTATTGAACTCGTTTGTTGTGTTATATAACCATTACCAAGGGGTTGACCATCCAAACCGTGCACAGGAAGGGGCGTTTTCAAAGGGACGAAAGGTTCACTTAATTTTTCAGCCAGCTTCATATCCATGAAATTTCCCGTGGCTCCGGAATCAACTAGAGCTGTGGCAGACACAGACAGGGAGTTAACAGAGAGTGTTTTTGGAATAGTGAGCTGTTCAACTGTGAATGTGGAGAGACTGGAAATGACTACCTGTTTCCTAGGGTTTCGGATAGGACAGGAGGCTATGACATGCCCTGATTTCACACAATACAGACACAGACGTTCCCTGAAGCGTCGTTGCCGCTCTACAGCCGATAGAAGCGCTCTTCCGAGTTGCATGGGTTCAGCCTCAGAACTGGAATGGGGTGTGGCCACCGGAGGAATGGGAGGAGCGGTAGACTGTTGCCGGAACCGCTGTTGGAGAAGCTGATCCACTGCTATGGCAGTTTGGATATATTGTTCCAAGTCAGTGACATCACCTCTGCATGCCAACTCAGTCTGGAGGTTCCGATTAAATCTTCGACGAAAGATTGTTAAGAAAAGTGCGTCGCTCCAACCGCTCCCGGCGGCCAAAGTACGAAATTCCAGAGCGAATTCAGCCGCTGTCCGAGTTCCTTGACGCAGTTCGTAAAGTTGATCATTTGTGGATTTTCCGGATGGGGATGATCGAACACACGACGGAATGCAGACACAAAGGCCTGTAGTTCATTGAGGACGGGACTCTGGGAGGTCCACAGAGCTGTTGCCCACTTACAAGCCTTCCCGGTGAGTAGCAATATCATGAAATGAACCTTGTCATTATCCGTGATGAACTTTCTAGGCCTATGCTCCATATATAGTGAACATTGCATTAGGAACCCACGACAGTGAGCGGGATCACCTCCGAACTGCTCAGGTAATCCGAGTTTGATGTTGCTTCTGGCCGTTTGTGTGGGTCTGGCTGCGGCTTCGGTCGTCTCACCAGCAGTGGGTTGTTGTCCAGCAGTGGGTTGTTGTAGCATAGCAGTGGGTTGTTGTAGCATAGCAACAGCATCCGCGAGTTCCTGAATGGCCTGAGCTTGTCCTGCCAGAATGTCTCTGATTTCTGCTGAATCCATCTTGTCAAGGCGAAGTATTCTGTGATGTATGCTAAAAAAAAAATCCAATAGCAGAGGATAGAGACATGAAGTACTTTAAGAACAATAGTCCACAGGTTCGAAAAAGGGAATCCAAAAGTCAGAGTCAAAAACCTTAAATCCAAGAAGAACAGGCTCAGTAGCAACACAAGGAAGGTATACTTCGCACTGATTTCTAGTCTGAATGGTCTATATATACTCCCCTCCCTTAGTATTCAGGTGAGGCGGATCTAGGTCTAATTGGTCTAGTGGAAGACCTGGAATGCTGTTCTGGATTGGAGTGTTCCGTAGATTTTGCTTGCTGCTCCCTTCTGCCTCCCATGCCAGGCCTCACACATATAGCCCTCCTGAATGAAATCTAGCAAGTTTGAAGTAGAAACAATATTTGAGCCACAAGTTTTAAGCCGTATTCAATTTCTGGCAAATGATCACTTTTAGGCACAACACCGGTGTTAGCCTAGCAATGTTATAGAGACACTCTTAAAATATAAATATAAACATAAATATGCCCATTAAAGTCGATAACAAACCATACCATACAAGCCCTTAAAGTGCTCACTGAAACGGTTTTGATAAATTTCTGCTCAATGAATTTGGTGAAATATCTTAAGTTAGAGAGAACAGATAATGTTTAAGAAGCCGATAGCCACTGATAGAGCTAGCTACCTGTACTTAGCTTGTAGTTACACTCTTCACCAAAGGTTAAGTCTGCAGAGAAGCTTGAAAAAAAATCTGTCCCTAAATAATTTATACCGCCTGTGTGAGAAGAACACATAAATAACAATAATACATCTACATTATCTGGTCGGAAAGGAAGCTAGGAGTTTGAAGATGGGTAGATAGCTACTGGCTAGCTTACCTTTCAGGGTGTTTACGCTCCAGGTGCCTCGTGAAGGTTGAGGTAGTCCCGGCTGTCTCTGTCAATTTTGCTAAATGTTTCTTTTTTAGAGGTGTGTCGCAAAAAAACTTTTTGTGTTCTGTGAATGCAAGTTTTATGACAGAAGAATTCGCTGATATTCTTTCTGTATTTTACTGACTAGCCTACTACTGTTGACATCACTGGAACTCACTGACTAGACTAACTGCCCACTGTGATGCTGGATCTAACATTTAACTAGCGCTACACTTATATATTTTGATAGGATGAGCGCCAATGTCTGAATCACAACAAAATACACGTATGTCATTGATTGGTTGCATTTCAAGGGCGCGAAAAGCAAAATAATAATGTTGCATTATCGAACGTTACGTTGCGTGTCATGGATACTGACAACGGCTCCAAATCCAAATCTCCTGACCACTATGTCAATCCGAGACAGCAAGACCAAGACAAGACCAAGGGACCCGAGACCAAGACAAGACCAAGACAAAAGACCGTTGAGACTGTGAGAAGAACAAGCCCACGTAAAAGTGGTCTCGAGACTGGTCTCGAGACCAAGACCGGTCTCGAGACATCCAACTCTATTTATTAGTGCCATCATTAACCATCCGCCTCCATCTGTATGCCGCAGTAGGCGGAGAGTGAGGTCATCATAAAATATTAACACGGCAGAAATTATCATTTTTACAGCACAGGTCTTGCACTAATAATGCTGTTTTAGAGGGGCTGGGTGAATTTTGATCTTTTAAAACAACTAATTATCTTCAAATCTAAAAGTAATTACAAGGGCACAAACAGGTACAAAGGAGCAGCACCAACAAACCAGCCTGGTTTATTGTTGATACTCTATTTTGAAGGGGACTGGGTAATCTCCAAACATGGCAGTAACCAACAAGGGTATTTTTAATTGTGCCATTTTAATAGTGGTCAGCTTCCCGATGCTCCATGGCAGACCAGGAACACCCCACAAGAGCTGCAGTTTTGGAGATGCTCTGACCCAGTTGTCAGTACTATAGGTATAATCGAGTGCGGGTGGTGTGTTCATGATACATGTCTTTTAGATTGCTTATTCGCTTTGTCTTTTAACTTTTACAGACGCTGTCTTGAAGTCGTTTACAGAGGCGACGGAAGATGCTGTCCAAAGACATGCAGTGGAACATCTGAAACATGCTCCAGCAAGAAGAGGAGGGGGTGGGCATGCACATTAAGCATAGATAGAATGTTAAGATTTTGTGGATTGAGTGAATTATTGTCTTGTTTAAAATTACTTAGTGTTTGGTTTAAATGTATTTATTTTTAATTTTATAAGACAATATTTCATAATACAATATTTTAATATTTAATTTTGTAAGACAGAAGGAGAGGGGGAGGTGTTTTTTCATCTGATCTGATACTGCCAATAAAATATATTAAGAAAGCTGTGTGACTTTTTGTACTGAGTTTGCTTAATGAAACTAGGTTATTGGGGTGAAACATATGGTATAAGAATATATTGTGGGGATTATTTTGTAATAAAGCTGAATAAAGCTGTAAATGTCACGCACACCAGGTCACGTGACGTCAGTCGGCAGCGAAGTGACTCACGTATGGTATATAAACAGGAAGCAGGTACTCACACATCACACAGACATTGAAGTCCCCACTTCATGTTGCCCGTGTCGACTCTCCTCTTCAACTCTGGTACCATGAGTAACCTTTCTGGTAAGAGCTTCACTTCTACCTTCCTGTGTGTGTGTGAGAACGCGGACTCGTTTGGTGCGAGTCTCTACTCTCTTAAGGAGCATTCTTAGATTAAATCGCGTGTCTTACCAGCTCTCTCGCTTCGTCCGTGTCTGGGCTCTTCCTCCACGCTACAGTTGGGCAAAGAACCAGATTATTCTTGTTTCACTCGTGACAGTAAACACACAAATTATGTATAAATTAAGTCCATGTGTGAAGTTAAAACCTCTGCACCGACCATTTCCAGACTGTATTTCCACCTTATACAGACGTCCTATATAACATCCAGAGGACGTCTAAAAGACGTCTTAAAAACGTTGATTCTGCCCCTTTAAAAAAGTCATTTCAATGTCATATTGTTTGCCGGGTACAAGCCTCTGACTTGTTCTTTTCTTTTGACAGGGTCTGCTAACGTGTGCAACCTAGTTGTAGTTGTAGTAACTTGGTTAATCTTGATATAGGTCTAGCTTTGGTATGAAGAGATGTGAGCTACTTTAAGCACTGATGCACCTCACTCAAGATTCAAGATTTTTATTTGCCATTTGTGGCAAACCAGCAACCCACGCACATTGGAATTCTTGTGCAAAGCTCTCTGAGGCAAGTTGCATTTTTTGATTAAGTAGAAAAGACAGAAAAATAAAGCAGAGAATAGAGCAATCTTCTAGTATAATATATAAAATATAAAGATCACTGTACAAGAGCGTGGTAATATCTACTTATTATATCTAATATCTATATCTATTTTGTTTCTGTAAAGACAAGTACTCGCACATTTTGAACATCTGATATTGCACCTAAAGTTTCACAAATCTAACTGCTTCAGGATAAGAATGTCTGCCAAATGCCACAACTGTAACTGTAACATTCTTTTTATTGGTATTTCCCTATTTTGTCACATCACACATACATGTTTTGAGTTAATTTTAGCATTTCTGTCAATGGATAATCCTACTACAACTTTCAATTCCTTCTAAGTGAATAGCAACTACATAAAAAGCAGTGTGTACTGCAGTTTTTTTTAAAAGATTCAAAAAGGTAAATAAACCTACAAATGAATATCCTCAATGGCTGCCGGCCTCTATTGATTTGTATCATATATTTGGTGTTCCACTTGATCATAGTGAACATCATCCAGTGGTTTTGGGGTTGTTGATCTTTGTAAGCTTCTGGTGGGCCCCTCTGGTCTTTCCCCTTTCTCTCTGAGGGCCTCCCCCTTTTTGTCTCACCATGGATAAATGCATTTGTCACCTCCAGCCTAAACATCTTAATTTTTTGTGTGATACAGCAGCCATGCATTGCAGAAATATAAATGGCAAAATCAGCCATTCGCCAAAAACCTCCTGACAACTCATCTACTCAGAGAGCATCTCCTCTCCTGATCCATCTCCTCTCCATCCATCACTATCCATCTCCTTTCACTACTCCCTACATAAAGATTTTAGCACTTAGATCTCCCTGCCAAAAGAGGCACATGCATCATCTGTTGAATTTTGCAGAGCAGGGGCTAGAGTGATAGATATGATGCTGACCCATTTAACAACATTTGCTTGTGGCTCATTATCAACCCTGCAGTTATAGCTACCTCGCCCTTTCCTCAACAGAGCACTATCATCACCAAGGGTACATCCCTTTGCCCTGTTATTTCATATAATCTTGCCATGCCAAATTTGCTCTACACTACTCCAGACACACCAGTCTGAATAAAGATTTTGATTCACCACTGATGAGGTTTGCTTGGATGACCCAGACCCTTGTAAGTGACCATAATTTTTGTTCCCTTGTAAATTAATTGGTTCTCACTCAGTACAACTAAAAAGATATCCAATAGAATATCCAATAGAAATCATACCATGAGTATTTAAGGAAAATAAAGAGGTTTGAGGCCTAAGATATCAGTTGCAATTAAGCTGTTATGAATGATTGAACACATTACTCAAAACTAAATCAAGGCATTTAGTTGGATAAGCTCTAGAAATGCTCTGTATTAACAGAGAGTATGGAATATTTGTATGAAACGGTCATTTTAAGATCTCAGTGTAAAAGTGAACCAAAAGAAAAATTAGGATGCATTTTTAATTAGAAAAAGTCCTTTCTACCCCTGCACATTCGAGACGGAAATATCAATATGAAGAATGCTGTCGGAAATGTGTAATTGATGGATCAAATAGTAGTGTAGTGTACACTAACTGCCCATATTATACACACGTTATGTGAATATTTAAGATTTAGTTGAGCACAGCCCACAATATTTGGAGAAATATTTGTAATTGGTCGACATTAGTGAGTTCATCCCTTGCTCAGAGAAATCTTGTTGTGTGTACGATGCTTCCAGTTTGTCTGTGTTCCTGCATCAATTGTTATTGACATGCCCTTCCCTTAAGCCGTGTCTTGCTCTATTCATATCTAGACCAACTGACAACAGACACCTGTGCCTCACTCAAACACGCACAGAGTGGTGCACGCAAATATGAATGTATGTGCTCCATAAAAAATCATATGCTGAAGCAAACAATCATTGGTGTACAGATATATTACAAATCTTTTTAAAATTTAAAAGAAAATACCAGCATTACACGGGAAAATACCAATGTTTCTTGTATTTAAACTTTAATTAAACCGTCTCAAAATGACCACATACCCCACACCAACTTATTTGTGATGTCACAAAAAACAATGCATTTACATACAGTAAAGAAAAAACAGACATTTAGAGACTTTTCTATTTCAGTGCTAATATCCACCTCACATGTTTATACATAATGCAAAACATTTTATAACCATTTGAAGAAAAAGGTTTGGATCAATTGCAGAGCCCCATATCACCAACCTTTGTACTTCAGTATGAGTGTGGTGTTCTTGTGATCTCTCTTTCTCCAAACTGGATTATCTAATCATTGCCAGTGAGATCTATTTATTCTGATCAGAAGACATTATGCCCAAACAGTTCTAATTTGTGTAAGCCTATTTGTGCAAATTTTAAATCCACATCTATGTGCTCTCTGTATTTTACAGAGTATGGAGCATAGGACTAGAGATGACTGCTGCACAGATCACAAGTTACAGTATTGTTCTCTGGGTAGCTGTTGTTACTACCAGTCTCGGTTTTTTTTTTACCAGTCTCAGGAACTGCTGACTTCTCTCTTACCTTCCTTATCACTCCTTATCATATGTTTTAATGCACACTGCGTAACATCGCCAGCAGTAGCAGTGGTGACTGAGGGACAGTAGGAGAGAAATAATGAGCTGATTCTTTATGGTTTTTGTTTGCAAAACCATTAAAACAGATTGAAATGCCATGAGACGGGAAAAGTCTCTAACCCTAGCCTTAAACTTAACCCTAAATCAAACCTTAACCTTATCCCTAAATTTAACCTTAACCCTAAACCCTAACCTTAACCCTAAATCCTAACCCTAAACCCTAACTCTAACCTTAACCCTTATCTTAACCCTAACCGTAAATCTAACCTGAACCCTTAAATACGCAGTGCGCATTAAAATACAGGGTAGTGAAGCGTTTTCCTAGTCCGAAAAAAAAGTCTGAAATTGTGATCATAGCATGTATTTTGATTAAATTGTATTTCATAATGGCTGCACGAAAACTTGTGAGATTGGATTAATCTCAACTGACTTGTCTTCCTGGTGTTAACACTCCATTCACACAATGTAAAAGAAAAGGCAATTCATCAGACATGGGCACCTTCTTCCATAGCTCCATGGTCCAAGTCTGATGCACATATGCCCTTTAGAAGTGCTTCTAGTGGTGGAGAAGAGTTAGCATGGGCATTTAGATCAGGCTGTGATTGCACTGCCCCATACACAACAAGGTCTGATACAATGTGTGTCCTGACACCTCTCCGTATCATAGCCAGTATTTACTTTTTCAGTCATTTGTGCTACAGTAGCTCTGTGGGATTAGCCAGGTTGATTAACCTCCGCTCCCCATGTTCATCACTGAGCCTTGGGCACCTAAAACTAAGTTGCTGGTTCACTGTTTTTTCCTTTGACTACTTTTTGTAGTCATCATAATTTGACTCTAGTCAGAGTTGCTCAGATCCTAACACCCATCCATTTTCCTGTTTGTAACACATCAGGTGCTGCAAGACTGTTCAGTTGCAGCCTATGTATCTCATGCCTTGACAGGGGTCGGCGACACACACACACATACACACACACACACACAAATATAATGACAGAACAAATCAATTCTGAAATGTGGAATTTAGTTTGTGGAAATCCACATTTCCTCTTCTTTCCTTTGTGCTGAAAAGTCACCGCTCTTAGTGTCTCATATCTATCTGCCTGTTCACATCTCAGCTGTGTGTAAATTTTTTTTCACAGCCTTCAACACCTCTTTATATTAAAGCCTCCCTTTCTATTTTGCCGCAGCAGTGAACATGCTCACTTATCACCTTGGGTAGAGTGCTGAAAGAGGTCTGACCTCTTTTTATCTTGACTGGCAGCAGTGCTCAAGACTGGCCTCTTCAGGAACAGGGTAAACAAGATTTACAAGAAGGTTACAAGAAGGATTTTCATTTTTTACTTTTTCACTTCTTCCTTTTCTTTATTTAGACCACATGCATATAATAAAACATTACAAACCTTCAGTGTTGGGAGTAATGTATTACAGTAATGTATTACTTTTTGCTGTAACGCAGTAGTGTAAGGCATTACTAATGAATTTTCAGTAATATTTAATCGTTACATATTCAGTAACGCTTGCGTTACAACTAAGTTTTCGCCTGCGAGACATTAACAAAAATGTCCTGTTGGTGGTCAGTGAATAGACGCGTGTGGTGTCATTCATCATCTCCCAC
>JBBJLR010002745.1:0-14285 GCA_037577145.1 Brachypetersius gabonensis | reverse complement strand
AGAGAGAGAGAGAGAGAGAGAGAGAGAGAGAGAGAGAGAGAGAGAGAGAGAGAGAGAGAGAGAGAGAGAGAAAGCATTGCACAGTAAAAGCACATCTAGCAGTGTTGGAAAGAAAGTTGGAATAGCCACGAGTGTGTGCCTCTAGAGAGCTCCATATGTCAAGTAGAATGCCAGGGCCTGTTAGACATGCCTACAGCGTCTCACACAGGGAGACTGACTCTCCCTCTCTATCTCTCTCTGTCTCACACACACACACACCGCACATACACACAGGATTAGCTGTGTGTTGTAGTATTAGATTAGTCTTTCCCGATGCTCAGCTGTGTTTGCTGTAAGTGAATCGTTATAGATGCTTCAGTCACACAGACGCTGAACACAGTATGTGTGTGTGTGTGTGTGTGTGTGTGTGTGTGTGTGTGTGTTTGTATTTCTATGTAACTGCTGTTTTGTTTATGGTTTACGATTCATTGTTTTTTTTTATTTGCATCTAATTGCTACTAGATATATTCTAAATTGGATGTTTATATTGGATTTAATCCTAATCCAGTGTAATGCTGGTTGGCTCTCTCTCTATGAAGTGCTGTGGCTGACTTTGAACCACAGATCACTGTAATATGTTTTTTTTAAAGCACTTCGTACAATCTTATGACTTTTATGAATGAAAATGTATTAAAGTCTTTGAGTTTGCAGCTCCAGCTCATCTGTATGACTGTTTCATCCGTTGCTTTGTAAATGTTTTGTGTTTCCTTTTTTGTTTGCTGGATTATTCATTGGTGACATTAATCTATTAGTAACTGTATCCGAGGTCCAAGGCTAGGCTGAAGGTGGCACACACTCTCTTACACGCACATATATACACGTACACAGCTGAAGCAGCCAGGTGCTTTTGAGTGTACTGTATCTGAGGGCTGTTATGATTAGATTAACCTGTGGCATGAGTTTCTGGATGTTTTGGTTTCTATTGTAATAAACTTTCTATTTATTACAAACATCCTTTGTCTTTCAGTTCACAGGCCTCTCCATTAGAGACACATACATAGTACTGCTACTCAGTAGCCACTTTATCATTTTTATAATCCCCTTATAATGACCTTAATTGCCCACTCCATTAGAAACAGCCCAAGCACCTCCACTCATGTATACTATACACAGGGGTTGACATACATTTTTTTGCTCTAGTGCTCTAGATATCATCTACCTCATGGCGCTGGAACCATTGTAACACTTTTATTTTTATTTTTTTATACCATTATAGCACTTTTCAGAGTCATTCGTTTTGTCCCACCCTACATTAAAAATGTATCCGGCGCTCTTGCACCTCACGATCCATGTCATCCTCACTTCTGCTGTCAATTTCACCAGTTCTGCCTCCCAAGTGCTATGGTGTTCCAGCTTGGATCCTGAGAATCTTAAAAAAAAAAATTACAGATTGGCTGTAGGTGTTTTGCTTCATAGGATGCAAGAAGAAAGAGTTTTAGATTGTTCTTCATTTAATTTGTCTTTATATAGATCAAGGGGTGCCATTGGCCTCCATTCATTCTTGGTGAGCCTGGAGTGATGAAGGAGTGATGAAAATGTTTAGCCCCCATACTTAATTATTTTAAGACGTAATTATTCTTTTTCTTTTTAAGGCTTTCCTCACCAGAGTTGTGGTAATTAGAGTTAGAGATCCAGGACGAAGATACTTGAATTAGGTATTTTTTTTGCCGTGAAGACTGAAAACGACCAGGTGTAATAGCAGTCGTCACAATGTTTGAGTTTGTAAAATAAAAAAAGAATATAATAATATTCCTTCTTTTCACTTTCTGTAAAGAAACAACACAAATTTGCTCTACATGTTTTGAATTGGAATGTGCAGTACAGCAGTGTTCCCAATGCTTTTGCGTGTATGGAAATAAAAGCTACATTTTATAAGGATTTCGAACACGTAGACAAGCCTTAAATGCTAAACGGCTACAAAAATGTAATATTTCTGCCCGTGCTTGTAACAGACTCTTCGAAACTTGCGCACATTCTGAGATCAGGAATTTGCTTGGATGACAAAACCGTCTTAGTCGTGTCAGTGTTTGAGTCACACAAAATGCAGTGTGTGAAGCGGCTGAAATGAAGCCGTTTAGGGCAGGCCCACCAGTTGTCCCCTTGCAGATTAAAGCTGTATATTACAGTGCGTTCGGCGCTTTCTAAAGCGAGGGCAGCGATGTGTGATGGGAGTCAATGGCAGTGGAACACTGTCCGCTCCAGATAAGGAGCGGTAAACAGGCCGGATTGGAGCAGACAGCAGGCCGAGTGCTGAGCTGCTGGCTGATGTTTGTGCAGCTTATCGGCCGCTGGGCACACGAGAGTGAGGTTCAGAGCACACTGCATATAACCATATCACAGTACAGCAGAGGAGAGAGAGAGAGAGGGAGAGAGGGACATGTATATGTCCACTCACACTGTTAGTGTTGTTTTGTATGGTGTAGTACATGTGGTAAGTTTGTGGTAAGTTAGAGCCACACTAAGTAACACAAACACACAGACACACAGACACACAGACACACACACACACACACACTGCACTGCCCCTCATACTTGCCCTGTGTGGGAATGGGCCGGTCTGTAATATCTCTCTTATTTGCCGAGTAAAAGCATGTGTGTGTGTGTGTGTGTGTGTGTGTGTGTGTGTGTGTGTGTGTTTGTGTGTGTGTGTATTCAGCCTGACTAGTTTCTGTGAGGACTCACTGCTTATTCTATTTTCGAACTTAAGTGCTCACATTCCATCTATTATTCAGGTCTGTTCACTCCACTGTTTTCATATCTCTAGTCTTACATCCCTTTCTCTTTCCCTCTCTCTCTCTCCCTCTCCCTGTCTCTCCCTCTCTTTCTCTACCTCTCCCTCTCTCTCTCTCTCTCTCTCTCTCTCTCTCTCTCTCTCTCCCTCTCCCTCTCTATCCCTCCCTCTCTCTCTCTCTCTCCCTCCCTCTCCCTCTCTCACTCCCTCTCTCTCCCTCCCTCTCTCTTTCTCTCCCTCCCTCAATTTCTCTCTCTCTCTCTCTCTCACTCTCTGTCCTTCATGACCTCTACAAGCTTTCTTATAAGGAGTGCTCTTTTAGGCCCATTTTAGCTTGATGCTAAGTGTGTAGCAAATGTGTGTTTGTTCATTAAACAGTGAAATAAAACATGTATGGCACGTTTATTAGTACATTATTGTTAGTCTGTTTCAGAACGTTTTTGAGCTCTCAGTCGGTATTTCATAACAACACTCACTTATTTTCCACTGAGAACGGTTATGATAATTGCTTATTATTCATTTAAAAGGCCCGTATCTTAGATTTCCTTGTTTTATGTTTTACCCTGAGGTCAATTTGTGATGTTTATACGATGTTCTGCACCAAGAACGATCATAATCAATGCATACATGACCATTTTCCAGTCTCCCTTTATCCCTTAATTAAACAGGCATTTTTGTTACTCTCCTTTAAGACTGATATACTTAACATTTGATCTCATTCAAAAAAGGAGTCTTGGCTGAAGCACTCCTTATAATTTCTGCATGAACTAGTGTTGGCTGACTAAGTGTATATAGAAATGTTTTTCACAAAAACAGGCTGTTATTTCAGCTTAATCTCCAGAAATTAACTGTATAGACTGAAGACTGAATGGCACAATCTAAAATAATGTTTTATTTTGAAAAAGGAACATTTGGTTTTCCATGACATCGACCCTTTAGAAATTTGCATTAGTTAAATAGCAAAAGTAGTTAAATGCTCATTACCACTTAAGTTTCTTTGAAAAAATATTTGTGTGCTGTTTTCTTGTGGGACTCTCTTTCCTGCTTTCGTTTCTCTCCATGTTCACTCTCTTTCATGCCCAACTACCAATGCTAATTCAGTGCTGGTTTGGCCATTTATAAAAATGGACACAACTACAATGTGTAGAAAAAAACAGTGGCAGCCATCATGGAGCCTGAATTTTGTCTCTACCTATTTCCTTTATGTAGTGAGTCATACAGATTTAGAAACCACATTAACAAGTCTGAGATTCCTTAGCAATTCCCTCTTCCATGTCTTTCGCCGGAGGTGATGATAAATGCTGGGGGTAAAGTTTTTAAGGGCCGTAGCTCCAGTACAAAACTAAAGAAAGGAACTTCAGGTACTGAATGTGTCTCGACTGATTGCTACATCAGCCATATTTGAAATGAAGTGAAGATAGATAGTGTCAGTTAGGATTTTTGCTGAATCATTGTGTAACTTTGAAACAATTGCTGAATTCACACAAAGCTTGACAAGACAGACATTGTGGGGGCTTCTGTTAATGATGTCAGCGTCTGCATGAGGGCAGCGGGTGCTCCTCGTGAGGAGTTTTCGGCAGCGTCTGTAATTAATCTTGCCTTGGGAATTAGGCGAGTGTCAGGGCGTGTCGGCCACAGATGCATTTTAAAAAGGGCAGATTTAATGGTGTCTTGTTTGAGTTGGACAGCAGGAGACTGGGTCTTTGCTGCATGACTTCAGTAAGTCAGCTTTGCACTGCAGGCATCAGATTCATAAAGCCTTTCCCAGCAAAAACCTTATGACAGGCACTGAGGAGTTCATAAAAGTTTTCTTTAATGAAGCAAAGTAAGAGTTGGTGAGATGTTAGTAACTCTACTGAGTTAATGCTAGAAATATTACTGTTGACCGTCAAGTTAGCTAATAAGTTAGCTAGCATTACGTATATATGCAGTAGCTAGCTAACATTATTGTTATTTTTAGCTTATGTATACAACTAACTGTTTGGTCATAGGTTAGTTTCATAAAATGTCTAAGTACCAATTTGTCACTAATAGCTTCTTCTGTATTGGCAAATCACAACAAGTATTATAGGAAATAGCTACTTTCCGCTACACAGGCACAGGTATGTGTTTTTATGACACAAAGTGTTTTTTGCTAAAAAGGTTACATTTTTTCTTGTTTTATTTGTATGGCAGTGGGTTGATTAAAGACATTTTATGACCTTTTTTATAAAAAAGCAATCATTACTAAGATTAATCTTAAGTATGGAGCTTCATACCTATTTTTTTTTCAAACCTAAACATAATTATATGTATCTTCCAGCCTAACAGATGTATTTTCTGAATACTATTTTCAGTGCCTCTGTCTCAGACTTATTCATCTCAGGGATTTCTTCTTTGAATTGCCTTTGACAATAATGGATAAAGAAAGAAATAATATCTCTTTCTCTCTCTCTGTCTTTCTCTCTGCAGAATGACACATGGAGTGAGTTGTACTCGTTTGCTGTGTTTAAGGCAATGAGTCACATGTTGTGTATAGGCTACGGGCGCCAGGCTCCGGAGAGCCTTTCTGATATTTGGTTGACCATGCTCAGCATGATCGTGGGAGCCACTTGCTACGCCGTCTTCATTGGCCACGCCACTGCCCTCATCCAGTCACTGGACTCTTCACGCCGCCAGTACCAGGAGAAGGTAAGTCACCTAATAGTATGTTAGAATTATCCCTGTCTTTAAAATCAGGTGATACAGCTGTCCAGTTACATTTTAAGGGAATACTTTAAAGTGATAGCTTGGCAAAAATGAACCCGAATGCAGTTCTACAAGTTTATGTCTTCGGTTATTCAGTGGAGCTACAAGCCTTAATCATTTAACTTGCACTTTGCAACTCCACCATTGGCTCCAGATTTGTATTCCTCACTGCTTCAACTTTAGAGCAGCGGAGCCAGTTTACATCATTTACATTACTTTATAATCCTATATAATAGGTTCCTTATGAAAAGAAAAATAAAAGATACATTAAGTTACGCTTTTCATGAGGGTTACGTTCCAAGAGCACACGTATAGTGAAAAAATGTGTTGTGTTTTTGTTAAAAAATGCCTTAAAATGCCTATTTTTATAGTGTAAACCCCAAAATATGCCCCTAAATATGCTGCCACAACACTTTAATTTCATTTTAAACTCAGTTTAATGCATTACCCTTAAAAAAGGTAAACCCATATTTGGCTCTTTTAATTTAATTTACAATAATAAAAATGCATGGCTTTAAGAAGGACAAAGCAAAAAACAAGAGAAACACAGAGATGATCCAGATTTTGGTCTGCAGCTGCCACAGACGCTGCAAACGTCAACAGCAAAGAGAAATAAATAATCAGAATCATAAAACTCGAATTAAACGTTAGCATTAGCAGTTAACATTAGCAGCGCATGTTAGCATTAGCAACATGCAGGGAGCCAAAACAAAGACTCGTACCCAAAAGAAACGTTGAAATAACTCTCTCTACCCACATGTTTAGACAGGGCACAGCTTACGAATACTAAATATACTGAGATAACTGTTGAAAATTGATGGGAAAAGTTAAAAAGTCACGCTAGCTGGTAGCCTAGTGTTTAGGGTGTTCGCCCTGTGATCAGAAAGTCATGGGTTCGATTCCCAAGACCACTAGGCACCTATGAGGTACCCTGAGGAAGGTACCGTCCCCACACACTGCTCCCCGGGTGCCATGTTCCTGGCTGCCTACTGCTTCACATGGTGAATGGGTTAAATGCAGAAGAACTTCTGTGGTTTGTTCATATATGACAGAATCTTCCTTTTCACTTCACGTTCTCGGATTGTCTACTTTCAAACCTTCCGCCTCTACGTTTTTTTTTTAATTACCATTTCAAGATGCACTTTCTATATTTATACAGTTATATTTTATTTGGAAATGTAGTTTAATTTATGTTCATAGTTGTTACAACATTGGTATATTATATTTTTCTTGATAGTTTAGCTCTAAAATGCAAAAAAATATGTATACGGTAATCCCCCAGTTTTACGCCGACCAGGAGTTGCAGATTCAGTCACACGCAGATTATTTTGAGAACAAAACTCATACTTTTACGTGGAAATTCCCACAATAACGCGGAAACTACAAATGTCCTCTGCCTTTTTTTGCTTTTTTTGTGGCAACAATATTTTTTTCTGGATACTACAAGGGGACCCGGTTACTTTGCCGCTGTGTCCCAATACTTTTGTCCCATGACATTTTGAGTTGCATATCTTGGCAGGGAAAGCACTTGGACACTTAAAATTCCGCAGTCTGGTAGATCTCCAGAAGACCTTTCCAATGAGCCCTCATTTATATTTTTAGCCTGAGTAGATCAAGTTTTATTCCCCGAAAGCCATTTGCTGGAATGCATTCAGATGCATGTCCGTTTTTAAATGCGATCTGGGTGCAAACTTCTGAGTTGCATAATTTGGCGGGGAACTTAAATTCGAATACAGGTTTACCTTTACATTTTCTTTAAGGGTAATGTATTAAACTGAGTATAAAATAACATTAAAGTGTTCTGAGAGCATATTTGGCGGCATATTTAGCTTTTACCAAAACACAACAATGTGGTTTTTCACTATACGCGGATTACTGTATATTTATTGCCACAAAAAAGCAAAAAAAGAAGAATATTTGCAGTTTCTGCGTTATTGTGGGGATTTCCATGTACCATTATGAGTTCTGTTCTCAGAAAAAATGTAGCTAAAATATGTGGCTAAAAAGTCATGGAAGTTTCTAACAACTAGAAAGCACTGGGCAAATATTTTCTGTACAAAATTATCTGATTGGCAATATTCACTAAAACTGTGTAAATTTGCTGATTGGAATTAGTTTTTTAAAACAACTAACTAGTCTCGTGAAGGAAGCATCTAAGATAACTGCAAATATATCTGTTCAGTCACAATCAAGGATGTGGATCGGTAGAAATGAACAAAAGTAAAAGACCTATCCTAAAATGTGGCAATGGAAACACAAAAGCAGCTGTCCAGTTGTCTTCTCCTCAGTACCGCTTGAGAGGGTACAATCCAATGAGGTGTTAGAATGATCCATGGCAGTACAAAGCTTTGCAGTTTCAAAAGACAAAGATGTTTTGGTTTCAAGAGCTTTCTTACTGTTGGTGAGAAAAATTCCCTGGACATAAGGGTCAATTTAAAGCCCTGCAAACACATTGTCCAAAGGCCTAAACAGGGATTTATTTGCCGCAATCAGATATAAAACCTTCACCAACCCTTTTCACGAGTGTGGTTATTACAGTAATAGGAAGATATAAATGTGTGTAGACTGCAAATGTGTGTCTTGAGGATCCATGTAACACTCTTGTGCTCCCTTATACCACAATGCTGCCCAGCGTCATAGTTAAAATCTGGAGATTCAGACTCACATTGTACCCAATTTAAAGTTTTTGAGCTAGTTGTGGGAGCCGTTTTTTCATTGATTTTCCTCCACCCATTTAAACCAGACATTAGCACTGAAAGACAACAGCAGCACTGAAAGACAACACAGTGGTTAGATGAAAAAATGAGCCTCGAACCTGTGGTGAAAGAATATACAGTAATCCCTCAGTTTCACGTGGATCAGGAGTCGTGAATTCAGTCACATGCGGATTTTTTAAAAAGAACCAAACACATCATTTTATGCAGAAATCCCCAAAATAACACGGAAACTGCAAATATCCTCGCCTTTTTTTTTGGAGAACAGAACTGTATTACCGCCACCAGTCCAACGGTAGCAGTAATACACTGAATAGTTGTCAACCATCATAAAAAGAAAAAAACGGAGTCTGCTGCAGTGTACCTGCTCAGTGTCTTGTCCTTTTATTTTAGTGTTTTAAACTTTCCTCCACCAAAATCTTCAAGTTATATTATTTATTTAGTATTAGTAAGCTGTGCCCTGTCTAAACATGTGGGTAGAGAGAGTTATTTCAGCAATTCTTTTGTGTACAAGTCTTTGCACGCTGTTAATGCTAACTGTTAATGCTAACTTTTTTTAAGCAATTAAGTTTTCTAATTATGATTATTTATTTTCCTTTACATTTTATTTATGGGTAATGTATTAAACTGAGTTTTAAATGAATTTTTTGGCATTTTTTAACCAAAACACAACAAGGTTTTTCAATATATGCGGGTGCTCTTGGAACTGTATACCATCAGATTAACACTGTTTAAACTCTTGAGATCAGATGAAGATGTGTGAGAAGACGTAGTGGAGTTGAAAAATATTTTGGTGAGAAAGAACAGTTAGTTTGCTTTGCAGTCTTAATAGACTAAA
The DNA here is from genome assembly GCA_037577145.1 of Brachypetersius gabonensis. Lineage (NCBI taxonomy): Eukaryota > Metazoa > Chordata > Actinopteri > Characiformes > Alestidae > Brachypetersius > Brachypetersius gabonensis. Next base: position 5,236 of record JBBJLR010002745.1, on the reverse strand, counting down.
TGTACTTAGTGTTACATGATAACCTGCAGCCATATTATTGCATTTAGTTCAATCGAAAACAGCTGATGATTAAATCATTATATTATGTAAAATTTGGAACAAATATCTCAGAACATGTAGGTAATACTGGTGGATGACCCTGGCAGAATGTGATAATTTGCTTAATTGACCTACTTTCATTATCCTTTTATCTGGTTTGTAGCACACATGAACATACATGATATTGTGTGGTCTGTAGGCAGTAACTGGCTGAGAATCGTGATTAGTCAATGACTATCGACAGATTGTGGTACACTACAGACGATATTTCCCTTTTTTGGCCGCTAGAGGCCGCTCAATTTTGAATTGAATGTATGTTCGTGTCTATGGTCAGTGTCATGTGTCCTGTGTTTTTTATTTAAGTGACTGTGTGTTATGATTCGTTCTTGTTTGCCATGGGTTTTGTTTTAAGTTCAATGAATTCGTGTTTCAAGTGCTGGTCAACCCTCACGTATACCCTGTGTGTTTCCTGCATGTGGTCCCTTATTTTTGTGTCTGCTGTTAGTTGTACTTCTGTTAGCCCCTTGTAGCTTTTTGTTTCGTTATGTAGTTTTTGTAAATAAATTCCATCAAATGGAACCTGCACTCTTGCGCTTCGCCTCACTCCCCGAGCACCCGACATGACAGATTGACCAACCAACCCAGAGGCATGTAACACTAAGCAGGTTCCGGCACGGACTCCCAGGCTCGGTTCTTTCATGAAGATGGCAGCCCCCCTAACCGGCATTTAGGAGGTAGCGAGAGCCAGCTTCCAGCCAGTGCGGAGACAGTGGGCGAGAAGTGCCTGCTCTGAGCATTCTGGCTTTCAGGCTGGTTTCGAAGGGCGTTCCCCCTGACGCTCTTTTGGCTCTGCTGCTGGTCCTCGAGCTGGGTCTCTGACCCACGCCGGTGTGAAGGCTCCAGTTCACCGGATCTGAGCCTGGCCCCCCGTCATCACGCGATGCATTCAGCATTGTTGCAGAAAGGGATGTGAGCTACAGTGTCGGCAGTGAGGGACGTCTTCCCCTTTGCACCCAAAAACAGGCAAGCTCTCCCGTCTGCATCCGAGGGACACAGGTCCATAAAAAGGACGTGGGTGTCTGGATGGGCAGCGAGGGATGGCTTCCCAATCAAGCCGAGTACGGGCAAGCTCTCCTGCCTGCAACCGGGAGTTTTCCCTCCAGGAGGACTGAGGCAGACAGCCCTGGACTGAACTTGGACCCTCAGGCACTCTGGAAACGCGCCAGGGGTGGGGGCTAATTTTTAGGGGAGTGTACATGGGATGTGTGCCTCCAAGGGGGCTCCTGAAGGGAGCTTTGCTCCGGGGCCAAGCTAAGGCACATACGGGGGAGGTCGTGTGGGGCCCACGAGGAGGCATTTTGAATTGAGTGTATCTTTGTGTCTGTGGTCAGTGTCAGGTGTCCTGTGTTTTCGTTTAAGTGATGGGGCATTATGATTGGTTCTTGTTTGAGTGGTCAACCCTCACCTGATACCCTGTGTGTTTCCTGCACGTGGTCCCCTCCTGATGTGTCTGCTGTTAGTTGTACTTCTGTTAGCCCCTTGTGGCTTTTTGTTTCGTTATGTAGAGTCTGTGTCGTTTTTGTAAATAAATTCCATCAAATGGAACCTGCACTCTTGCGCCTCGCCTCACTCTCCGAGCACCCAACGTGACAATGTAATGATTTGATAAAACAGTGTAATCAAAGCAATAATTTGTGGTTTGCCATAGACTTTGGTCAGGATTTTATCATCTCATACCAGTAAAATACCATGAACCTATAAAGCCACCCTTATCATATAGTGTACTCTTTACATTCATTGTGCTTTACAAAATTCTTTCTGCGTATCAAGCTTCATTTTCAGTCCATTAATTGAATGTCAGTTTTCCATTCAAGCTTGCGCAGAACCGTAGCCGGTGGGTGAATTGGGGACAATGTGCCGGAGCTGATTGTTGTTGCTGTGGTCAGGGAACAGCAGTCCTTGAGAGGACGCTGGAGACATCTCAGCCTTTTTAACACTGCCCAGGCTACTGTGCAATTCCTCTAAGACCTCCCTCCCTCTCTCTCCCTGTGTCTCTGAGTCTGTCTCTCTTGCTTCAGGGAACATTAATAGACCCGAGACTGACACTTCAATCTGGCCAGTTATTGCAGTGGCAAAGATTAAACTAAATACAATATCAAGACATAGTCAATCATATCTGCCACAAAATGCAATACCAGTACATTTTGTTGCTACTTCTAGTAATAGCTCTACATCTCAGGGCGGTAGAAATTCTGAATGTGAAAGAAATCTAATTAATGCAATATTTATATCTGTCAGTAAGCCAAGACAAATTTGGTGGCAGTGTACTTATTTAGCTCTGAAGGCTAATGAAGCTAACAAGACTCCCAGATTGGCCAAGGGCGTATACAGTAATACTGGAAAGAAGCCAGATCAGTGTGCCCAGTACAGCCAGACTGATCAGGCTTGGTTAGCTGGCTCGGTTGGCTAACAAGCTAAGGTTAGCCAGGTTAGCCTTGCCAGCTATGATCAACCTAAAGCAACTAGAACCAGCCCAACCAGCGAAACGATGTGACCCTAAAACCCTTAAACTAATCCAGTCTGATGTTGGCTGGTGACCAGCCAACATCAGCCGTTTGAAACAGGCTTTTATTGTAGCAGGATCCTTCATCTGTGTCGATTATGCATTGCTCAATGCCCACCTGCCATTTCTCTTTTGTTTTTTAGCCATTTATTCGATAAGTTTTGTCAGTCTAATGTCCAGCTGTCACAGCAGTCAGTGTGACAGCACCAATACAATTATCTCCATTGCTAGCACTGACTGAATTAGCCTTGATGGCTGTGCTGCTGTGTTATTAACTCTAATAGTGTGTGTAACCTCTGGAAAAGTGTCCAGCCTGCCTGAGTTCGTGCAGTCGAATCACTCTCTTGTTACCATGCAGAAAGATTGGCAGCATCTCAAGTTCCCTGATTGGACCCTCAGAAATGCAAATGCTAATAGCTCTTCCTAGCCAAAAATGAGAAGTGGCCTCAGGTGGCGGACAAGCAGCTGGGACATGTGTGTTTGGGTGTGTACATATGGATCTGGAATGGTGCTGTGGCATTGTACTCATGGCTTGTGTGTGTGTGTGTGTGTGTGTGTGTGTGTGTGTATGTATGTGTGTGGGCACAAAATGACACTGTCCCACTGGACAGCTTGGCTAAAATTGATGAGGCAGCAAATCAGTGTCCTGCCAGCGTCCTTTTGAAGGTGACGTAGGCTGTGTGTGTGGGAGAGAGTGCGTATCTACGGGTGTGTACGCTGTAGTGATGTCCTTGAGAGGGACATAATGAGCAGAGAGAGAGAGAGAGAGTAAGAAAGAGAGTGAGAGAGGTATAGGAGATGTGGGGGAGGTGGCTTGCTTGCCTGCACAGTGGACTGTGTTTCTGGAGCTGGTTTTTGGGGAATACTCTCAGTGCTTTAGTCTGAAGGTGACTGATACAGGAGAGTACATTGGCCCCCCCTCGCTGAAAACATCTTGCACCAGGCATTTCCTTTCATCCCTTACAGCTGTAACCCTACCTTTTTTCATGGCACTGCGACACCAAAAGAGAAGCATTCATCTGCTGAGAGGAAGCCCTTCGCTTTCAAAGGAGCTCTCCAGCCAAAAAACGCTAACACCGCTAACAGCGAATGAATGAGGAAGGAGAACGGGGGACAGTCAGCATTATTTCATTTCCCATTCTCCAGCGGGTGGCTCTGATACACTCTCAGCAATGTATAGCATCTTATGGTGAAGTGTTGCTTTAGTCAAGGTCATGTCACTGGTGAGAGAAATATGAAACTTTATCATGGAAAAACAAATTTTAAGAAATTGAATTAAAGTTTAATATTAAAAACAAACGTTTATAAACATTGTCACCACATCGTGAGAAGGCCCTGGGTCCTTTACTGTCTGGAGTTTGCATGTTCCCCCAGTGTCTGCATGGGTTTCGCCAGGTGCTGTGGTTTCCAAAGACATGCATGCCAGGTGATTTGAAGATGCTAAATTGCTCCAGGTGTTAGAATGTGTATTTCTGCATGTCTGCTCTGCAAAGGACTGACTGTTTTTCCACCTTTTGCCATGTGAGTACTGGGACAGGCTCCACCACCCCCTGGTTAAGGATAAGTGGCTCAGATAATGAACGGATAGATGGATAGACTCAGCCACTCTAACCACTGCTGCAGTGTTTTGCAGGAATTGAGGTGTTCTGCTCTGTCCTTAAGCTGCCTTACATACAGAAAGTCGTGTGTGTGTGTGTGTGTGTGTGTGTGTGTGTGTGTGTGTGTGTGTGTGTGTGTGTGTATGTGTGTGTATGTGTGCCTGTGTGTGTGTTTCTGTGTGTGTGCCTGTTTGTGTGTGTGCCTGTGTGTGAGACATTACTGTATGTTTCCTGAAGGTAAAGTTGATAATGCACCCACACAAACAAACACACAGTGCCCAAAGACAGAGTGTGACACACACACACACACACAGCGCCCCATCCCTCTGCATATGCTCCGCTAAATGATCCTGTCTACTGTGTGTATTTCCTTCACGTGTTTGACCTACTCCACACTTTCAGCTCTGTTGGCAGGGTGTGGGTGTACAGCTGTGTGTGTGCGCTCATACATTTCATGGACCAGAAGTTTGGAAGCAGCAGTAACTTTATAAAAAAAAATAACATTTTTTCAGAATAATGGACGGTGCTCGTCCATTATTAACTTGTGCCACAGGTCTTGCTTTGAAGTGTATTTACCTTTCTATACAGTGTTGTGAAGCCAAATAGTAAAATCATTCAGTCATTTAGTTTCTCTTTAATACACTATTGAACTATTTAATGACTAAACACCTCATCTATGCATGAACTGTGAAGAATCATTGAAATTCCCTTATAAGAGCTTGACTGACTATACCAGGCGTGTTAAATTAGAAGTTAATGTAAGCTGCTTAATTTAAGGGACTGCTATTGTCAAGGAGCGTGAAGAGGTTCTCGTATAATTCACTAATGGAAGAGTAAATGATGGTGAATGTCTGTTATGGCATGAACTAGACTAGACGCATATCCTGTTAATTCTTTATAATATTAACCTTTAGTCTATGTCCGCATGCTTGTGCATGTGCCTGTGAACTTGTTTGAACTTGTATGTTTGTGTGTGTGTGTGTGTGTGTGTGTGTGTGTGTGTGTGTGTGTGTGTGTGTGTGTGTGTGTGTGTGTG
>JBBJLR010002738.1:0-14285 GCA_037577145.1 Brachypetersius gabonensis | reverse complement strand
TGTGTGTGTGTGTGTGTGTGTGTGTGTGTGTGTGTGTGTGTGTGTGTGTGTGTGTGTGTGTGTGTGTGTGTCTGTCCTTTCTCTTCCACTCCCCTGACTCTCCCTCCCTGTCTGCTTCTCTCACTCTCTATGTCTCCTTTGTACTCTGTTTTTTATCTGTACCTGTCTTCTTCTATCTCTCCCTCTCTTTCTCCCTCTGATTCTGTTTCTCACTCTCTGTTCTCCCTCTTTCTCTCTCTTCCTCTCTCGGCTGGCAACAAATCATGGGGTGGGCTGAAGGCTCGATGCTGACCACTTCCAGTCGCCCCGGTAACCAATAGGTGCCCACTTGACACGCTTCCTCTCTTTCAAATATTCTGTAAACAAGCCAAAAAGGAACAGCGCCCAGTGTCTTTTGAAAGCTCAGTAAAACTGTGCGGAGAAATCCTTTATGCAGGTTATTGCTCTCATAATGAGAGCAATGACACGAGGAAAGAGAAGTGCTTGTGTGACAAAGAAAATCAGGGGTGTGTTGGTGAACCTGGTCTGGAGCAGTTAAACCAAGGAACATCAGAAAAGCTGAACTGAAGGAAAGGTGAAAGATCACTTTGAGTTTAGTCTGCATAAAAAAAAAAAACACAGCTGGCCAAACCAAAGGGAAGGTGATTATAGAGAGAAAGTACTTTTTCGCTTTAGACACCCACTATTCTGTAAACCAAACTTCACAAATCACTGAAGACAGTGGTGCAACCGCTAGAGGCGTTACTCTCCTTTACTGCTGAGTACTTACAATAAATCAGTCAAGGATACAGAAAAGGAATGGCAAGTTTCTTCACCAGGTTGTAATGGACCTTATTTTAGTTACGGACAGAAAGGAAAAATCATGTGTGGTGTTAGTGCCCAGCTTTAACGTTTCTCTGAGTGGCAGCACAGAGTGGATTACTGACAGCAAAGCAGTTTACTGACAGGCAGCGCGACCTTCAGATTTTCAGTGTTGTAAAAAAGCCTGATTTCTATCTCGTCCTTCACTAACACGAATCAAAATGAACATACTAATGTAATAACATATTATGCAGTTTATGCAAGAACTATACACTTTGTTGTTTTTCTGTACTGGCTCTCTGTTGTTGTTTACTGGCTCTCTGTAAAGGGTATCTTTTTATGACAGTGTTCTCGAAATGCTGATAGCACCAGTGATAAACTCAGAAAAGCATTTGCGACCTAATTTTTTGCTATAGTGGTCACATACTGTCATACAGTCCACCCCTATTAAACAATGAAAAATGCAGAGACATAGATGTTCCTTCCTGCCTCTTATGGGCTGGCTGGTCTTTTGTCCTTTTATCAGGGATAGATAGGAGGCAGACAGACTTCCACAAGAAGGCTGGCGCTCGAATCTTTTAGTGATAGGCTTTCCTTTCTGCCTTATCGGGTCTTATCCACTGCACTCACGCTCCTGACACCTCCACTCAAACAAAGGCTGACCCGTCACACTCCGCAAAACAGCTGACTCATGAACAGTCATCTGAGTGCAAATGTCATTTCTGAGAAACAAGCAAGTATTTTGGAGGTTTGATGCTACAGCATCCTAACAATGTTACACATGTAATCACAGCTAAAGGGTCATAAAAAGGGTGCCATCTCAGGCTATTTATTTTATTTATTGTATGATATTTCATGATATGTCACCATAGAAAAGTAACAGGACTGTGCAAGCAAAGTTGCCTCTAGTTAGCTAATGTTCAAGGTCAGAAGAGCAGATGCCATACAGTTTGAAATGATGACATGTGTTCATGCTAAAAAACATTGCTTAACAATGAGATTACTTTTAGAACAATATGCTAATGTGAAATGTGAAAATCTTATCGTTTTTCCAGCAATTTCCTATTAAGATGTCCTGCTAAAAAATAACTTTCATAGTGAGGGACAGTCCAAAATCCGTGCCTTATCAACATAAATGCTAATTTAACCATGGACGATAATATTTCATTTACTTTATTTTGATGTAATATTGATGATAGAAGACATACTGATGTTATGTTTTCAAATTATGCATGTATCTGGTATTATAGTGATTTTATGACAGATTATTTCTCTGGGACGCTAAATTCCACAGAATGACCCTAAAACAAATGACCCTTTTTGACCCTTTAACAAAAATGAAAGTCTTCCGTTTGTGATTAAAATTAGCTGGCTTAAACTTACAAAAACATTGGATAGCGAGGCATGACATTTTACTGCAGAAATTTGCTCCTAAGCTATAAATAACCAGCAGGTTCGAATTTGTAAATACCAGGCGCTAAATAAATGAAAGGGTCTGTTTGCGAAGGCTTAGTCCACCAATATTCAACAATTCAAAGCTTCCAAAAGCAAAAACGTTCATGAGAGAATGATGAGTGCTGAAGATACAGAGTAGCTGCTATCTATCTACCTATCTATCTTCCTGAATCTTAATCAAACACACAGGCCGGGTCCCATCTACAATCCAGCTGTCTAACATGGCATCTGAGCAAACTGTGTTTTCGAAGGCCAAACACGAAGACTAACAGGGTGCTGCTGGTGCAGAGTCACATTTAAAACCCATCCTTCATACTCGCAGCTAAAGCTCTGAAGCTATAATAAACACCCTCTAAAACCTCAAGCTGTTTATCAAAGCCTTTCATTGGGCAAAAGTGTGAATGCAGGCAGTAAAGCAGCTGTTTATGGGCTTTCGAATCAAGTGCACGAAAGGCTCTCCACTGGCCTTTTCGGAGAAGCGTTAATTACATGAAAATATTGACACTGTCTCATGGTGAACACCTTGCCTAAGACCAGGCAAGCATATGAAAGAGGCTTGACTGAAGAGCGCAGTGGTAACTTGGACTATATTTAGAACGGAGAGGGGGTTCAAAGAAGCGGAGAGAAGTAATATTCAAAGAGTAATTGTGCTGAAAATATGAAGGAAATAAGTGGGGTCTTATCTGCACTGGGTGTTCTGTTTTCATCACTCAGCCACAGAAAACAGCAGACAGTCTTTGCATCCACTGCATCACTGAGCGGAGAACTAGGCCAGAACATAGAGTCACTAGATTGGTCCTAGTTTATTAAAGGGTAGCTTTAGGTTTATAGTGTTCATCTAGGATTCAGCGTTAATGTGGGGTGACTGGACGGTGTTTAAACTTACTTCATATTCTACAGCACTGCAGGTGAGAGAGTTCCTTTGGTTCACCAACACTGAGGCCTTTCACTAAGGTCTAATTAAAGGGGCTGAACATTACTGAAATGGGAAAAACGACTAGGTTGTTCTCACATATTGTACAAACACATGCAACTGATGTGTGTTTTAATGAACTGCATATCAGATTGCACTCTCTTTACGTCACTAGTGTAGAGGCACCATAAACGTATATTATCTACCCTGTGGCAGTGAGGCGTGTCAGAAGTCAACAAAGTGGTGTAAGTGGTTGCAGTGTTTAACTTATTATTTTGTTGTTTTTTATATGTCAAACACCTCATGGAATCAGCTTATAACTCAACTACTTACATCCACAGCCTGAAGATCACAGAGGAGCTGTTAACAGACAGTTTTTAACACTTCATAAGTGCAATGCTTCGCATTAATGACCTTGTATTCCTTATGTTTATGTGGAAATAAAAAAATGTAAAATTAAAAAGCCATTCCTATCATAGAAATGTCCCTTTTAAGCTCTCATTGTCTTTTTCTTCCCAAGACAATGAAAACAAAAAAGAAAAGCTAAAAAGGGAAACTCATAAGTTTGAGATTGTAATGCAATCTTGTTGTTGTACAAGATATGAAAACATTATTTATGCAGGCACTAAAAAGTCAATACTTAATAATAGGACATGTTGATGAATTTAATATGTTATGGTGTGGCCCCATACTGTATATAAAAATCTAATATTATTTACATAATGTTGCCATAAAAAATTTAGAAATACATAGGAACACTAAATCCAGTATGTCCTAAATTCTTCACTGCCGGTAAGACTTTTAACCAACATTTAACATTCCTGTCAATGAAAAGGAAACGCCTGCAACGGTCAGTAAAATACAAACCATTCCTGCCAACAACAACTGACGCGACGAACCCTCCTGCCATAGATAAACTGGAACTTCACACAATTATCAAGGAAACCACCATCCTCCCCACCCGTCACACTGGGTCAAACCTCTTGATCCAATGAAGGCTATTACTGGATTGAGACACCCAAGTAGCATTTGTTACGAGGTATGGCAATGAACAGATGAACAAAAACAGTTTAATTTCCTACCAACCTAATTTTGAATAGCTACAAATGCATAGCCCTGCTTCAAAAACATTTGAGAGCAGAGGTTATATAGTTGGAATGCAATTAAATAAGTGTCTGTAGCTTTCGGTCTGTGTTTCTCAGAAAGCCTTAGCCACTAAATAAGCTATAGCTTTCGTCACATACATTTTAATTTTTAAAAATTTGTTCATTTCCAAGGTTTTCATTTCCATTTCCATTTTACATATAAATGTCCATCACTACATTGTGATCCAAAGATTAGTGTGTGTTTTTCCTACAGAGGTGGTCTCTATGGATTTCCGTGTTTGATGTTCATTACAGTACACAGTTTAAAGCCCATCAAATTTCCCACTAGTTACACGTCCTACACCAAAATAGTGAACCATTAATCTGACTGTAATTAACATTTTTTTTGAGGCTGAGTGAATGCACTGACTTGCCGATGGGTTTACGGCCATATGCCCATGTCCCTCAGTACCACTGACTGCAGTGCCAGGCTGAAAAGATCTATTACAGCCTTAGATCCTTAATATCCCTTCTACAGGCTGGCTTAGGGTCCAGGCCTAGCTCTGATGGATGCCCCTCCATGATCACAGTGCAGCTGAGTAACCGCTCTCCCTGACACGCAATCAATAACTCTGCAAGGAAAAAAAACAGTTCTGGGTTCTGATTGATTCTCAGTTTGGCTTTAGTACAATTGTTACACTCAATGTACTATAGAAGAATGTACGTGGTTACTGCAATAATTATTTCAGACAATACTGGCCCCCTCTGGGAAAGAGTACAACTGCAATGAGGCACTAGAGCTGCAGTGATTTGTGCCACACGGCACATAATGTTTAGACTGTGCAGAATGCAAAAAATAACCATCAAATGCTGAAATATGCACAGTATGCACAGTACAACTGACCTGATGCTGAAAAAAAATCAAATTGATTGAATTGAATAAACAATGATTCTGGAGATTAAATCCTGTGACAAATCATTCCATAATGGCTTGCACTCATAAGCCACAAACAGAATGTGATCAAGAGCATCTACTGAGTTGAAGCAAATAAAAACACATCGTGGGTTTTACCAACTCATCAGTAGTTGTGCAGTAGTCCCGGTGCTTTAATAGAGTGGTGTTTGTATATGTGTTTGTAAATATATGTATATTTGGGCTTTACCCGTGTCTGTCGACAGCAGGGAGCTGTTAACTATCAACAGCTGCAAAGCAATAGAACTAATCAGTCAGTTTGAACACTTTAGACATGTGCTTGATGCACAAAGCAAAACGGGATCATTAAAATGTTAATTACACTTATGTATATGGAAATTAATTGTCAGCAATTAATTTGATGAAAGCAACAGGACTAGACCACTCCATCTTTAAAGCTCTCTGCCTGAGCTTGCGCCACACAGCGGGCCTGCCAGTCTGTCCTGAGAGAACTCTAGCACTGCTGCTAATGAGACTGCACTCAAGACAAGGGAGGAAGGGAGAGAGAGGGAGAGAGAGAGAGATAGAGAGTGAGAGAGAAAGAGAGAGAGTTGATGTGTTATGCCATGCATCTTGCCTACATTGCCTTCCCTGACAGCATGAAGTTGACATTAATACTGCCTGAGTCCTGAGCCTCTGTCCCTATTCACACAGAGGCTTTGGTGGGGGGGGGGAGAGAGCAAGAGAGAGAGAGAGAGGGAGACAGAGGGAGAGGGGGAGAGATAGAGCGAGAGAGGGAGAGAGAGAGGGAGTGTGTCAGAGAGAGAGAGTGAGAGACGGAGAGGGGGGGCAGACGGACAGAGAAAGTTGTCCAGCCATTAGACTACCCGAATGGCATTAATGAAAAGTCTAGCTGCATAATTAAGATAATTACACATTTCATAGAAGCAAAAGATGTCGTGTTGGCAAAGTGTACAGTCAGTACGACAGTCTCGCCTGGGAGATAAGTAAGACACAAGCACTAAATATTTCATCAAGAGTGCAGAAAAAGTCATAGCAAGGTTTTCAAATTAATACTGAATGACTCCCTGTGGTCAATACGAGTATAGGTTGTAACAGCAGGTGAGCAGGTGGGAGAGGAGAGAACTAATGGATTTAATCAGTAGTAATGCTGAAATGTACATTTAGAATGTGCAATTTAAAATGGGCAATTTTTCTGGTGCATTTCTAATGCTATTGTTAAGGCCTGTCACTGTCATTGTGTACGCGCGCGTGTGTGTGTGTGTGTGTGTGTGTGTGTGAGTGTGTGTGTGTGTGTGTGTGTGTGTATCTACAGTGTTCTCATTTTTACTTATACATCCACTCTGTATATACTTATATACATATACTCACTGTGTACATGCATACAACTTGCCCAAGTATACATTTAGTCTTACTTCCAACATGTTTAAAAAAAAAAAAAAAAAAGAATTTACTTAAACAGAGTATTTAATGCCTCCCATAAAACATTTGAACCATTGAATATTTTTGAAAAAAATCTGAAAATATTTTTTTAAATAATTTAAAATCTTAAAGAAATGTAAACAAAATGTAATAACAGTAAATAAACAGAAGATAAATAAACTGCCCCGTGATTTTTTTGCCCTCTTCTCTGTGGCACTGGGTAGAGAACTTTCTAAAAACACCAATTATTGCAGTTCGCGATATTTATATTTGTTCGCGATATGTATATTGCGCATGTTGATATGACGGTAAATTTGCGCCATATTGTGCAGCCTATTGTGCGACTGTACTGTGACATAGTATTTTATTCTATTCTATTGTTTTTCTTAATTTTTGCTGCTCTTAATTTTCTGCCATGACCGAGCAAATTTTGTGATTAAACAGGGAGAGTCCAAGCAGCATGATGCTGGACAGCATAGACATTTGTTAACTGGTGAAATAGAATTGTTTGCATTGTACAAGTTTTCATGCAAGCATGCTATTGTGTCAGGGTTAGATGGCTGATTCAGAAGCAGTACATGCTACTCTCTCAGTGATTGGTGATTTGATAGATGGAGTCCTAGCTAATGGGTAAAATTGGACATGACACATCAGGGGGGAAATAAATAAAAATGGCCAAGTTAATGGGTGAAGTTGGAAAATTAAAAAAAATATATAATAATTTTTTTTCCACAAGTTGTAATTTACATTACCACAGTTGATCACTAACCAGGTTTAACGGTAATTATATTTAAATGCAACATTCTTTACACATTTCAAATGAAGGTTGCAGTTAAAACTTTAGAAAATAATGGAGAACAGCAGGGTTATTTTCAGCCCTTACTATTTTGGCTGATGAAAAGGAATTAAAGTGAGGGGTGCCATGTAGAAACATAAACATTATAAGCACCCTTTTTCCATAACAACAAATAAAAGACAAAAAACAAGAGAAAGAGAATAACATGACTATTCACTTCAGACACAGCGGCAGTGTAACTCCAGACAAAAATAACCGAGACACACACACATACATGCTAATTAGGTGTGTAATTACACATTAGATGTGTGATTACACACAGCTGGCCTAAAACCTATTTTTTTGCAGTTTTTCAAGTGAAAAGAACTAAACACAGCCTATTCAGTGAAGTTATTTTAAAACTGGCGAATGTAGCTTTTCTGCAGTTTTGTTTAATTAACGTAAACATTTGAAGAAATAAAATAGTGCCATCATGGAATGCGACAAATTTGGGCAATGCTCCTGTCATCATGCTGCCATTTTATGACCAATTCTAAACAGCATACCGTATATAGTATGTCACTTCATGCATGTCCTCCGTGTCTTGCTGGTTCTTCAGTTCAGAACTCCCCCTTTTTAGCTAAGCTATGCCATTGGCAAGTCTTCTATCTGCAATATTTCACAGAGTATCCAGAGAAGAGGGAGCTCAAGGTTTTTGTTGGCCTCTTATCTGCTTCACTCCTTATCAGAGAACCTCCAGAAACACTACACTCAGGCACATCCACAGATGCTGCCTATTATTCAGCACAGTAGACCCTGCTCAGTTTGAACCGGTTTCATCTCGTTGTCTCAGGCTCCTGCTGCTATAGCTGAGCATTCACAGATCGGTGGGATGTTTCATGACACGCATGCCAAGTTATCCACAGGTCTGAACACCCAACATAAATAAAGCAATATCTCTACAAGCATGATGCCCCAGTTAGAGCCAGGACTACAGTGATTAATGATGCATGATAACACACAACAAAGATTATGTCTTAGACTTGGTATAAGGATTATAAGAAAAATGGTATTAAACTTGTCGTCTCAAGAGAACGCCTTAAGTCCCTTTAGTTAGGGAACAGTAGTTAATATCAGTGTGAACTCAGTAGCAGAATGAATTCATGCATGTTTGAAGTAGTGCATAATTAGTGATAAAGTGTGGTAAATTAGTGGTACATTTGTACAAGTATAAATAGAAACACAATGTTGTAGAAACAATATGGATTCTTGCGACCATTGCAAAGTGTAGTGTGTGTATGAGGTAAGCATGTGAGTTCCAGTGCATGTGTAAACCAGTCCTTAGGACAACATGCCTGACTACAGGTGATGGAGGTTGAATGTGGAGGATTCTGGGCAGTACCATGGTGTTGAGGAGCCTGAGAGCCTGTGGTAAAAAAAAAACTGTGTTGCAACCTGTCAGATTTGACTCCATATGGCAGTATCTCCTCTTAGATGGCAGGAGTGGGAAAAGTCCATGTGAGCTGTACGAGGGTTCTTGCACTGGCCTTGCAAACATTGTGTTGACAGATTGTTTATTGTAGTGAAGGGAGAGGCACGTTTGCAGTCAGACATGATGCAGTTCCAATACCAGACAGTGATGCAGCGGGTCAGAACACTCTCAATGGTGGATTTGTAAACCGTAGTGAGGATGGAAGAGGGAAGACTTGCTTGTATTGGTCACTTCAGGGAGTTCTCTGCTGGGCTTTCTTGGTAAAAGAGGACTAACATCACCCAATAATGTTGTGTGAAGTCCACAGTTATCTCTTTAGGTGAATGAGTGGAGTTAAAAACTGTTGAATCCAATCAAGCATGAATTAAAGTAGGACATTGTTTTTGCTTTTCTTGGATATTAGGATGGCACTGAGAATATTAATGTCGGGTTGTGTATTTTTGGATCTCTAATGTGTTTGCTGTGAATGTGATTGACAGTGAATCGTGACAGACCTGCTGTGCATAACCTAAAAGGTTGTGCAGCGACACAGAGTGCATGTGGCGGGACTGAGTGAGCACACGTGAACTGCAAGGCATAGTTGTCACTGGCCATAATATTAACGATACTAGCCCTGTTGGTGATGTGAGTGCAAGGTTTAAACAATAAATCTTGACTTTGTTTTTGCCTGTGAGCATGTTTCACTCCCCTAAAGACCTCAAGCACCATGTCGTGCCTTTTAAGGTACATTTGGTTTACATTGGTACACATCGCACAGTATGTTTTTAGGACAGTGCACTTATTTGTTTATTTACATATTTAATTTGATCAACTAAGAAATGTTTTGCTGTCAGACTCACTTCATAAATTTAACCCTGGAATTCCTGAAAAGTAACAAAATGCTAAGCCACTTTAGGGTTAAAGCTAATAGCAGCTCTGAAAATGAAATGATAGAAGTGTATTTTTGTACATGTGGCATATTCTGCAGGAAAGAAGTCTGATTTTCCATCTCACCAGCACAATCAAAGCGCCACCTCTTCGTTTTTTTCTCCGTCTGATCTCTCCCGCAAAAATCCACACTAACATATGCAGGCTGTCTACATAATTTAAAAATGTTTCCAGCAAATCCCGGCGCTCCTTCTTACACGTTCATTAGAATGAGATAGACATTCAAGCTTTACTCTGGGGGTTCGGCACTGGCATGTTTAACCTGAGCACGGTTTCTATGCCACAGAAACAGACTGCCCAGAAATTTACATTTGAGGGCTGCAAGCATGCTGAGAGACTGATACAGGTCAATAACAATCAAAAGACAGTTTCGCATGAATACAGAAAGACCAAAATAAATTGAAAACACCCATTTATAGGGAAGCTTGTGGGTCATTAAAGATAACTGATATTTAGCATGTCATAATGATACCAATATCAATTAAATCTCAATTATTTATTTCTCATTTTATAGTAAAAAACAAACATCACCCAAAAAACCATACATTCATTTGCATGTAAGTTATCTTTATTTATCTTTCATGTTTGAAAGAATACAAGTGTCAGCTAAAGTGAAACTTCTGGACATGAAAATAAATGTAACCTTAAAGTATCAGAAGACAAAATGAACATCTAACATTAAGAAAGCAACACAACCGACTGACATCAAGACAAAAAAAAAAAACAAGGCAGAATGGGAAAGTAAACGGTCTTTACAACAACTCAATAGCTGAGAAAGTTTTTTTTTTATGTGAGTCTTTAAATGTGACTTTATAAGAGAAGGAGGACTGTTCAGATCTGGGGCAGGAACAGAAAAGGCCAAATCATCTGCAGACCTCAGCCAAGAGTATGGAACATCAAAAACATCTGATCAGAGGATTGCAAGGTTCTATAGGCAGAACTGAGGCTGATAAGGCCATGCCATAAAGAGCTTTAAAAGGAATAATAAAACCTTGTATCTGACAGGTAGCCAGTGCAAGACTGCAAGTACTGGAGTGATGCTTTCTCCTTTCTTGGTACCAGATAGGAGACTTACCAATTCATTCTAGATTAACTGCCGCTGTGACAAGCTTGACTGACAGATTCCCGAGTTACAACAGTCAACATGAGAAGAGATAAAAATGTGAAATAGGGTTGGATAAAATATCAGCATTGAGATTATACTGTTCCATATTGTGACAGCAATGCCTTTCAATATATTAAAGCCCATATTAGAACTTTTCTACATTTCAACTTGAATTTCAACGTAATGTATATTCACTCTCCCTTCTGCACAGTCCATATATGGAAACTATGTTCCAAAAAACAACCCATTTACAAATAATAATTTTGTCATGGCACAAAATCAACACATTTACATGCATCTCCTTTTTTCAGGTAAGAGGCCCTGTAAGGTAACTTTGAAACAGAACAAAAATGTACAATAGGCACCTTTTGAAAACACCTTTAATGGTTAAAAAAAAACCCATCCAATAATTGGATCATTAGAAAACCTCTATTCATCAAAACACCCAGTAATTCAGCCACAGCTGTGATTGGGCACCTTGTCAAAACAACGGTTAGTTAGAGGTACATTGTCAGATAATAGCTGCGATTCAATGAAAAGGCCCCATTAATTAGTGTGCTGCTCGATTGTGAATGCCTGTTTGCAGATCTTTAATAAAGATACTTTTGCTATATTCCTGAGTTGTATATAGTGTATATACTATAGTATACAGTATATAAATAGTGTACCAGACACAACAGTGTTTATCCATGCACTATGAAATCATCTGCTGTCATTATTGGCTATAATTTCAGTAGGACTGTATTATTGTAACAAATATTATAAATATAATGAATTGTGTTGTCAACTCAGTTGTCAACATAATCACTAGATGATTCTGTTACCAATTACAGCAAAAGCACTAGATCATGGATAATACATTGGATAATAATAATGATTTCATAATTAATAGTAAACTATTTATCAGTCATTGATTGGGCACCCCAACTAATGGGCTCTCATCAACATAAACAGAGAGAACCCCAAGCCTAAAAGCCACTGCATAAAAATGCAATAATGTAAAACGGCAGAGTGAGTAAGATCTTATAAAGGAGAAACGAATCATAGCTGACGCTGATATCTATCAAGCATTTATGGGGAGGCAATTCAATATCGCCATTCTTCTATTTCTCAAATAGATTACAAAATCTCATTCACTGCACCTTCATGACAAAGCATGAAGAAGTTAAATGAAGAGAAAGGGAGAGGCCTGAAGATATGAGCCAGAGGAAAGGAGGAAGGTGGCAGAATGAAAGAGAGTGGCCAGGAAGCATTGAACAATGGAAATTGAAGACGACACTTCATGCTCGGTCGTCTTTAGACCTGCCTGTAGCTGCCAGTTGGCTCTGGCACTCTTTTATCGGTCACCTTAATAAATTGTTGAGCAACGGCAGGCTTTTTCTGCCTGGACAGGGCTTTGACTGGAAGCTATCAGTCAGCTGCAGACATGCTGTGTCTCTTCCGACTTCATTGAAGCTGTCACTTTCTAACAACATCCAATCCATCCAGCCACAGCTCTATTGCCAGCTGTGAATATTTTGTCTGGAAACCAGTCCAAAATGAAATAATAAAATGCAATCAGTATCTGTTGAAGCGTTCTCAGCATTGCTTACTCTTAGGACTGATTTCTCAGTTATTCTGTTTCAGTTTCATCTACTATGCATGAAGCACTGGGTTATAGTTGGACCGATTATCTCGTTAATGGAGTGATCTAACCATTATACTGAAGATCAACTGAGTAGTTGCTTAGACGTTTATTAAAACATACTTTTATTTATTTTTTTAAAATGTAATAAATAAACTACCTCTTTAATATAAAAAAAATCCACCACTGCATAGAAATGAACACAAAGCTGTGAGTTCAGAGAGTCCAGCGTTTACACAAAAACAAATTAAATGTTCATTTGTTTGGCTTTAGTTTGGTTAGAGAATAAAGTGGCTAAACATTTCCTGTGTCTAAACAGTCTATTAAACAATCATTACAAATTGTTTTGAACACTGATGTTCCAATTTGGTTCACTATCAGGTCAAGATGATAGTGAATAAAATTCGGATTCTTCTACTAATATGATTCCAATAGCAGTGGAACAAAAACCTGGCATGTTCAGAATCCTGCTGGACTTGTGATAAACAGCATCTCTGAACACCCACTTCATCACTGCAAGTTCAAGTAGCTTTAATGCAAATAGCGCCTCCTTGTGGAGAAAGTTCAGACAGTTGCATGCATTTGAAAATGGTCGGAATTTATCATATCACAAAGCTGATTAATAGAAATGTACATTTTGATAATTGTGACAGCCTATTGGTTTATATGTCACTTTTTATTTGCTTAATTAACATGCAATTGCTATCAAGACACATGGCCATGTTGCTGTTAATCATACTTATTGCTGTTCTGCATTTTTGCACACAACTCTCTGCTGCTAAAATGCAGTACCTGTCAAAATACTAGATTTGTCACATACACCATCACACATGGTACGATATGCAGGGAAGTGCTTTTTGCAATGTCCGACCAGAAAAACAGCTTGACAGTCATGGATAAAGTGCAGGTACATTACCAAGTCTGTGTTAACACAGTAATAGCAGTTATGGATAATAAAATGCAGGTGTTACCTAAATGTATGAGGTACATATAAGAACTATATGGGGTGGAATATTAATGTGAATATGAATATAATATGAATAAGAGTCCCAGTTCCAGATGGTGCAGATGTTAAAGTGCAGGTGCAAAAACCTATTGGAAATAAATACAGAGACCAGTACTGTAATTATATAAATACAGTATTCATCCACACTGTAGCTGTTATCAATTGCTCTGAACGTTGTCTTGTCTCAGCTGGGGGTGGGCGATATAACCAAAATCTTCTATCACGGTAGAAGCAATTTTCTACCTCGATAACAATATATATCACAATGTAGCAATTTGTATCTGGAAATGCATAAATAAAAATTCAAACACAAAAAACTGTTTTATATAATGTAATTTTATTTAAACTGTGAATTGCAGCATTACTTTAAGTAAAAAAACAAAACTTTTTTAAAAAACAAACTGCTTATACAACAGTGCGGCTTATCGATGGATTTTTACAGACAGGTTACGAGGGCAAGACAAACCAAGTGAGCCCAAATGCAGTAAGAGAGACACGAGGATTAATGACTGACTTTTCTGGTATAGCAGGCTGGTTATTTTGATACAGTAAACGGCCGCGTTACTGAACCATTACTGACAAACCAAAGTACAACTCTTAGTTTCACGCACACGAGCCAACAAACACACAGTTTTTTTACACACACCATACAATACTTTTATACCACACACGTCTCCTAACACTAACTCAACACACAAACTGACTCACTCAAACTAACTACAGCTCTCACTCTCACGGCTTCTGCT
>JBBJLR010002673.1:0-14292 GCA_037577145.1 Brachypetersius gabonensis | reverse complement strand
GAGCAGCTTTTCTATGGTCTGTATTCCAGCAGCTTCACTCCTGATTCAGTTTCTGATGGATGAAACAGAGCCACACATGCACACACTCTGTTCTTAACATCAATGTTTTAATTGTTGCTGTTGTAAAATAATGGAAGAGTGTTGTTTAACATTTCCAAGGTATAATACATTTTCTCCAAACATTTTACACACACACACACACACACACCCTCCTACAAATTACAAAAGCAATAACCAAAAAAAGATGCTATCTATTTTTGTTTTCATGGACATACACATGTATGTGTGTGTGCCTGTTTATAATTCATGAGAAAAGAAAACAATGATTTTTATGTAAGATTTCAGAGCAGAAAATCTCCCTTTAGTCTCTCACTCCTATTTTTATGCTCTACAAGAGCATTTAAGGCCATTAAAGCTTTCATTCTTGACACTGTCAGGATTTTACAAAGATTGGATAAATTACAATGTATGTGAATTTCTGAGATGAGAAGTTTCTATTAAATTCCAGTCCTTTTGATTGCACTGGATATGCAGCTGAGCCTATGGTTTAAGGAGGACTTGAGTATTGATATCAGGAACAGTAGACCACAGCCATACCTATCTTCCTCTGAGCGGATTCTCTTTGGCACTGACTTGAAATTTCAGTAAAATGCTTCAGACATAGATTTCAGTTATCATTTATTCTTGCCCTGCATACAGGTATTCAGGAGATATGCTACAAAATGAGTCTTGGTAAATACAGAAAGGCCTGTCAACTGCTAATGTTTGTTATGTTATTAACCTAGTTATGAACGATATAATGAAGGAAAACAATCGGTATCATTTATCGCTGATGTAATCATGCCAAAAACATGTCATATTGTGGTGATTTTTGCTCCTCACCAACGAAGGGAATGGAGTCAACACGAGAAATGTGCTCAATTGGAGAGAAGTCTCCAAGTTTTATTGAACAGAATAAAAGCAGAGCTAGACAACGAGTTAATTTGTCATATCAGCCTACTGGGGCCCGGATAGCTCAGTCGGTAGAGCATCAGACTTTTAATCTGAGGGTCCAGGGTTCAAGTCCCTGTTCGGGCGGTCCCATGACATCTTTGTTGGGGGCAGCTGGTGGCCTAGTGGTTAAGGCATTCGCCCTGTGATCAGAAAGTCCAGGTTCAATTCTCAAGACCGTACACCGGACTACCGGGCACCTCGTTCACGGTAGCCTGTGTAGATCTAAGTGAAACATACACAAGAACTAACACACTTTAAATTAACCCCCCTCCCAGACAACACAACAATCAATAAACAACAACAAAACCCCCGAGTGAGAGCAATGCATTATGGGAGCACGCACCTCCTACAGTCCATCTCCGTTAAACTGCCCCCACCTTAGCTGTGGATTTCCCCAGCCACAAAGTCCACTTCAAAGTCTATGAGGTGCCAGGGCCGGCGGCGACGCCCGACCCCCAACACCACTCCCATCAGGAGTTGGAAGTACGGGAGGCAGGGGCTCGTCCTTGGCCTCTGTCCCCCGCCCCCGTGACTCACCCATTGGCTGGTAGGGAGCTAGACGGTCTCGGTGGACAACCACCCTTGCCCTTCTCCTCAGCCGCACCCCATAGGTCATGTCGGACAGCTGTTCCAAGACAACACATGGGCTCTCCCAGTGGGACATAAGTTTGGGTGAAAGCCCCCTCCTCCTCACCGGGCTATACACCCAAACCTTTTCCCCAACTCCAAAGTCTCAGCCAAGGGAGCGCAGATCCATGTGGCAGCCAGGCCAGTAAAACCAAGAGAAAACCGATTTAGAGTCTTGGCCGTCCCATAGTGGCCCGCTCCCACCGTATCATGGACCAGGGCGAGCACCACAGTCCGCAGGGGTCTGGGGACAACAGGCTGGAGCGTTATCGCCGCGCGATCCACCTGTGTCGAGTGGCGGTAAAGCAAGTCGTCCCTCACGTCCAGGCTACCCTACTGGGACACGAGCGCCTTGAGTTCCAGGTCCCAGTCAGAGACCTCAGACCACAGCAGACGATCTGGGACAAGGTGCTGTCTCGGCCCTGTTCTGTCCTCAGCTCCTGCTCACTCATCCCCTCAAAGGCCTTGGGGCGCGCCACGCACACTGCCACGAGCTGCACTGTCCTTCACCTCCAACCACTCACAGAAACGGCACTCCCCTGTTGTGACAGGGCGTCAGCGTTCCCGTGCAGACGCCCCGCATGGTGGTGAATCTGGAAGTCGAAGGTTTGAAGGACTTCCAGCCGGCGTGTTAACTTTCCCTCCGGCTCCTTAAAGTTCAACAGCCACATTAGCGATGCGTGGTCAGTCTGAAGCTGGAAATTTTGCCCATACAGGTACGGACTGAAGTGCGAATAGTTCCGTTCCGCCCAAGAAAGAGCGCGGCTGAAGTATGCGATCACATGTCCCCCCTCCTGGGACAGCACGGCCCCCAGTCCAACATCGCTGGCATCAGTGTCCAGCACAAACATCCCCTTGGGGTCCGGGTAATCCAACACAGGGGCGGAAATGAGGGCCGCCCTCAGCAACACAAAGGCGTGCTCACAGTCACTGTCCCACACAAAAGCTTGACCCTTTTGAGCGAGCCCGTGGCAAAGTCCCGCAGTACTAGGACGCCAGTAGTAGTAGTACTAAAGTGCCAGTAGTAGGACGCTAACCCCAGAGAAGCTCCGGAGTTGGCGGATGTTAGCCAGAACGGGCCAGTCCTTCACTGTGGTTACCTTTGCCGGGTCCGTCGCTACCCCCTTTGCACTGATCACATGCCACAAGAACGCGATCTCACGGCGGAACAGGTGGCACTTCCGTAGGTGCAGGTGCAGGTTGGTCCGGCGTATCGTGGTAAACACTTCCCGCAAGTTACTGAGTGCAGTCTCAAAGTCCCTGGCGTGCACTAAAAGGTTATCCAGATAGACCATGCACCGCGAGCGTGGAATGCCCTTCAGTACCCTGTCCATGAGCCACTCAAATGTGGCCGGAGCGTTACATAAACCGAACGGCATCATTGCATTAGTCCGTGCCCAGTAGCAAATGCCGTCTTTGCCCGCGCCTCTGGGGCTCATTCTGTCCCGTGACCATGGTAATCCCCCACCCGGTTGTCCCACGGCCCGAAGTAATCCAGCACGGATCAGTGAAACTGTGGACCCGGTATCCACCAATGGACGGCACGACACGCCGTTCAACGCACAGTCCATGTTTTGTCCCACACGCGCACTTATTCCACAAGGTGGGGAAAAGGGTGCTGAGGCGGGTGGCAGTCTCCCCTCATCACAACCCTGACTCAGTTTAACTGCTGCTGTGGTACGGCGTTCATGGGCGTAGGAGCCGGGCAGTGGCGTGCGATGTGCCCCAGCTCTCCTCAGCGGAAACCCCGCCACTCCGCCCTAGACTCGATGCCCCCGTCCGCTTTGCAGGCTCCAATGCTCTGCAGACCTTCTTGTCCTCCTTGCACGCCTCGTACGATGCCTGCCGGACGTGCCCTGTCATGGTGGTCATGTGACGCTTCCCCACCAGGATGTGCTCAGCTCACTCGGTCTAATCCACAGCTTCCTCCAGAGTCAGCAACAAAGAGAAATCAGCAGAGAAATTCCTCCCAATCAGCAACAAAGAGAAATATATAACTCTTCGGATTGGCTACTTTTAAACCTCCCGCCTCTAAGTACAGCTGTATTTTACCATTTCAAGATGCACTTTCTAAATTATATACATTTTTATATGAAAATGTTCTCAGAAAAAGTCTGTGACTGCTGAACCATATAAAAGTGAGGGGTTACTGTATCAGAATATGCAGTAAAGCGGTATGTGAGTGTGGGAGTTGGTGGACACTTAGCTGGTGGACACTCACCCCAGGACACTTTGCTATGCTTAGCTACAACTGTTAAAAGTGTTTATGTTTTTACACTTATTTTTTCTGTTACTACAGTACAGTTTACTAATACAGCACATGTATGTCCTTTTCCCTTTTTTGGCTTAGTTGTGTTTTATGTTCTTGATTTTACAACTGTGTTAGAGCCCCTGTACTTATTAAATGCCATGGTGTTTTGTCAGTTTTATAGTATTACCAATAATGCTGTTATGACAATGTTATAATGATGGATGTAGTCTGTCATGACAACTCATGACAGTATACAACACCTACCTTACAATAATTATGACATAGCTGTGTCATATAGCAGGGGAACAAATAAAGTGTCATCCAAAAAACAGAAGTCTGCAAAATGTACTCACCTTTAGATCATAACAAGATGAAGCATATATATTAAATATTGGTTATTTTGTTTGTCTTCCACAGAGTCCCAATCATCAGGGAATGGACATATCTTCCAAATGATAAGTGCGTACATCAGTTTGATATAAATTTGTCTTTGTACTTCTAGTAAAGCCAACACAGACACATTCTATAAACAGCTATTAGATTATGTCTCTATGATGTATAAAACTGGCAGTTTTGGCAGGTGGATGTGTCGAGTTTGTGTAATTTGTATTTTATTTTTTCAATGATTCATTCTTTTGTGTTCTGCCTGAAGTAACAGCTGACTTGGAAATGATCAGGCTTTCATGCAATCAAGATTCCATTTTGAAGCAAATAAATCTTGAGCCTTTGTCACGTTGGCCGAGGGAGGAGGACACAGCAGTATCTTGAATTCAATGAGAACGTTTATTTACAAAAACTGAGAACTCAAGTCCAACAAAAAACACTTTGACTTGGAGGTGCCAGCTCCTTGAGGAGTCTCTGTACTCCTTGACTATACATGGTTCATGTGGTTTTCCAGCCAGCCGTCCTGATGCACAGACGGTGCGGGTTGCATGTGTCTTGTCAGGTCCTTTTTCAGTGACACGGACAGCTACCCTCCACCCCTGCAGGCACACACTCCATGCCCGCTACACACACACACTGGAGTAGGAGTTGGCTCTTGACTGCTTTGCACACTAGGAACTCTCCCTTGGCTCCCAGTACCTTCTCCGCCTGGAGTGAAGCCTCAGACCTTGCAGGTGGCTTCCTAGGGAAGAGAACTCACACACCGTCCTCAGTCACTTGTACCTGACTTTCAGGGCACAGCATACCACAGGTTGGATAGTCTACACTGTTCTCACACTTGACTTGACACAGGATTACTAAAAGTAAACCTTCTAGAACCCTCCAGCCTCTCCACCATGACCCTAAGAGCTAGGTGAGGTCTTGGTGTGGATTAAGATTCTCAGACTATCAACCTTGCTGTCAGTGAGATGTCTCTAAGATGTCAGATGGAAGTCAGTGACCACGCACTGTGACCTTGGTCTCAGCTGTCCTCATTCCTTTGCTCCTAGATACACGTACCTATTGAGGACAGCTGAGATCACTCATTAGCTCTGCTGCTCCTAACTGCTCTCTAAACCTGGAGCAGCCTAACCTGGAACACCTGTGAGTAATCACCAGGTGCCTCTGAGCTCCTCACAAGCTCAGAGCCAACCTGCTGATTACATACACACCCTGACACGTGACTTGAACTCAAAAAGCTGCCTTCTCTCCTGCAGCCACCCTGAACTAAACTAAAACCCTGAACATAAAGAGGGACTAACTGTGAAGGTTGCCTTTAACGGCAGCCAGACGTCACAGCCTTTGAGATAATGAGGGTAGAATTGGTTGAGCAAAAAGTTTTCTCTAGATTTGAATTTTAGAAAGACTGTATACTTGCATGTGTACATAATGTGCCTGTTTTAGTCACAGTGTAACCATAGAATCTGATTACATTGTGTGCATTAATAAAAAAATATGTATCACCCTAGCAATAAGATGCTTGCTAAGGGTAATAGCAGGGATCACATATCAGCAATTAATCAAACTGCTGACCTTTTTAATGCCAATTTGAGACATTATAAGTTATCAAAAGTGGTCCCAATCATAAACACAGCAAACAACAATGTAAACAATGTGAAATTCTATCTCTGTATTTAACCCATTCACCAAGTGAAGCAGTGGGTTGCCACCAATGGAGGGCACCCAGGGGGCAGTATGTGGGGATGGTACCTTGCTCAAGGGTACCTCAGTGGTTTCACTAGCAGTCCTGGGGTTCAAACTCACGAATTTCTGATCACAGGGGGGCACTCCCAAACCACTAGGCCAACAGTGAACCATATTCCGTCCTTACTACAGTAAACTGACCAGCTGGGTGACGAGCTAAGGCTATTCTCAGACAGGCTTTAATTCAAAATCTTTACTGAAAAAGCCAACCAACTGTAATCACTGTTACATGAATGTCTCTAGCACTGTGATAGAGGTAGATCAAATAGAAATGTGTATTTATGCATTTCCATGACAGATTTTATGTAATGGGTGGGTAGGATACTTGCCTCTGGAACAAGAGGTCATGAGTTCGAATCCTACCTTCAGTAAAACTACCACTGGGTTCCTGAGCAAGACCCTTAAACACAAGTTGCTCTAGGGAAACTGTCCCCTGTAGTTAGGGATGGAAGTCGCTCTGGATAAAAGCGTCTGATAAATGTAAATGACCATTTGCAAGTTTATCAAAGTACTGTTAGTTTGCATGTAACCCATGTATTTTGGGAATTTTCTACAACACCTCTTTCTTTGTGGTACCCTGTTATAGCCCTAATTCTTTCTTAAACATACATTGACAGTCTCCCAGCAATGAAACTTTTCCAGCTATGAGGTCGTCCAAAAAAGCAGGACAGCTGCAGCACTGAGTTAATTTACCAGAAAAAAACATGCACCTAGTGTACCTCACTAATGCTCTTCACATGACTCAGAAAAGAAAGAATTTATTAGGGGTGTCTACTATTATATTGCCCCGCGTGTCTGGCTTTGAGCGGGTTTTTTATTAGCTCTTCAACATGCCCTGCACTCTCCGACAGATGGTACATATATTTTAGAGAGAAGACGCTGCGTTCACATACCATAAACAATGTTTGTGACACTCGCGTTACTGGGCCCGAGATGAAAAATATCCAGGATTCACCTGCGATCGCTGCCCTCCTGATATGGTTATGATGGCTCTGCTCTCACCCTCTGAATACTGAAATTCCTTTTTGATGTTAAAATAACGCCAGAAAGAAAATCCACATGGTCTGTGTGAGCTCTATGCTGCTCTTTCAGAGATTAAGGCTGAGTACGACAGTGAGGAGCATGCAGAATCACCCAGAACCCCCACAGACAACAACCATCTCTATGAGACCCCTACACAGATCTCTAGTACCGGTAAGCGGGTTGTGTGTGTGTGTGTGTGTGTGTGTGTGTGTGTGTGTGTGTGTGAGTGTGCGCGCGCATTAGCCAGAAGACAGAGTCGGAGTGAAAGAGAGAGAGAGACAGAATGAAAGAGAGAGATAGAACAAGAATGAGAGAGAGAGAGAGAGAGATGGAACAAGGAAGAGAGAGACACAATGAGAGAGAGAGATAAAATGAGAGATAGAATAAGAGAGAGATAGAATGAGAGAGATAAAATGAGAGATAGAACAAGAGAGATGCAATGAGAGAGAGAGGAAGAGAGAAAGATAAAATGAGACATATTGTAGAATGAGAGAGTGATAGAACAAGAGAGAGATAGAATGAGAGAGAAATAAAGAGAGAGACAGAGACAGAGAGACATAACATATTCTATGCCAATCTATTGTTGAAGAAACTGTTCTTGATTATTGCCTGAAGCCAAGTTGGGATGGAGGGAACCCCAATAGTATACCGCCCACTCATCATCTCTCTTACACACACACACACACACACACACACACACATACACACACACACACATACACATACACACTCTCAAACTCTGTTAAGAACTGCCAGAAATTCTCTGTTTGTGACTGAGCCTGGAGAACAATTCTGATTGTTCTCGTGTTTGGGGCGGTGTGTTTACAGGAAAGGCCGAAGAGGCCGTTCCAGGTTGCACTCAGTGGTAAACACCAACAAACAAGAAGGTCAGAGTTGAGGGACTCCAAGAGCTTTTTATAATGCATCCCTTGTATTCACATAGCCTTCACCTATTCATAACCAGAGAGACACAATAGGGTGGGCTCGAGGCTTTGTGGTTAATGAGGGGAAACAGCTTACAGGTCTGAGCTGAGGATTGTGGATGCATTATATAAACCATTTTCGTTTTCTTGTTCCCTCTCTATCAGATGCTGATTGTTCGATGCTTGGGCTCCTAAACACATCAAGAAAAGTAAGCTTTTCTCAGCAGCCGTTTAGAACTAGTAAAAACAACCCCACTTTTACTCCATTTATGCACTATCTATCTATCTATCTATCTGTCTGTTCGTCCATCCGTCCGTCCATCCATCCATTTATTTATTGGTTGTTTCTGTTCGTTACTATTTGACTTATATTTCTCTCTTATCTTTTATCAGCCCTGTACAATAATTGTCTGTTAGAAGTGGACAGTTTCCTTAACAATGTAGTTTGGTTTAATTTGATTGTATTTACTTGTTAGTTATCAGTGATTCATGCAATAATTAAATAGGAAACAGCCCCAATCAGCCCCAATCAAGCCTTAATTCCTATTTAACACGTATCTCTTGTTTAGAGTCCTGTAGACCCCAAAAACATATTCAACATTGTTTTAAACGTTCAACATCAATTTATTGATTTTGAATCATTTTATGGCTGCTAGTAAATATGACTGTAATAACACATTTCACAAGTACTCAACAGAAAATTATAGAGATCTCAGAGACCCCAGCTGTAACAACGGTGGGTTTCCATTAACTGGTGCCTCTAATCTTCTCCTCCCAGAAATAATCTGTACATTGCAAATCTTTCTTCTTTTTCTCTCTTGCTGTTTGTCTCTGACTGTTTTGTTACAGCTATATGACACAATTCTTTTTCAGAATACAATAATAATTGCCAGTAATTCAACACTGTTGTTATTGTGTGAAACAAAAAAGGGTTTACATGAATCTAAACATGGAAATCACGTTATTTTCATTTAGGTTCATGTTCCAACCAATAAGTGAATATTTCATATCATAGATGTAGTCAAGGGTTTCGGGCTCCTTCATAATTTTACCCACCTACTCTCATTGACTAAGCTGATGCCAATTTATCCACAATTTATCTCTCACATGCCCTCTCCACTGTAGTCATAGATTCTACCAAGGGCCAGCCTAAGACAATACTTCAAAAATCTGACTTTAATATTTTATGTAGAAAGAAAGCTATATTATTTTTAATGATGGAACAAAGTCACCCTAAACAATATAAGGAAGTTTAGGAAATGTGACTGTAGTTGATACTACAGTATTCCAAAACATCTTAATTATCTTAGCAAAAACAATCCTGTCAGGGGAAATAAAGTGACTCTCTTTTTGTCTTTACCTTAAACTAGATTATTCCATCTCTACATCCTCATCTGTCTCTCTGCAGTATGTGAAGCTGATGAATTTTCAGGAGGAGGTGCGGGCCCACAGGGATTTGGACAGCTTCCTGGCACAGGCCAGCATCCTGCTAGATGAAAAGGCCGCCTCTCTGGATGAGGTGCTGGGCTGCATGCTGGAGCATGTGGCCCAGGACGGCCAGGGCAGCTGCAACCCGCAGGAGGTCACCAGCGCTCTGTTCACTGATGCTGGAGGCCAGGAGGCCAGCGGTGAGCACAAAGCAGCCTGTTCTGTACAACCAGCAGACCAGACCCCCTCTAAGCATCTGGCGGGGGCTCTTTAAGAAGCTCATAAAGACTTTGAAAAGAATTAAGCAGATTTCAATTAAGGATTACTCATGGGTTAAATTGATTCAATTAAAGGGATGGCCTTTTTAAAAGGATCATTATTTTTTGTATCCTTATGTGTTCCTGCTGGTTTACCCTCCTTTCACCTTTCTCTCAGTGCACTTGCTGACCGAGACACTCCAGGGTGTGACAGCCACCGCCACCGGGGTGCGCTACCAGCAGTCCTGGCTCTGTGTGCTGTGAGTGACAATCTGCACCTAACTTGGTCTGGCAACCAGTTGTAACACTTAATAATAACTTTTATTAATAAGTTGTTACTGATCAGTAGTAGCTATGAACAAATCAATAATTTGTCAGAAGTTGATTATTTTCAAATGTTTCTATTCATATTTACAACCATGCATTCCTTTACATTCAAGAGTCACTTGATGAGCTCTTACTTTAGTACATGAATACTAATCATCAAAGCAAATTTTTGACTATTGATTTAATTGTTTAGTGCTAAATTGTGTTTTTGCCAAACTTTTATCCTGCGAAAAATTAAATCAGTATTTGTTTTCTTTCTTACAAACAATACAATCTGATTGAATTGTTTAGGGCTCTTCCAACTATGATGTCATTTAGGGCCCACAAATGATATTGTGTTATTGAATGATCTTTATGTTGCACAGATGTTAGTTAAGTAAGCCGCAGATGTCTTTTCTCTTTTTTTTGTTGTTTATTGCAGATGTAATGTGAAAAGTCTGCAGCGACGCTGTGTCTGCGTCGCTCGTCTGGAGCGGCCTCAGAACTGGGGGGTAAACTGCTGTGAAGTCCGTTTTGTCATCCTCATCCTGGCGCCACCTAGGACAGTGAGCATCTGCTATTTCATGTCCTCTAGTGACCTCTCAACAGTTCTTCCTTATTTTCTATGTGATGTTTTACCTTTTGCGCTGGGGCATCTTACTCCTGTCCCACAGAGACAATGTCCAGCACCGTCTGGTGATTTCTCTGCTCAAACACACCTTATTAAAGTCTTCTCTTAATTACCAGGTTTACTGAACAGAGAAATCACCAAACTGTCCTGGACCAGAACTGAACGCCTCTTCTTTTGAGACTTGGCTACTCTCAGTGTTTCTTCCTAATGTTCTTAGGGACTTTTCCTAAGCATTGTCTCTCTCAGCTTGCTCAATAAAGGCC
Organism: Brachypetersius gabonensis; assembly: GCA_037577145.1. NCBI lineage: Eukaryota > Metazoa > Chordata > Actinopteri > Characiformes > Alestidae > Brachypetersius > Brachypetersius gabonensis. The sequence goes on along the minus strand of JBBJLR010002673.1, from coordinate 3,463 downwards.
TGAACCCAGACTTCTGTAAAGTAGCACTGGGAGAACATTAGCTGTGAATGGTATAATGTGCATTTAAATGAGCTGCACAGTAGCTTTTTAACTGGAAGCCTTTGTGGTTATATTTGAGACCCTCAGTGCAACCCACTTCTCTCCAGAAAAGTACCAAGACGGCTGTTGAGCTCGGTCGCACTTTCGGCACCTTGTTCTCAGACATCTCCTTCAGACAGAGGCTCCTGAAGACAAAGACTCAGGAGGACTTCAAGCAGGAGCTGATGCACCAGAGGCACATGCTGTTCTCTGCCAAGACCCTCATGGAGGAGGAGAGTGGTCCACACAGCAGCAAACCGCTAAAGGTCTGAGTCTGGGAGTGGGAAATCATGAGTTTGTTCCAGTGTGAGGACCAGTGGCACTAAACTAGGTGCTCGCAAGTCACAGTATTGCTGGCAATAACAAAACAATAACAACAACAAAAGCATGTTATAATTTTAGATAAATCTTTTTCACTTGCAGTTAATGACAACAAATAGAAATAGTCCGGCCAGACTGCTCTCTGCTTTTGTTTAATTTACATGAAATTGGTTTGATTAATTCTTTCTAAACTAATAACTGCTCATCCCCAAAATAATAAAAAGATAAATTTGCCTTTTGTTAGTGTCATGTCCATTTTCAAGGGGTTACAAGCATACTTGTGAGAATTTCCCACACAGAGACCACCCTGAACCTGCACTCTACCTCAATAAAGAGCTACTCCACATCAACAAGGCTGCCAGAGTTTTCCTTCTGCCCACTTACAAAACAGAAAGAAAGAAAGAAAGAAAGAAAAAAAAAAGACACTATTAAGCAATAGCACGGAACGGCAGGCAGCCACATAGCAGCTCAGCCAAGCCTGCCTGTGTTGCCTGGCACCCACACATCCCCTGCCTACTGCACAGATGAATTATTTCCTTATGAATGGCTTTCTAATATACACAGTTTCTTTCCTCACTGTGCTGAGCTGGCATGTCCATTATACAGAAGACAAATGCTTTCATTGTTTACACACGCCACTGTCTTAAGAATTTCAAAAGTAATTCAGTTATTCATAGGAACAAATGTTTAAACATTTAAGAGCGGAACAATCTATACGTTTTTTTGCCTGCAGCAAACAAGCAGATGCAATAACTCAAGTACAGCTATTCCTCATCAGTTTATACTGACTTTAATCACAGTCTTTCTAAATTAAAACGGTTCTGCCATATTTTAAAGCACTGCAATGCTCAAAGAAAGGTGTAGATGCTGTAAAATGACCAGATATGCAAATCATAAGTGACTCATATACAACAGCAAAGTACAGCTGATAAGAAACTATCCTTACAGTAAAAGGTTGTTTGGGATTTGTTGTGGGACTGTGGAAATGTTGTGCGGTCACTGGTTTACAGGCATTGCAATTCTGTGTTTTCATGCAGGCAATAGATTTTCTGCGAGCTGGTTATGGTATTTATGAAGACCTCTGCCGAAGACTCCCTCATTACCTTTCTGATTTCACTGATGGTGAGTGAACACAGGCTTTGGTGGTCAGTTTTAACATACGAGGGACATTCAAAGTACAGTAAAACCCTACAAAGTCTGAGTTCGTGGCTTCAGTCTCTCACTGATTTTTTTCTTAGGATTTAACAAATAATTGTCCTCGGAAACCCTCATCACAGGCCAACCAACTGGCCATATATATCTACACATATGGTGCATAGATGCATATGTGCTGATGTTTCATTAGATACACCTTCCATGTATCAACACCCATTGTTCATTTTATCAGGTCCACTGACCATAGTTAGGGGAGCATTAAAGTTCCTAATTATTGTGTTCCTGGCTGCTCACTGCTTCACTTGGTGAATGGATTAAATGCAGAGGAAGACAAATTGTGTGCTGTGGTGTGTTCATGTATGGTCATTTGACACTTTTCTAGACATAATGTTTTCTAGGCATTATCATGGCCCCTTTACCATATTTATCAATGGACCCTACAGGATAAACAAGTAAACAGTGATTATTTGAGTGACAAAATCACGCTCAGCACAGCAGTGACACTGACTTGGTAATGGCATGTTAGTACATGTGTATGTTACATGTGAGTCTATGTTGTGTGTGGATCCACACAGCTGTGATCCTGGAGTACAGCTACTCAGCACAAACCTTTTAAGTCTGCTGTGGAATTTTCTATTGTTATTCTGTTTGTTAGTTGTTATTGTGATGTGAATATGCTAGTGATTTACTGAGCATTTTGGTGCCATCTTGATAAACCCGGTGGCTAAAGGACAACCTTGCTAAAGCGTTTGCTCTACACTAACAGCTTTGCTCAGGTGTTGATTTTCTATGAGGTACAAACCTACAAATACAGATACAGATCTGTGTATACAGTGGAGTCAGTATACTGTGACACACTTCAGAAGTACACAGACCAATGACCAACATCTAAGAAATCAAATGGATTTCATTCTTTTTGTTTTAGCTTTCGCTAGCTGGCAAAAAACAGTTTTGGCCCACTGTGCTTTTTGAATGTTACTTGAACATTTTTAAATGATTTTACTGCTATTGATGACTATTTGCGCTGTGATTTGCTTACTTAAATTTGAAGGAATGTCCTTCAAGACCAAGGTCTAGTTTGAAGATCCTTTATTTGTCACACAGTTAGGCAGAATGTAGTGAAATGTGTCCCTGAAATATCCATGCAACTGTGCAATATAGTTCTAATAAATGACACAAAAACTTAAAGGCTAAAACTAACAGCATGTACTGTAAAGTTCTGTGTGCTAGTTGCTGTTGGTGTGTACAGACATAAACAACAAATGACAGGTGGGATACAATGTGTTAGTGAAGAAGAGAGGCTGGTGAGATGTGTGTGTGTGTGTGTGTGTGTGTGTGTGTAGGGGGGGGGGGGGGGGGGGGGTGTAGAGAGTCCACAATGTGGCCAATTTGTTTTCCATCAAAAACATGTTTGATTCAAAAACAAATTAAAACAGTAAACTGTATTGATATTGACCTTATGTCCATTCTCTTATTTACCATCAGAAGCCATCAGGGAACAGTGCCAGATGATCTGCTTCTACAGTCTTGACTACTGCCTTAACATTATAAATTCTGTGTACATGTTGGTATTTTAGGTGATCCTCGAATTGTCTGAATTTTTTAAAACAATGAACTATTTCCAACCTCTGCAGTAAATTCCATAGATAGCTCAAGCAAATATATGCCTTGATGTTTTAGAACTGCTCCAGTCAAGGCTAAAAGTTCTTTTCATTAACGCCTTTTGGGACAAGTGCTTGCTTTGGTTTAAAGTAACATACTTTTCTTCTTCCGATTAACATACGAGCTGTGGTCCCGCTTATGCACATTACTGGGGTGTTTATGAATGGCAAGCTAGAAGGGTGTGTGTGTGTGTGTGTGTGTGTGTGTGTGTGTGTGTGTGTGTGTGTGTGTGTGTGTGTGTGTGTGT
>JBBJLR010002657.1:0-14293 GCA_037577145.1 Brachypetersius gabonensis | reverse complement strand
CACACACACACACACACACACACACACACACACACACACACACACACACACACACACACACACACACACAGAGCGAAGGGAGAATGATGTATCTACTCTAACGACTTTCTTGTTTAGAACCGGACGCTATGTTTTAACGCCGTCCGGTTCGACAGCCTGTGGCCACCGAACCCCCAGTGACTTTCCTATCAGCTGAATAGCCCTGATGTATAAAAACACTGTGGATCCACACAGGCACTCAGCGGAGTGACAGGCATAGCAGTAGTAATGCACCAGAAGAGCTGCTCATTATAAATTTCGCTCAGTAATATAATTACACACCAGAAAGTTTAAATGTTTGTTTAACAGTTCTGTCATCGGTGAGGTGGGCGGTGGGGACGCGGTGGACGTCCAGCAGGGCCTGTTATTGCAAAGAGCCTTTAATCGTCAGGGCCGGAGCTCCAGGTCGGTCTCGCAGGGAAGCTTTTGGATAGACGGAGCAGAGAAGAGATGGATTGCAGGTGCTGGAATGGAGAATCTCTCCAGTTTAGTTTTTTTGCTCCCATACTCCCCCCCCCAACTCTCCCCCCCCCGACTCTCCAGCTAACCCGATCCATGTGTGACACTCAGTCGCTCGCCGAGCGGACGAAAATGAGTTTGGACTAAACGCTTGGAAATGTGCTTGGGAGCCAAAACGTACAATCCTCTGAACTCCGACTGCAGGCTTTGGCCATGACATCATCCTCCCAATAACACAGGTCACGGAAAATTGATTCCAGATAACGCTGGCGGAGCGCTGCGAGGGAAAACCGCAGCCGTTGACTTATTCCGCGGGACTTTAATAGGAATTCGAATTAAAGAATTTCCTCCGAGCGGCCGCACGCCAGCTGCTCCGCATTCTCGCCGAACCTTCGCACGTCCTGACAAATATAATCGGGGGGAAAGACGCCGTTCCCTTCGCAACCTCAGGATTTATTCAACAAGCTTTTGATTTAACCACGTTTTTACACGTCATCCATCCGAGCCAGGACCGAAAAAAACAGAGAGTCGCGACCATATGTAAGATAAAAAGACTCCAGGCAGTGCTGTATTGTTCAGGAGGACAGAGAATAGCAGAGGACATGGCTGGGAGCTCCAAGGCTGGGGGTTCTAACTCCAGCCCCTTATGAAGCCAGCAGACTGGGTTTGGCTTCAAATGAAAACTCTAAAACTCTGAGCGAACGACGGTAACCCTGTTCGGGGCGGTCACAGCCTAACTATCACTGAGGCTGAAATGAAACGATGCTAAATTGGGTGTTTATGCACCTACGGTTGGGATTATCCTCCTCAGACCTGGCCAGTTCATTTCTGTCCTTTCATTTTGTCCCCCTGTATCTTCCTTCAGTATCTGGAGATCCCCATCCAGCCCTATAGTGTTCTGTAGAGGAGATCCTGGGATTTCCAGTGATGGTCCTGTGAGGGTTTACATGCTGGAACAAGGACTGCAATGGCAAGACATACATGAGGAGCAGCAAATCAAGACGTTCCTCTGCAGAACCAAAAAGAAAACCAGGACTATCACAGCTAAACTATCCAGAGAAGGTTCTAGGACTAATAGTCCACTGTTGATCTAAAATACAGGTTTTGCTGTCCTTGCAAGCAACAGAAGAGATACAGAATTTCATTGTTTGGATCAAACTGAATGTGTTCTTGGGTTAATATCACTTTTGTCATTTTCTAAATTCCATTCTATTTTCACGCGGAGATCTGTCCTCTACAGTGGACACGCTGGGAAATTCAAATAAAAAATATATTGAAAGGAATTTAAATTGTAAGGTGTTTATTATTTAGGCCCAAATCACACAACAAAAGAAATAAGACCCTTTTTTCTTCAGTTCTCAGGAGGATATGCACATTGATTTGAATTGTAAGTCTTGAGCTCCAGCTTCATGCACCTTCTGCAGATACAGGAGCTTCACCAACCATCACTCAACATGTTTACGCTTCTGAAACCCAACACCTGTAGATTGGTTTAAGAACAGAAAGGGTTCTGCTGGACCACAGTGTCACAGCAGAACCACCATCTGGTTAAATGGAGGATCTGAAAGGGCTCCTCTCAGAAGAAACCCATCATGCAGGGCTTCTTAAAAAAGGTCTTCAACCCCACACCAGTTATGAAAATGTTTGTATGTTTGTGAGGTTTTTTATATTATTTACATTTATTGCATTTTATCAGGCGCTTTTAGACAAAGCGACTTCCATTCCCTAACTACAGGGGGCAGTCTCACCCTGGAGCAACTTGGGGTTAAGGGTCTTGCTCAGGGACCCAGTGGTGGTGCTGAAGGAGGCAAGTGTCCTACCCACTGAGCCCCTCCACCCCGTGCAAGATATAGTTCATTTATAGTTTAATAGTTTATTATAGTTGATTGTTGTTATGATTATAATTACAGTTTTGTTGTTTTACAGCAGACTATTCTTCCTATTGTATTACAATCATCATTATTATTTCTCTTTTGCTGTTTACCACAACTGTTATTATTATTATTATTAATAATATTATTATTATTATTATTACTAGTTCTTACAACTTTTAGTCTCTAAAATTATATTTTACTCCTTACAGAATCCAACAGTCGGCTCATTATTTCAGTCTCGCTTTGTGAAGTTTCTCCGTCTGTTAAATGGATTTTATTATCTGGTTCATCCGTCCTCATACTGTTCATACATCTGCGGCATAACCCTGACATAAAGATGTCATAGCAGCTGTCCTACGCAGGCCTGAGTCGTCATGGCATGTCCATTAATATAACAGGGTTGCATTACCAGGATCAGTGTGTCGCGGCAGATACAATAACCTCTGGCATTAAATTAGAATGTGACAAACTGTTAAGACATCAAACGCCGCGGTATCTGTCATGACGACCACTGGTGGTGTGAAAAATGACAGCAACAAATAAAAAATCAGCTTTATGTCATTATTTATGCAGCATTGAATTAAATCTGTTGTGAGGAGGTGAAGGTATGACTCAGTTAGCGTGGTGCTAATGTAATAAAAAAATTTAATTAATAATAGCATTACTGTAATGTCAGTAATTAAATAAAACAAAGACTTTTCAAAGGGTCTGTTTAATACAGTACTAATGATCAAATGTAAGATGATCTTAACTTTTAAAATCTGTGAAAATCAGGGCAAGTCTTTGGCGAACACTTATGGGAAGTACAGTAATCCCCTGCTTTTCGTGGGGGTTGCGTTCTGTGTAGAGTGAAAAACCACGCTGTTGTGTTTTGATAAAAAAATGCTTATGTTTAGAGTGTAAACCCTAAATCTGCCCCCGCATCTGCTCCCAGAACACTTTTATTTCATTTTAAACTCAGTTTAATGCATTACCTCTACAGAAAATGTAAAGGTAAATAAATAATCAGAATCAGAAAACTTTATTACTTAAAAAAACTTTAGCACTAGCGGTTAGCATTAGCAGCGTGTAAAGACTCGTCCACAAAAGAAAGGTGGAAATAAGTCTCTCTGCCCACAAGTTCAGACAGAGCACAGCTTACTGATACTGAATACACTGAGATCACTGTTGAAAAAGGGGGTGGGGTGTTGAGGGTGGAGGGGCTCAGTGGGTAGGATACTTGCCTCCAGAACAAGAGGTCATGGGTTCGAATCCTACCTTCAGCACCACCACTGGGTCCCTGAGCAAGACCCTTAACCCCAAACTGCTCCAGGGAGAGACTGCCCCCTGTAGTTAGAGAATGAAAGTCGCTTTGGATAAAAGCGTCTGATAACTGCCGTAAATGTTAAAACACTAAAATACGAGGACAAGACACGGAGCAGTCATGCTGCAGCAGCTTATTATTATTATTCTTTTTATGGCGTTTGACAGCTTTTTGCTGGACTGGTAGAGGTAATACAGTTAGACGGAATCCGCGAATGCTGATCCGCATAACACTGAGGGGTTACTGTATAGTATTTTATATTTTTTCATGGTCGTATTTCTTATAGAGATGACCAAATATGGTCATGATTTGTTTATGACATGTAATTCCTGTTATGCAGAAGAGTTTAAGTAAAGTTTTACCTACAAATCTTAAATAGAATGGAAAATACCTTCACAGTACAATAGACTAGACTCAAGGCTACAATCACGCCCCTAAAGGTGCTCGATGTTAATGTTGTTTCAGGAACTGTGTTATCTCTGGTTCTTTTGTATACTTATGTTCCACCCCGGTCCACCTAAAGCGTCCTCTGTCCTTTGTCCTATAAGCTATTATATCTGATCCAATTCATGCAAACATGGCAAACTGAGACAAACTCCATTAAGGTCAAGGGATCAATAGGCTTTGACATGTGAGACAAAACCAGCCTCAATTGGTCACAGAATAAATCTATAAACGCTCTGAATATCCTGACAGATCTACAGACACCCCTCTCACTCATAATCTCCATCCTCGCCTGTACTTTCGCAGGAGCCTGACCCCTGAAATGACAGAATTCATGCATATAAAGTGGCTGCGAAAGGTTACGGCAACTTTTATGAATAGCTGCCATTGTCTCTGTGATTCAGAGAAGATAATGGCTGTCAATCTTCCACAGATGAACGGGCTGCTAATCAAACCCACCATCCAGGTAGCTAAATCTTTTATTAACCCACCAAAAAAACAAAAAAGAAGTTATCAGTTGCTCAGACCCTGTTCTGAAATTAAGCTTTTCAAAGTGAATGTAATTTAAGAATGGGAATATTCTCTCTCTTCATCTCTATCCCTGGAGGACGGAATTGCAGGAAATGACTCAATGAACGACAAAAGGACTAAGATTAATTTTCCAAGCCACTTCTGGAATTAATCATTGTTATTCTACCACAGACACGCCAATCAAAGCCCTGTTTTACACATTAGTGATACAGGGCGTTCTCACACCAGGCCTGGGCACTGTTTATGAACAGAATTATGGAGCTTCAAACACTGAAACCAGAGTTTTTGGCCACATTTTCAGTGGTTCTTTGGTCTATTTGCATGAGGATTATAGCCAAATCTCTCAGGGTTCCTGTGTATCCAGCTGTGCTCTCTCAGTTACTCACTATACAACTATAAACAGACCAAACCATTAAAAAGTTTATTTTCAGATAAAAAAGTATACCATTGCTTAAATCTGTGATTTAGTTCTCTCTATCTGAAACCAAATTTGTTGAAGATATATTTCATCCTATGTGCATTTTTCCTACAAATATCATTGGGTCTTCTAAATCATACTAAGGAGTCGAAATAAAAATATTGCTACAGTCTTGCACTCTGAATTGACATTGCATGAAAGTCTATGAAGGTTGTGTTTAGCCGATACTCTTTTGAATGTGAGGTTTGATTGACATTTGACAGAGTTATACAAACCCTAAATCAGTACTGACTGATCAGCTGTGGAAGATGGCTGATTTTCTGGGGCCCAGCAGAGAAGTTGATGTTTTTTTTGTAATAATAAGCCTAATAAGAGCAACTTACAACAGAATGCAGGGTTAGGAGTGTTGCCCAAGATTTGTTGATAGTGGAGCGGGTGGAGAATCAGGCCTCAGTGAAATAAAGTACACTTGAGAGTGTTTGAGAATCAGCTACTCATATTAGTTACTCAGTATCACTACTTACAGTATGACACTACTTTTTGCTTGTGTTTGCAAGTTCTTCCCATGTGTGTATGGGTTTCCTGGAACTCTGGTTTCCTCCCACAGTTTAAAGTCATGGCCGTCAGGTGGACAAGAGATGCCAAATTGCCCCTTGGTGTGTGTTTGTCCAGGGTGATCTTTTGCCCTGTGAGTGCCCATATGTGCTCCGGCGCTCCCCACCACCCTGCTCTGAAAATTAATAGATGCAGTGGAGTGTTTCTGTTTACCAAAGGGAGCAATAGCTGCAATTTCCCAAAACACCATTCATTTTCCCCACAGAGAAAACACAGCACAGCCCCAGAGGCCCTTATTTGATAGAGTACAAAATGATGACACCGCTCCAGTGGTGTAGAAACACGAAGTCAGTGATTAGAACAGCTACGTTAGCAGGTTCCGTGGCCATGCTAGCTTCTGTACCTTGTTATCAATGCGACCGCTTTTGTTCCCTGCCTTTAAGCCAAACAAGACTGAGAGAGTGAGCACTCCATCACACAAGCACACTTAAAACAAAGCTTCGGAGAGCCAAATGAGTTTAGCGAGCCAAGCGTTACATAAATGTGACTAATTGAGAGGTAGAGTCTCCCGCAGTCCTTTATGATACACACACCGCGCTCCACAGATAATCACCATGCCGCTAATTAATTCAGTAAATCAACACAACTCCATTCTCCACAGGATAGAACCGATCTAAAAAATTTCAGCCCCACTTTAACTGTGTGTCCCTCATAAATGTGTAGTTACACATTAATAATGCATGCAATAACAATGTAATTACTGTTATTACAGATGAATTGCAGCAGTATAGCTCATATAATTACAGGCATGTATTAACTATTCACTGTTACTGCGAATAAAGAAGTTTATACTTACGTAATATCACATAAACAGTGTAAAAGTGAATACACTCCCTGTAAATACATAATTAGGGCATGCATTGCTGTTAAAAAATATAAAGTGGGACTGCCGACTGACAGGATGTGAGATTCAGACTTGTGTTAGGTCACAACAGACATAAAATCCTTGATTAAAGAATTCAGAGCTAAGATATAGAGGCACGATAAACACAATATTTTCACACTTATTTTTCAGCTATTCACCTAGAATCAAAACCTGATACACATCTTACACCAGGGGTCTCCAGTCTTATCTGCAAGGGGCTGACGTGGCAACGGGTTCAGCAGCAGATCAGCTTATATAACTAATCAATCATCTGATGACTGAGATCAACTGATTAAACGAGTGGAATCAAGTGCTTCCGCTTGATTAGAGTCAAAATCTGCAACCAGGGAAACCAATTATGAATAAGCAGGACAGTTTCTGTTTATATACTAAAGGGCCACAGTGGGGGGCCCTCTAGTATGTACTTGAAAAATACTCTTTATTTGTAGAAAAAGCACACAAACGAGTTTTATTTTCCCAGACCAAAAATAAATTAATTTTCCCAAGACTAATTTCTTTTCAAAGAATGTACCACGGCTTTAAACAGCTGGATGCACTAATGAAGTGTTGGATCAACTACAGATGTTTAATCATTAAATTAGTACAACAAAGCTGATGTCTTCAAATATAATTTTAGGGTCAGTTTCCCAGACAGGTAACAGACCCAGTGACAGAATAAAACAATTCTAACAAAATCCTGCTGGTTTAATTACATTTATTCATTCATTCCCCAAGCAGGGTGATCATGTACATTAACTTACATTTATCGCACCAAAAAGCTTGAGAAATCCTGGCTTTCCTGCGAGTCACATGAAGCTCCATCACATCTTATCAAACTGCTGTGGAAGCAATATCATCACAGCTCAACACGCTTGGAGGAGAACACTACCTGCTAATTGTGTTTCTTCACTTAACAGATGCCCACATTCACCCCAAGCGATTATCTATCATAAATCAAAATGTGACACTCCTGAAGGCCTAACCAATGGGACATATTGCTTTGCTTTATCTACCTAGATACCACTGAACATAGCATTTCAAGACATGCATGCATTTTCAAGTTTCCCGTTTTCATTCCACTTTCTCTATACAGTTTAATGATAAAGTGAGAGTTTAGAAGTGAAACTCGAGGCTGACTCCTCCTGCAGAACTTCCACAGGATCAGTCACAGAGAATTTCTGCTGAAACCTGTTTAACAGAGTGAGTGTCAATGCCTCCAAAACAGAGGACACAAATATCACTCTGACTAAACCTGACTGACAAGTGGATGGTGTTAGAAAACTCAGGGCCAACAGCCGGCTGCCTTGGAAACAAAATGCCATTTCAGAAATGCAAAGTGACAAATACTCCCATTTGCCTCAGTCTGAGTGTGGCAGGGGGAGGTCTCTTTTGACAGGAGGGCAAAAAAAGAAAAAAGCCACAAAAAAAGACAGCCGTCTGCCAGCCTGGACCAGAACGAAGCTCCAGCTGTTTCCAAACCTAATCGCCGTCTCTGGCAGCAGCAGAGAAGAATCCCGTGGTGAAGGAAAAACCACAACACTCTCAATAAAAACAGCGAGTGTGTTTCTGCCTCTCGGCAGGTCCTGACACCCATGTTGTGGTCGAGGAAGATGAGTTCATCAGCCAGGGGACATTGACTTTTCCAACCCCCCTACAAAAAACTGTTCTTTCCCTGTGCTGGAGAGTTTAGTCAAAAAATAGACATTCCGGACCACCCGTGTTCCACAACATTTACTGCGACCCATGGAGAAATGCTTAGCTAAACTTGGGCTACACTCTTACACAGGGATGTGGACCAGAACCACTGCCAAGATCAAGGCTTCAGTCCCGCTGATCGCTTCACTGGCAGGTCAGACACGGGAATACTCTTCCACGCCAGCGGAGACGTCACCACGGAGCACCAGCCGGCCAACAGAGAAGAACGAAAATTGCAGCGAAACACAGGAATGGTCTTTTCCAAATCCATCACTCATAACATGAACTTCGAGCCAAACTGAAAAATGCAACCATGGCTACATCTGCTGTAAACATGCTCACTCCTCCTACAGTGGAGCAGAGGAGCCTGGAGCAAGATTTTCCAGTTTAAAGTCTAGCAAAGCACCCGCTTTTGATGGTGAAGGACTGCTTTTTTGGGCTGTTTTGTTGCTTCGCTATTTGGCAAATGCAGAAAGAAAGCAGATTACGTTTGTCCTAGGAAGCTGAAAACCTTTAAATCAAAAAATCATCCTTAGACCAAATAAACCAACAGATAAATTGGCTATCGAGATACCGGACCCCTGTCTGCTTCATGCTTCCCACCTTGAAGGGAAAAACTGTTTCTCTTGCCGAATAAATATACAGTTATGGATGGAAACATTATTCAGGATGATCTATAATGTCAACAATAAAAACCTGAAGAGGGCTGCAGTTGCCCTGCAGGGTCAGATCTATATGAGGATTCAGTGAAAGGGAAGGAAAAGCTCCAAGTAAAGTGTGTTTCTTAAAGCGAAGGATAAAATAGATAAAGATAACAGTAGTTTTCCATGGAAGCGCATTGTTTCCCTGGAGCAGCTGTAAAGAAAACATCTTGTTGGAGAGTGTGAAGCAACAGAGTGGTCAGCAAACGGTGTTTTTTCCTCCATGCTGAACCACAGCGCCCCCCTGAGGACCTGCAGTTCACACTGTAAGTGAGGTGCCAGACTGAGCTCATGTTTCAACAAACAGTCCTTATTTATCATTATATTCCTAATTTTAGCTGTAACTCTCTTATAGTAACTCTAAGTGATGGTCAACCTTAAGAAGGCTTGGTCAAAGATTCACTTTTCATAAAGAGAACATAAGTGTGTCAGAATAGCATAAGATACATTTCATTGTAATTTAAACAAACAAAACATACATTCAAAGTTTTATTTAACTTTAAATAAAAAATCAGAACAGTGAAAGTAAGGGCATGTCGCAAATGTGTTCTCGGGGAGCGAAGCGAGGCGCAAGAGCAGGTTCCAAAGATGGATTTTTAATTAACAAAAACACACTCAATACACAAAATAAACAGGCATGAGGACCTTTTACCCACAAAGCATAACTACATCAACGAGACACAAGGGGCAGGCAACTCCAAAACTTAAATACTCAAACACACTCAGACAAGAACCAATAAAAAAGCACAATCACTTAATATAATTACAAAAGACAGGACAGCAGACAATGTAAAAACAGACACAACCCAACACCAGTTCCAAAATAAGAGTCCCAATAAACTTAATTAAAATGAAAACAAAGGCGGCCTCTACTGGGCACTGACCAAGTACCTGACAGTGCAATGTATTTATACTTCTGCAAATAGTTTCCATAGTCCACAAACAAAATATATGCCTTTATATGCTGATGCTATGCTAATGCTATCACGGCTGTATTTCTTTGCCTGTAGCTCAATGGTGAGTGAGGACTGTTCAGCTGGGATTCTTAAAGAGATCATGTAATTGCCTAATGCCTGCTGGGTAATCAGATAATGCTGATGAGCCAAAACGAATATGAGAATTGTGCCGAGGAATGTAACAACACTGTACAGCGCAACAAACCACAGACTGAACTACTTTTAGGCTGAAACGTCCCTTTTACCAAGGCAACAGCAGAATGATACAGCAATAAAAAAAACTATATTTGTAATTATGTTCAGTGGATGTTAATAAATGATATGGAATAAATCAAGTCCAGCTGTGTTGTGCAGCCTCTCCGTTAATGTCACAATCGTTCATCACCGAAAGCAATACGGCCATTTGTTTGGCCGAGAACGTTTTTTTTCCTCCGAGACTCCTCCGATCGCTTGTTTCTCTGTCTGTGAAATCAACACCACAATCTTAATTGCCGCTGCAGAGGCTGAAAGTGATGGAACTGTGGAGATCTATTTCTCACGAGGGAGCAGATAAGCAGACAAAGAAGCTCAAGGAGGCCTCGGCTTGAAAGCCCCCGCAAATCACAGGGAGCACGTAACCGAAATGGACTTCAAGGACCTTTTATCCACCTGTTGATAGTGTCTGATCCTCTAAAGTCCCATTTACTGCAGTTGTTGCTAATTGTAATTGTAATGTAACAGCCATCAGCTGTAATTACGCCACTAACAAACAAACTGACGCCTACAAATCGTGAGCATTTGTTTTGGGCCAGACTCTTCACTCTAAGCGAATTCGGGACTCTCAGGCAGCTCTGCAAACTGGGGCGAGCAGAACTCCTTCTTCCATTTCTTACAGAGGGAATTCAGGAGGATTTCAATTGCAGAAAAAAGAAAAGGTGGGTGAATACCGCTGGAGGGAACGAGCCAAAATTGGTCATGGTGAAAATCAAAGGCGCCGTTGTAACGGAGGTAATATTAGTTTGGAGAATTTGATGAACGTCTCTTTCATGGTCCTTTAATTACTGCCAGTTTAAATCCGACAGCGTTTTCCATGGAAACTGAACAAAAGCGAGGATAAAAAAAAACGCATTCAGTACGATGGTCAATGTCATTTTCACTCACGGGTTTTTACTCCCTGCCAGCGGAGACGGTGGGAAATACAGCTTTTACGGGAGCAATTAGAGGATGAGAAAAAAATCAATGTGTCGTTCCTCAAACCTGCGCTTCAGAAACTCCAGAGCGTCTTTCTGTGCTGAATCATCTTCTGCGCCATTGGCTGGATGTGAAAAGTCAGCGTTCCCCCAGCGTTCCATTTCTTACGACACCCTTTTCCGCTCTATAAGTGCCAGCGGTGGAAAAACACAAATGCAACCCCTGGCAGCCGCCAGACAAAGCCGAAAGAGCCTCGGGGCGGCGGCTGCCAAATCCAGATCAATCCGGCAACACCTTCAAGGACACGTTCTGAGAAAAGAGAACCACATGTTTGCGCCGCAGTGAGAGAAGCATGCGACGCATTTATTGAAGGTTCAGAGATCATCACGAAACGGTACCAAACTTCTTCGCTTCTTCGGGGAAGGACAAAAACACATTTTGCCTGTTTTCTAGCAGTCGCGGTACATAATGCAGAACTGCTTAGAAGACGAAGACCTCTTCTTCAATCCTGACCCACTTCCACAAGCTGGGGCTGGTCTACAAAAATGTAGAGATAAAACCGAGAGTTCAGGAACGCTGCTACTGTTTTCAGCATCGCTAGCATACTTTAATCCATGTTTACAGATAAACACTGAGTCATACAGTTTCAGAAACCGCAAGTTAGAGATTACTGAACACTTCCACACAGTTTGAGGTGAATGTGCATCATGCTGATGGTGTATAAGGTTCCATCACTTGTTTTCTATATTAGCCTTCTGGACTAAAGCTAAAGAAGCAAAACCTCAGACACCAAACACTAAACAAGACTCTCTCTAGTGAGATACTAGGTTTTTTTAAAGCACCTTTTCTGGTGAACCCTGGTCAGATGTGCTTCTTTCCAACATTTCTCGGTAGCGTCTGAAGGTCTCTCCTCTACCCCGCGCCACGTGCTTCACATTTTCAAACCACACTTTTTGATTCAAGAACTGGCAACTTTTCTGCTGAGCTCCGCAAAAGAGCAACACATGCCATCACAGCTGACCAATCAGAATCAAGAACAGCCTCCGTCCAGTCAGTCATTCACACAACAAGGAAGAAAAGCTCCTACTGAGGTCCAAACCAGAGTTATTTGTTGCATTTGAAACATCTGATCCAGTTAGTTTTCCAACTGACTGCAAAAAATACAAAAACAGATCAATCTTACTGCCTATATGACTTCATACTGTTATTAATAGTATGATTACTAAAGAAGGTATAAGGGTTTTTACTTCATTTGGACCATTTTAACTTCTCTCTGAAGTTCTTCTTCATCTTCTGTTGTTTAATGGGTGATGACAGCCTGGCTCAACTTCTTGTAATTGGTCTAAAAAGGTGATTTCACGCAGCAAACTAACTGAACCATGGATTCAGGACCATCACTTTTGGTTGGTCCATGCTCTGAGGCACCTGAGAAGAACTGAACAGAACTTCACTGTTGATGCAACAATTTCTGGATGCTAAAATGCTCTTTGTATGAAATTGCACATGTTTAACTACTTTTTAACTGGTTTATGATAAGAGTTCAGGCATACATTTGTATGTGTCTTTTTTACGCTGTAAAATCTTGTCTCTCTGTTTACATGGACATAGTGGAGACAACAATAAACTTTTCTAGGACTTTGAAAGAGTCCAGACCGAACGAGGTAGGTGTGAAAGCACCTTCAGCTGTTCAGAAACCAGAGCCATGCATGCACCGATTACCACGACCTGAACAGGAAAAACATGTCAGTTTTGAAACATTTGAAGCACCTTTAAGCAGCAGACATCTGGCTCCATTCACCACCACTGTGAACAGGTTCTGCAGGAAGTAGAGCTTCACACTAAACCCTCTTTGAATGACCCTGTTTACACCTCCACCACTGGAAATATGTGGAAAACCCTTTAAGATTTACTCACAAACAGCATCATCACGGAAATACATTCCTGAGCTCAGTGCCAGCAGCTCTAAGACACAATACTGTGAATAAAGACGTTAAAGATACAATGTTCATGTCAGAGGAAATGAGGAAGCGGTCAGTAGTGTGTGTAGAAGTCCATCACTGAATGGAGCTCGAGTGAAAAGAGAAACCCTGAAGCTGGAATTCATTACATTAATAATCAATTGAGAATAATCAAGTGCGTCTCAAGGGTTAAACACTTACAGGAATGAGTGTTAGAGTGAAAACCTGCACTAACACACACACACACACACACACACACACACACACCACACACACACACACAAACACCACACACACACACACACACACACCACACACACAAACACCACACACACCACACACACACTAAAGCATGCAGCCCTGAGTCTCGTCGCGCTGAAGGTGAGGAAGGTATCGACCAGAGGGGAGATAAAAAATCACATTCACCCAAACAGCCACTCACACACACAAACACACACACAAACATAAACACACACACACATACAAACACACACACATTCACACAAACACACACAAACACACACACATTCACACAAACACACACAAACACAAACATAAACACACACAAACAAACACACACACACACACTCATTCACTCACAGGCCTGCACACTTTCCTGCTCCACTCAACATAAAGGTGTTTTTCTATTAGTGCCCAGTAACGCAGTGCAGAAATGCATCGTATGACATTTAACGTGTGCCATAAACGCGCCTCCCCCCCCCCACCCCCTTCATCCCCCCCACCTCGGGCCAAAAGTGAAGGGACGGAATTAAACAGTCGAGCGCTGCCGGAGCGCCGGACAGCAGGGACATCGCCTCTCCAGGGCGTCCTTATGGAGCTTTATCTCAAAGGGACACCTTGCCTGGACCTGATACTGAATCAGTGCAGCGGACAGAAAAAACAGGAGACGCCGAAACAGGCAGCAGGCCGTGAACTGACCACTACCATAAAGAAAGAGAGAGACAGAGAGAGACAGAGGATGGGAAAGAGAGAGAGAGAGGGAGAGAGAGGAAAGGAGAAAGACAGACAGAGAGAGAGACAGAGAGAGAGTGAGAGAGAGAGACATAGAGAGAGACAGAGAGAAAGAGGGAGAAAGAGAAAGAGAGAAAGAGAGAGAGAGAGAGACTGTTATATATGTTCTTATAGAACCCCATTACAGTAACAACACTGTTATATATGTTCTTATAGAACCCCATTACAGTAACAACACTGTTATATATGTTCTTATAGAACCCCATTACAGTAACAACACTGTTATATATGTT
>JBBJLR010002582.1:0-14295 GCA_037577145.1 Brachypetersius gabonensis | reverse complement strand
ACATACATACATATTTAAATACATATACAAGGGTGTCTATTTATATTTTATGCATTAGTTGTAAAGTATACTTTTTATTTTTATCTTTGTTGTATAGCTTTTAATCTATTGTTTCGCTGCTCTACCTTTGTACTGTTCACTTTCTGTAGTAGCAATGTAAAATTCCCACTTCTGGGACTAATAAAGGTTGACCTTATGTTACCAAAGTTATGACTGTAACAGGTCCATGCTAGCTTTCACCAACAGCTTAAGTGTTTGAGTAGGCTGGATGAAAATTACTGGACATTGATAGAAGCCTAATACTGTACCTGTTTGTAAGGCTGGGTTGTCAAAGTGCACCTCCAACAGCACATAGACTGGGTCAATTGCGGTTCCTATTGACATTCCTACATGTGCTGGATAAGTGAAACCCTGTAACAACCAAAACATTAAGTTTTCTGTGCTTCCAGCTTGCCTAGAGTATAATCAACAAAGAGGTCAAACTCATGTTCTTTGGCTGGGTAGGATAGCCCTCTCTGTCCCCTTTCCCCCACTCAGTCTGATGTTATCCAATGTTAGCATCTGTTAGGTAACAGAAAACAAACAGTGTTGCCCTCCAAGTTGAGCTGTGATGTTCAATGGTGTTGTGATACTAGTGGCACTTAATGTGTTAGCCTCCACCTTCCCAGTTTGGTAGCACTGAGAAAGACCTAACTAGTATATATACATATATCATAATGATAAACTATACAATAATCCCCTGCTTTTTGCGGGATTACTTTCAAAGAGCACACGTGTGTAGTGAAAAATCCCGTTTTGTTTTGGTTAAAAAAATGCCTAAAAATGCATATTTTTATAGTGTAAATCCTAAATATGCCCCCAAATATGCTACCAAGAACATTTTAATGTCATTTTAAACTCAGTTTAATGCGTTACTCTTAAAGAAGATGCAAAGGTAAACCCTTATTCAACTTTAAATTCCCTGCCAAGATATGCACCTTGGAAGGTTGTGGGATAAAATTATTGGTAACACCGCAGCAAGGTAAACGTTTTTCGGAGAATAATAACTGATCTACTGTACTTGGGCTTCAAATAAAAACTGAGGGCTCTTTTGAAAGATCTCCTCAAGATCAATCAAACTGTGGAATGTCTGAATGCTTTCCCCACCGAGATATACAAATTGGAAGGTCGCGGGACAAAAGTATTGGGATACTGCAGTGAGGTGAATGGGTCCCCTTGTGTGAAAATATCCAGAAAAATATATTTATTGCCACAAAAAAGCATAAACAGGATTTCCACGTAAAACTACGAGTTCGGTTCTCAAAAAAAATCTGCGCAAAACTGGGGGATTACTGTAATTGGTTTTAACTGCAATGCAGTTTTATAAAAAGTAATCACAATGTACTGAATTCATTTTGGCCACTAATTATGTATTAGTAATAAGGAATGTCTCAAAAACGGACAAACTTTCTTATAACTTCCTACTGTACCTGTGAGGCAGATAAAGAGGTCTGAATAGTCTTCTGACTCTCACCTCTCCACCAATGGCCCAAGCAAAGACAACAGTTTTGCAGGTAGTGAAGGAGTCGGGCATGTTGGGATGGAAGCACTCGTGGCCCATGCTTAGTTCACTGTCGTTCAATGAGCTGTCACACTGGTACAGCAGGATGTGGTGCACCAGATTTTCATGGCCCTTCTGGATCAGTGGCTCAATCTGTAAGGAAACACACAATTTATATCTGTAAGAGTAGCTCTACATGGACAAAGATAACTCTACAAAGAGAAAGGTAATCACTTTTAACCACTTTAAGTTTTCTAGCTGTACAGCAAAAGATCCATCACCACACCCTAAAGAACTTTGGCTTTTTATTGGCTGGTTCAGTTATTAGAATGTTTGGTTTATTTCTCAATAGGAAATGAGGTGCAGAAGCAGACTTCTATCTTGTTTTCTTTACTGTGAAAACACAAAACAAAGAGCATGATGGGCAAAACAGAAATCTAGGAGAATTCCGAATGGAAGACAAACTGAGGGTAAAGTGAGGGAGAACAGACAAAGGTGAACTGAATCTACATAGTAGCGCACAAACTCTAAACACTTGAACCTGTTTCTTCTTTGATCCCTGGCCAGATGTGAATATTTATTCTAAATGCCAACCAGGGACGAGACCAAACTCAGAATTCAAAATACAAGTTCCCCTTAAGTCAGTCCAATGGCAGTCTCTAGCGGCCGCCGATTGGAGACGTTACAGTTTATCTTTACTTGCAATCAAGGTTTTACTTTTATTCAGTCAAAACAAATAAATGAAGCAATATTTGACACAAAAATGTATATTTGAGTTAGCGCAATTGCTTGTAATGCTTTTTTAGTAGAATGTTTGGTTTTTATGTTATTAATATTATTATATCTGATCATACTTAATTTTCACTTTATACACTCTTTATTTATTCCCTACTGCCTCTTTTAGTCTTCCATACATTCAAACTCAAACCCAAGCAGATCAAGCTGTGCTCTTCAAACAATGGCTGTGCCCAAGACTCAGTGACATTATGTTACCTTCAAAGAGACCCTCATTTTAACACAAACTCTTACTGTCGATTATATAAGCAATCAATAACCTGCCAATATTTTTGATGATTGATCAAATAATCATATGCTATTCCCTCAATCAATGCACGTCATAGCAGCTCATATTTAAATTAGATTCCATATACATGCAAATTCATGAGATCCTGCTGGTGTGGGTTTCCTCTCTTCCTCTCAGAGTATTTACTTATTGCTCCTCTTTGTGAAGAGTTTAATACTGAACATGGCTTTTTAATGATTAGTTGGTTTATCATTCAAACTGCAAAGTAATCTCCACATTCATCACAAATGTACATTTTAAATGATTTTACTAGCCCTAATTAATACAACCCCGCACAGGGATAGGCTCTGGGTACCCACAACCCTAGTAAGGATTAAGAAGTTAGAGAAAATGAATGACTACATCATATATGTGTATAAATTCAAATGAAAATAAGAGAAAAGGTTTCTATAAGTGGGGTTAAAACATGAGACTCCTAACAACTGTGGAAAATCTGACAGACCACCAAAACTGCCACCATCAAATAAACAAAATTGAAAGTTTCCATATGTCAGTGTCTCAAAGGTTCACAAAAAGCATGAAGAAATAATCCCTGCAGACAAACTAAATGTATGTATATATATTTTCATAATGACAATCAAGAATGAAACAATAGCACTACAATTTTTATATGTGTCAAAATAAGTTACTAAATAGACCATCTGTGTCACACAGGCCCAGATAACACTCTAAACAGGCTTAAAGTGTGTCTGTCTGTTTGTGTGTGGTTGAGAGAGAGAGAGAGGGAGAGAAAGAGGAAAGCAGGGGCGAGATAAAGTTGGACCTGAGTGCTCTGGAATAGGAAATAAGGGATTTTGGAATTAGTCTCTCCTCACAGTCGGGGATTATTTCTGCTGGAGCAGGAATTCTGAATAACAGCCTTTCCAACAGGCCGACCTGTGTGCCTCTCTCCGGTGGGTTTCCGCTTGGAGCAGCGGGACGCAGGACCAAACAGTGGCTGGATAAATATTCAAACATCTCTTTATTTCTCTTCCTCTCATCTTATTTGTGCACAGGGAGCTACTTCAGCTCAAAGCCTCCAAAAAAAGTGATTAATAGGAGGAGACAAACATGCAACTGAGGTCTAATAAAAGAACTGCACATCAAAGCAGGTCTAGTATGCATCCAGGGCGCCGGTCCAAATCACAAAGCCGCGGTGGCTTGCCTCTGCATTACGTGTGTTTGGTAAGGGGACGACTGAGGCCTGAATATGGCTTTTAATGGGATGGATAATGTAATTAACACTGGGCACAAAATATTTAAAACAACTTAATTAAATCTTTGAAGTCTGTGTTACTGCCAGCGATGACTCAAGCATCGTCTATGTCACTGTTTTATTTTGATCTGGTTACGATTTGAATTTGATGAAACGTTATTGTCCTCGTTTTATTTTACAAGCAGAAATACAAACTTTTGTGCCATGTTTTTTTCATTGCTCCTCATCCAAACAACTGGAAAAAGCTCTTTATGATGATTGTAAATCGAGTTGAGCTTGTGTTACTAATTATGCGTTCTGTTTAGATTAGATAATGGTATTTAGCACAGCGAAAGTAACTGCGGGATAACACTTTTAAAAGGATTGTTACTAATACTTTTTATGAAGGGCTGCAACTGAATGTATTCATTTTTGAATACTTGATTAAATATCATCCTGAATATTTTATGAGAATAAGAAAAGCAGAAGAAGGTGTTTGAATGGCTTGTCTGCTTTTAATGGTCATATTTCCAGAAGATATAGATTTTGCAGCTCTAAGCTTATGTGGTTACATCATTCTGAGCACGAAAGTACTGAATTGTGGAACCCACATATTGTGCCTTCGGAGCATAGAAATATAGAAAAATAGAAAAAAAGCCACAGACAGATTCAGAGTTCAGACAGGACTCTGGGGAAACAGTATTTTCACAATGAAAGTACAAGAGCAGATGTCTTCATCAGCCCTCCAAGTATAAACCTAATAAAGACAAAACCCAAGGATGGAATGACCCGAGTGTGTACACTGACAGTATGATCTGAATATAGACAGCGGGGGCACTGTGGCCGGGATTTTCCAGCAGGCTGTCCATCCCACATCTGCGTGGTGGACAGTGAATGGGAGCAAACACACGAACACACATTCACAGTGTGCTGTAACTCTGAGGGCCAGCTGCGTGTCTTTGGCATACAGAGGCATGGAGATTCAGATGGCCTGCTGTGACTTGGGTTGGTCAGTTGTCAGTAGGTTAGGCCAGAGTTCACGGGTCACATCATTTAATTCATAAATAACATATTTGTACTGAGGCAAAAATCATGTCTAAGACATTAAGATCATGTGATTAGAAAAAGAATAGCTAGATTTTAATTATTGCATTATAAATTTCATATATTGTCGAGTCATAACTGTCCCAAAATCCAGAGATTAGAATAATTTTCATTGTATTTATGGTTACTGCATAAATTATAGCTAAACTTAGATGTATTTGGTTTTAAAACACATTTGAACCTCTTAAACCCTTATTACACATTTATTTATCTTAATTCAGTAACTTAAAAAAACTAATATATTGTCTCTACCCCCACCCCAAAATTTTATGATACACTTTTTTACAATATTTCAACACTGTTTTTACCTTCCCCTTAAAAGTAATATAACTATAATATGGGTTTTAACAGCCTCTGCTCATGGATGAAATGTTGCTATATAAGCAGTGATTGTAGACGTCCATTCAAATACATTTTAAGTGGGCCATGTAGGCTGTAAGAGTGTAATGTTAACAAATCTGAATTTTCATTATATTTATCAACACAGATTTTAAAAGCCACAACAAATTATCATATGTATCATATGATAAAATGATCAAATAGTATCAAATTTGAAAGCTAGCTTTAGGCTGGAATGCTCCTTTAAGATTTGGGCCATTAACAATATGCTTGGGATTTACAATTAAGCACTTAAAAGGCATAACATCCACACAGACTCACCAGTTGTCCGAAAAGACAGTTCAGACAAGAAACATTTTGTGTGCTTTACTTCAGCTTGGCTGAATGGGTGGCCCACATGACCTCTCTAACCACTCAGGTCAACAGGTCAAAATCATCAAAGATAAGTTTTATGTGGGTTTTGTGGTGTTTTTTATGCTGATTTCAAATCTGTGTTTAGTTTTTCCTAGCTCGTACAGTTTTGTGATGAAAATATTGGAAGTTACTTGTTTGGTGCCTGTTGTTTAGTAAAAACAGATCTGAAATTAGCATTAAAACCATGTGTTGTGGTTTCTGATGATCACAATTTTTTGGGTCGACCTGTGTAATGTTCTACTGCACTGCATTGTACAACCATAGGTAAAGTGTAATGCCCAAATAAGGAGTGACTACAACCTTGAAAATGTGAACGCAGCTTGATACATGAAGCATGAATTTTAAGACCATGGTGAATTAACAGGGTGTCATAAAACATAGAAACATTCCAAACCATATAGTCACGATGGCTCATCTCTGAGATGATAAAGCTGACAGTTTCATGTTTACATTCCTTTCTTTACTGTCTGGGGATGAAAATTCCCCTGCTTTTAATTAGGATTTTTTTTTAAAAGCCCACTGTTTTGGGAACGGCGGCTTAATCACGGTGGGAGCATGTAATTTTAGCCAGAGTGTCATCCATAAACAGCAGCTCTCAAAGTTATAATAAGCAGGTGAGCCTCAGAGCAGACATAAGTAAGAAAGAAAGTGGGTGGTTTGAAAAGAAGAACAGAAAAAAAAAGAGGAAAGCAGATTTAAAAGAAGAAAAAAGAAGAAAAAAAATACAAGAGAACAATGAGATTCTTTTAGACATTTGTATATTCTTATTTTTTGGTAATGGATTGGTTGTCTTTTCTAAACAAGAGGTCAGATGAACCACATCCAAGCAAATCAGTTTTGATGTGTAGGCTTTGTTTCTGCAAAATATATTCAGTACCAATAGCAATACCTATTATATTACTAATAAAATGACTGTCAGCAAGAACTAAAATTATACTGAAATGTCCAACAGTTTCTATCTACTAAGTTGAAGAAGAACATAGACACATGGACAAAGTACGAGGTATAATTGGGTAATTTTTTGCACCAGTGAGGTGGTAATTAAAAAGACATCACTGTGATGTAGTTAGGATACAATAAAACCACTATAAGAATCATTTTACAGCTCAGAACCTTTGTAAAAGAAAGAAAACTCATACTTACTCTGATAATATGATGTTTTGTCTGCACCGCTGGCATTTTAAACATTTGACACCAGTACGTTGTGTCCTTGTCAGGAACTGGGACCTGTCTTAGGGCGAAAACAGATCACCTGAAATGAAGCTTTCAAACCAAATGCGACATTTAGGAATACTGAGTAGAAGAGAACCAAACACATATTTTGCTAATTAGCCAACCCATACTACTTGCTTGCCACACATCCATCAGCCCAAGCACATCAGTGTTTCCCCTACCACTGAATAGTCCAGGAGGATGTGCCGCTCAGCTTGGCTAAAATACAGATGTAGCATGGCAGCCTTCTTGCTTCCTTGCTTTATTTGGCCAAAATAACACTTTCAGTCTGGTTTTAGAACTACCAAATTCAGGTCCCCCTTTGTAGATAATAAAATAATTATTGCAGAACGATACTACAAGCACCATACATTTAATGACACCAACACAGTTGGCTTCACAAGGCCTAACACCTGACATGAAAAGCAAGTGAAACACGCTTGTCTTGTTCACGTCACTCACGTTAATGTTTCGCAGGTCAAAGGTAGACATTTCAGGTGGAACCTTTGTGCTGGTCCCAGGGTTTAGAAAACGTAAACTCTTCCTTCCTCTGTTTATGCCATGATACACCGGCCCTGACGGCCCAACGTCTTCACTGTGGAGCGCCCAGATCACCCGCATCGTACTGCCCTGGGGAGGTAAAACATGGTGGGCTAATACAGAATCAAAGACAACTCTTCAACAAGCATCTTGGAAACTTTTTGCCCCCTCATGGATCACTATATCTTCAAATCCACCAGCAATTATCGTAGCATTGGAAGGATTCAGGAGATGTAGGGGAAAAAATTCTGTTTATACACATTTCCATACTTAAGATAAACTGCAGTTCTTCCAAACTTCTTAAGATTCTTCTAGATTTTAAGTTTAAATGATTTCACAGGCCACATTCTGTGAAACAATATTCTATTAACATCATTATAGCCTTTGTCTCAGAGGAAGAGTGGACAAGGCAAGTCTCTAAACGGTAACTTTTATATAGGATGATGTTTTTCTGTTTATTTCTTTCACTATAACCTCTAGTTCTTGTCTGCTTTTTTTTAACACACTGTGTTTTAACATAAAAAAGGCAAGTAGTCTGGGTGTGAAAGACATTTCTAAGAGAAAACGTGAACAAACATGAAGTTCCTAAAACGTCTTAAATGCAATTCCCAAACATATCAGGAAGTTCTCAATTCTGTAACTCCATTATTTGGTCATTTTTAGGAGACTGTTGAATGAAATAACATTATTTTCACCCACCGTGATTTCTCGGTCATTGGGGTCGCAGGTCTGCAGGTCTCTGCTGAAGGCTAGAACTGTGTGTGTCTGGTTTTCTCTCCCATAGAGTAGCCTGTAGCTCTGCACGGGGTCTTTGTGGACCACCCTGGAGCTATCTGCAAAGTAGTCCTGGAGCAGAATTGTTGGTGCAGGTGTTTGAATAGCAGCTCCTTTGAATAGTACTTTTAGCTCTTTAATCTAGATCACTTTACCAGAATGCTTACAGTATTAAATGTATCAAACTGTTTGGAAATAATATGAGGAAACTCTAGATTACTCTTTACTGGAATACTTTTAACATAATGCTTTAATAATACTCATGTTTTCATTATTAATATTTCAGTATTAATATTTTCAGTCTTAGGTGCATCTCACAATTTGGAAATAATATGAGGAAAGACTTAAATGTTTATATTGTACCATTCATTTTCCAGTGTATATTGTCCAGTTAATGTAAGTAGAAATACTCCAACCCATCCCCAAAGAGCAGAATTGATAGTTTTTATTTCATGGAAACCATCACATTTACAAAACTGCATCTATTCAGCTTTCAGCAGTTCAGCCCTACCCATTCAGCCTACGTCTGTTCAGCTCCACCCTTTCAGCCCATAGCAACTTTCTGAATGCAGGACGATAACCATAAAACATATCCATAAACCACACAAACATTTTACATGAACTTCAGGAGTAAAATGAATGCATGAAATGGGTTCTTTAAGCAAAGATACGAGAAGTAAGGAACACTCTCCAGAGCTTAGACAAATGTGGAAAAGTAAACTCCTACATTAGAACTGAGGAACTCCATGATCCTGTTGACTTCTGGAATTAATTCTTATTGGCTGACATGGCCAATAACCAGTGGAGTATTTAATAAAAAGAAACTGTATTTCATTTGTGAGGAATAATAGGAATTGAAATTTAGCCTGGACATGTTATAGAGCTAAGTTATTTCTGCATAATCACTTATGATACGACTGCAGTAGCAGCAAGGAATAGGTGTACTCAAATATGGTTGAAACTCACTGACCCTTGAAAGTACTAGACTGGCAAGACTGATTCGAAAAATGCAGTCAATGACAGTTGGCTCAGCTCATCATCCAATTAATCTCTTGATGAAGAGAGAAAGAAATACTCAAATGTGTAAGAAGGGCTAAAATTACGGATCTTTGCAGAATAGGCTGAACATGACCAGTCACATGACTGAATGTTACAGTATTACCTGTAAAGGCTGTGTTAATGACTCAGTACCTTATTTGATATGTCTGTAAATGCAAATGGCTGATGATTGGTCAGGCACAATGTTAAAACCACTGACAGGTGAAGGGAGTAACACTGATTATCTCTTTACAGTGGCACATGTCAAGCAATATATAAATTAGCACGAAAACAGTCAATTCTTGAGGTTGACAAGAAAAATGGGTATATGTAAGTTATGCAGTCAATTGTGAGGTGTTCCGAGATTCCTGTGGTTAGTACCTACAACAGGTGATCCAAGTAAGGACAAAAGTGAACCCATGGTGGCCTAGTCTGATTAACGCTTTTACATCACTTGGGCAGCTGGGTGTGTGTCTCACTAACAGGGAAAAATGCACCAGGATGCACTATGAGAAGAAGGCAGACAGGTGGACACCTTGGGCGCTGGGATTCATGTGGATGACTTGGCCTCCAAAGTCCCCAGATCTCAGTCTGTCTGAACAAGTTGGACGTGCAGGACAACTAGTCCAATGTATGGAGACTCCACCTCACGAGTTATAGGACTTAAAGGATCTGCTGCTAATGTCTTGATGCAGACACCACAGCACAACTTCAGCGGTCTTGTGGAGTCAAATGCCTCAAAAGATTATAGCTATTATGACAACGAGGGAGATCTATGCATTATTAGACAGGCCTGCCTGTGGCACCACTGAGCAAGGTACCATTCCCAAATACTGCTCCCTGGGCAATCATTAGTGGTTGCCCACTGCTTCACTTGAGTGGGTTAAATGCAGAGAAAGAAGTTCACATAGTTCACAAGTGAATTCACATGGTTCACAATTGAATATGAAATATTTGCTTAAATTCAAATATTTCATATGTAGACCATCAGCTTTCATTCAAATCCAAATAAAAATTTTAGCCCATCAATAACATCACAAATCCAAAGTACTGGAGACAAAACAAGAAAACAACATGATTGTCCAAATTCAACTGAAGCCCACTATATACACCAGATGTCTCATGTTATTTGTGTAGAAGCACATCTGGCGTATAGTTGTGCTCTACATGAGAAGGGACAGGGTCGGCCTCAAGCTGTGGAAGTAAACATCTACTTCCCGTGGCTATAAGAGCAGATTCAGCATTAGAGGAGTCGTTTTTCAAGCACCGCAGTGAAGCCACTGACAGAGTTAAGCTCACTTTGAACAACTGTGGCTGGTATGTTTTGTTCATTTATTAAGATAGGAAGGCCAAGTTTCAGTTCTGGCTGTAGTTTCCAGCTTTTATGACTGAAGTATAATAATAAATTGATGCTGAGAGCTGAAACTAGTGTGACAGAGCAGGGTAATTCTGACCACACCTGAAATGCATTACCTTAGAACACAATGGGGAAAATGGAAACATTATCTACAATTACATCTGGATTCCTTCATAAAATGAATAAGAACCTCACTATTGAAGTGTGCACTTATGTGGAAAATAACAGGAGATACGATTCCAATAGGTTTACTGGTGTGCTCTGTGTTCACAGAGATGAAGAGGCTGAAAAAAGTGGCAGAAGTTCAAGTCACTGCTGTCTGTGTTCTTCTGGCGCTGTGCAAAGAGCGTTTGATGGCAATCCAGATCACAATGGGCTGTCTTCCTCATTTTGATCATGGGAATATCTAGGCTACTGCTGGAAAGGCCTGCTTTAACAGATTTCTGGAGGGAAATCAGAATATGACAGCTGCATACTATCTTACTAGACAGTAGGTAAAAAAAAAAGTACATAGCCATTAGTAGGCCTAACTGACAGAGCTGGAGAACCTGACAACATGCCTCTAACTGCCTTCCATCTGAACATCTGCAAGACAATAGTGCTGGTTGTGGACTACAGGAAACAGCAACATTATTACTCTACCGCCTATACAAATTGTGACTGAGTACAGATGGTGAGCAACTTTAAATACCTCAGCGTTCAGATCTCAGAGGACCTTATCAGGTCCCAAACACACAAACACTCTGGTCTCAAAGGAAAGGCAGTGTCTTTACCATTTGAGACAGCTTATGAGATTTAGGGTCTTTTCTGCAATTCTAAAAACTTTTTATACAGTTGCTGATGAGAGCATCCTGACCATGTGCATTATATCATGGTTTGGTAATTGCTCTGCCCAGGACCGCAAAGCTTGCAGAGCCGCAGAATACAACACCAGATCCGCTCTGCACTTCCAGCAGAACATGAGACCAGTGTAACCTGGCTCACCAAGGACTCTTCCCATTCATACAACTGTGTTCTACCTGCTAACCTGGGGAAGGTTCTGCAGCCTCATAACCAGGACTGAGCGACTCAAGGGAAGTTTTTATCCTCAGATCATTAGGCTCCTCAACCAGGACATGACCATTGATCATTTTGACAATGACAAATTGCATATATTGTATTCCTGAGGTACTTTTAGCCTATAGTTTTGTATGTACTTTATGGATGTTATATAGTTTAGATTTGTGTACAGTTGTCATATTATTCTATCACTCTACTCTATATCCTGCCCTTGATCTTTTTCCTAGATATTGTACTGCCTCAGGACTACATTACGATTCAGGGTTACATTTCACTCTGCATTGTAAGTATGTATGTGATTAAAAACATCTTGAATCTTCAGTGTATTGATTACTTTGACCTACATTAAATCATAACTATGTAGTTTGACAGCAGGATCTCCATTTGAATATAAGGTGGCTAAAAGACTCTACAAAATATAACAATACAGAAATATACACATACTGGTCACCACTATCATGCCAGTGTCACTGCAGTGCTGAGTATGATCCAGCTGATTGATACATTATCAGGGGTGGCCATGTGGGTCCTGACCATTTATGAACATTTTAAAAGATGACTAAGAAATTGTGCTTAGAAAAATATGCATAGATCTTAAATGTAAGATGCACCATTGATATACCTAAAATGGAACAAATAGAAACCACCAGACCTTGCTTCTAGGTCTAGTTAATTTTCATCCGGCTTAACACGAGGACTGTCACTATCAAATATATTAGTAATCCAGTGATCTAGCGATGATTTTGAAAATAGAGTAATACGTGCATATTATCACAGCAAATATTATTTTTTATTTAACCTATACTACAACATACATGCATTAGGGAGATTCTGCTCACGTGGGTTTCCTCACTTTCACTGATGCTCACAAACATAACAATGTTGTGGAGAATGTTCAGACCACTTTACAAAGACCACCAGATACCATATTTATTGATTTATCAATTTTAATCACTTAGCTGTCTTTAAGTATTCAAATTTCAATCAACTGATGTTTAGGTAAGTAAACATTTTGAAGTGTGTAATACATAACTGAGCCCCAGTTAACACTAGAGCTTTAACCATTTGCCTGTTGTCTTTCCATTTGCCTGTTGACTAGTTAATTTGCAAAATGTTTACACACACAAAATGTCGACATATACAGAGACTCAATTGGAAAGTCAAGCAAGGCTTAATTTTTTAAAGAATGAACTGAACCTTTAAACGGTCCTTATAATTCACAAAAAAAATATATATTTTTTTCTAAGTTCATAAACTCTCACAGATAAGTATAATTACAGAAAATCTTGCATAGAATCAAACAAAGCATATTTTTGTTGTAACTTTTCAGTAATGGTAAAAAGGTTATTTTTCCATTGTTCAGGTGTTTAAAGTTATGGCACTTTGAGGAATAGGAAAAAAGGCCAGTGAGTGTATGCATATTCTAGCAAACATTAAAAAAATCTTCACATGATAGCAAGCAGGTTTGTACAAATCTGACCATTCTTTGATTAAAATGAAGCAACACAGAAGAACCAGAAGCCCAAGTAATGGAAGGCAATGTTGTTCACTGGACCAAATCAAAGATTGCACAATACTTTTTCACTGTGATCCCAGCATCAATTCTGAAACCTAGAGTATTCCTACTAATCTGTTGTTCTTATCCGAAACACTTTACTTAATCTAAACATATTAAACCTTTTAAGTATGCCTCTACCCCCACAGGAAGGAAAGTGTGTGTATCTTATTTCAGGCTGAATTGGATATTTAGTTTTTCCACCAGTATTACTGGCCCCATACAGATCCTGATATTCCTCCTGTCCAAATAAGACAGTGACAGGCAATAAAAGTGCCAGTTTGGCCAACCAATTCTGAACTGAGGACTATGGGCAGGTACTTAACTTCAAAGCAACTTCTGAGAACTTTATTTTTACAGTAATAAGGCATATTAAAGAGAGAACTGGGGAAAGTTAAAGAGGGCAGCAGAGGCACTTACGTGGAGGTAAGGTATCCCACTGGTGACACCTCCTATCACAAGATCAGCTGAAGCCATGGCGCCGTTTGGAGACAAGCCAAATCCAATGTAGCCCCTCGTTTCTGCAGTAATCTCAAACGTGATGGCGGTTTCATTAAAGCCCCAATTCAGCACGTATCTCCCACCGGCGTCCAGAGAGGCAGAGTGCTCGAGCGCGTAACCTCGAGATCTGGCCGAGCACAACAGGGTCGCGAGCAGCGCCGCGGCGCCGAGCACCCCCTTCTCGTGCATCTTACTCAGAGTAACTGAGACCCGGGACAGCACCGAGGGGCTCCGGCCACAGAAACCCGCCCGCCTGGACCGCCCCAGAGCATCAGAGGCGCCCGCGGTCCCCCTCGCCTGCAGCCAAGAGCTCGGGAAATAAAACGCTCTTCCTCGCGCCGGCTAAAGTGTCCGGACTCGCGCTTTTAAAGTCTTTGACGCGAGGCGGCGCGTCTCGCCCGCTCTGCTGTTTACCGTCCCTTCACCTCGCGCTTTGATCGCAGCGCCCTATCAGCGCGCGCCTCCACATTCAAACGCAAACGAACTACGGGAAACAACATATAATCACTTAAATGCTGTTACGCAAGCACACACGCGCACACACACACACACACACACACACACACACACACACACACACACACACACACACACACACACACAC
>JBBJLR010002561.1:0-14297 GCA_037577145.1 Brachypetersius gabonensis | reverse complement strand
TCTTTGTCTCATTTTTTCCACTGCAGACACCTGACATTTTCACAGGGGTGTGTAGACTTTTTATATCCACTGTAAATCTGTCTTTTTTTGACCCGTGCGATTGTTCTATGTTCTAGAACTGGAAAGAACACATTTGAAGAACCCATTTACCCAGAAGAGCATAATGTGAGATACTTGATCACAATAACAACTTTTTGACAAATTGCCCTGAGCTGTCTGGTCTTTGATGAAACACACACACACACATACGCACACATACGTATACACAAAACACAAATAACAAATCCCCCTCCCTCCTGGTGAAGTTTGTTCTTTTTTAATCAACTGAACCCTTCAGTAAGTCTAGAAGATATTAAACAGATGTGTGTCACTGTTGACTCCTAAACCAGAGTAGAAACTTGCTGAGAGGTGTAGAAAGGATCGGAAGGAAAACAAATGCAGGGAAATAATTTATCCATTACTTTTTAAATGGATCAGCCAAGGTTTTGTATGTCATATTTTGTATTCAGAAATATTTATACAGATTTACACAGAAGACGGGGGTCTCGTAGCTCTTCACTGGTCGCAGATGCAGCAGTAGGTCTACAAACTAATCACATTTAGCAAGTGAGAAGGTCATCAGCACAGCTTAATGGGCTTTTCATCTCACAGGAAGGCGATGACGGGGAAACTTTACAATTAGTCAGGGGTGCCGATCAATGCTATAACAATTAAGCTGAAGGTGTCAGACATATCTTATGCCAGCGTGTAGAAGGATGACAGGAGAAGACTGAGGAATTTAGGAAGAAGGAAGGAAGATGTTGAAACAATGACAACTTTTTTCTTTTTTTTCATTTAGTTTGTCTGTTCTTTCTTGTTTAATGGTCTTAACGGCTTATACTTATATGCTCTAATGCTCATGTTTCTAATACTAGTAGTGACACTCATTATATCCGCTGGCTTCTACAGTACAGTCAGTACAGTACAGTTTTTTTTTTTTGTGGGAGGGTTAAGTAGCCAATAAGCATTTCTATGTGCAATGTGTATCTTATTAAAACATGTTCTAGGTGGCTCTTAATGAAGCTGCAAGAGAGAATACCAAGAGTGTGTAAAGATAGCTAAACAAATAAGGCCACTGCATCACTCCATATGTGCTCTAGCATGAAACAGTTCTTCAAACATGTGGACAATGGTAAAATGAAAGAAAACACTTCTATGTCCTTTTGTCTATTCATATTTTGTCTTAGCTATATTGTGTCTTAAGACCAACAAGCACATTTACGGTCCTTTTCCTTTTTTTTTTAAAGCAGAATGTAATACAGTATAATGTAATGCAGGCACTGTGTTGGAAATTGTCCTTGTCATTGTTAAGTGTATTCTTGAAATGTTGCAACCATAAAAACATGATTCAGGGAGGCAGAATCCCACGTTCAGTGTCTTTTGTGTCAAATGCCTACTATATGCTTTTAGTCCTATACACTTATACGGAATACCCCTTAGACACACAGTACATTTCACGTCAATACAATACAATACACTACTATATGGACTAACCGACTAATTGACTTTATAATGTTGTCAACTGATATGATGTGAGCGCACTGAACCATGCTACATTGCTCCGACCTGTTCAAACTGTTGCGGTTTCAGGCTTTACAAGCAGCGAAGAAAGCATATACATCCTTTTCTATCTGATTCTTGCCACTGTGCATACTTTGGCATTAATTGGCTTACATGAAGTACTTTCTGTGTTCTATAGCTCTGCTATTAAACAGACTGGAACAATGTATAAATCCATAGTTATATCCTAACTATAAATGAAGAGGCTTCATAATTCGTCTGGAATGTGAGAGACCGATCAACCTCTTTTATGCCTTCTCTATATATCAATATGCCTTTATAATTTCAGCACAATCAAGACCCTTCAGAATTCCTACTGAATAATTGCAGTCTTTCGAAATACCATTATCTGGTGGGGAATTATTGACTTGTAAGCTTCCTGTTTTTATGGAGCATGCCACTGGATCAGAGCCACAGCTGGTTTGGAAGTGGTCATTCAAAAACTTGTTCAACCTCAGTTGAAATGAATGAGGAGAAAAGAAGGAAGGTATATGTCCCATTGGATACTAAAACTCAGTGGTAGAGCCAAGTTAATTATGTCATTAATGTTAACCAGGTAAGTGGGCTTGCTGTGTGATATCTGCTACACAATAAATGATGGATTTGCACAAAAAGGTATGTTAATTAATAAAGCAACCCATTTTGCAATTGAAGCCTACAGTTATTCAATTTCTAGATTCTTAGAAGTCTTTAACGATATTGCTATCGCAGAAACAAAAATCAGGATAAGAAATCGGAAACTATGATTTGTGCTGCCATTAGAGAGCATGTACAATATCTATAGTTAACTGTTGTCTGTTTGTCTCTCTCTCTCTCTCTCTTTCTCCACTCTCTCTCTGTCCAACACAGACCCAGCAGGAGTGGATTGTGAGCAATATGACTTGTCTGTGTTGGTGGATGCTCTAAGGGTTTATCTGCAGGAGCTGCCATGTCCCCTCATTCCTGCTGTGGTCTACAGTGAGCTGGTCTATACTGCTCAGGGTAAGCAGTCATATGGAACTGAACCCTTCGTACATGATGGAATTGTAGTATATAAACCAGATGAGCGATATTTTATCTCTGTAAAGCTGTAAAGCATCACTATGGGATATTTAACACTCTCAGTGTTTTCTTACTCCCAACACAAAGCTCCGATGCTACTGATCCAACTCGACCAGAGTAAATAAAATGTCTTCACGCTGCTCATTTTACTGTGTTTAGATGGTAATAGTATTTTTTTCAATAAAAATTTAAGATAAGTTCAGTTCATCAAGATCAGTTTTTGGGGGGGAATGTTATTCGATTGCAGACTCTGGCCTCACAGCCTGAAATAAACTACTGTATGTGTGAAAAAGCACAACACCACTCTGTATCACACTGTTCAGTGAGCAGTGGGGGGGTGTATACATCTTCTCTCCAACCTTGTTCTGAATTACTCCCACAGAAGCCAAAATGCACACTTACACACACACACACACACACACACACACACACACACACACACACATACACACACACACACACACACACGAACACACGCAGTCTGACTTCCCCCTTAGCCTCGTCTAATTGCTCCTGAGCATGGCCTGATTTCACGAGGACAGACTGGCTGAATTATGTAAGCCCTGTTCTCTCAGCAGTGCCTCTTGATGATGACTGCATTGGCCTAGATCTCAGCCTTCTTATAAATCCCACCCTTTCTGTATAGATGATGGAGCATTTACAGTTGTATGCACTGTATAACTGTATATTGAATGCATTTAGTTAATCACAGGTTTTGTTGAATTTTCCCAATGAAAACAACAAGAGATTAACTTAAACATGGCATTTTTTGTAAATTCTAGTCCATGATTTATATTTATTTGCAAATTTTAATTAAAAAACAAAATAAACAGCACAAATTTGATGTTTTTGAGTTTTTTGAGATGTTATCTGATACGCACCTTTCATCATAAACATTAGATCAGACTTATGATTTGCTAATTCTCCAACATTCATTCAAATAAGTTGTTGTTTAATGTCTCTTATTAGAAGCTATTGGTGTTTTCGTTGTTTTAATGACAGCAGCAAAACAATGAAGTAAAAACAGAATTTCATACGTAATAGATATCTTAATTAATGTGTTCAAGATATTTGAATATTTTTCTCCTGCAATATGTACATTTTAATTGTAAGACAGGATCCAGAAGGTGTGCCATATGGTGCGTTTAATATTTCTGCAATAGGCTTTTTAGAGAATCAGGTCGTCATTTTTGTTAATAAGCTTTCGTGGGAAGTGCCTTTGTCATGCCTGACCTCTCGCAATGTCAGAGCCTTCTTGCCTATCAATACCGGCCTCCTTCTCTAGAGCCAAACATGCTCCAATTTGTCTGATGCCTGTAATAAAATGAGAGGTCCCAATCTAGCAGTCTGCCTGGTCTCTAAGAAACCCTTTCATTCAGTGTCTTGTCAAGTCGGGTCGTGACACAGAATCTGAGACATGAGTGGAAACACATCGCATCATCTTTGAAGTTTATCAAAAAATTTGATAGCAAGTTAAAACAAACTTTTTCTGTTCAGTAGGGGTGTTAAATATGGCAATATGTTACTGTTATTGTGAAAAACTATTATGCTGTTGTATTATGAATGAGTAGCGTTGACACTGAAGCGTGCATAGCACACTTTTTCTTTACTGGTAGTTTTTCATTGCCTTTTTTTGTTCCAGCATCTTGGCAAACTTCAAAAAAAAAAAAATTGTAATGTGTATTATGAAAGTACCATCAAGTATTGCAGTCTTTTCCTATAATTCCTGCCCTTGCCAGGAAATAGTGTATAGTTATAATTTCACTGTAGGTTTCAGCAGATGTGGCACTGATCATTGTCATTTAGTGTTGTTTCATAGCTGAGACAAATCTTAATGGCATCTTTCACTGTTATCTGTCAGAGTGTATAAGCTTAAAGCGCCAATGCCCATCTGGTCTACTGGGGGCTACCGTGTCTACGTCCAGGAATGTGATTGGTCATCTGCTCTACTGCCCTTCCCCCGCTTGTGTTATGCTGAGTCCAGATGGACTGGCAAGTTCCCAGCCATGACCTTCAACCCGTGCCCTTTATTGAACAGAGGTCACCATCCATCGATAATGGGCAGCAGTTGGGTGTGATGGGCTGTTCTTCTTCAAACAGCTCGTAATACATCCATGTATTTTTAGATTTTAAGAGTGAGGGCGATGGCTGGAGTGTCCGTGTGTGTGTGTATTTGCATTTTGCATGCATAGGGTGTAGGTCTGAAGGTCTGTGCGTCTGAGGCCAAGGTCAAAATGCTGACCCACATTTCAGACCAGCAGATTGTCAAACATTCATCGCTGGCTCCCCGTCTGCCTCCCACTGCTCATTACCTTTGACCCCCAGACACTTATCTTACATAAGCACTATGGCTGAGTCGCCTTAACCAGCCACACCTTAATGACTCGGCTCATGGTGGAAATGTAATTGGCAGGAGGTGGAGAGCGTGTTCAAATGTGTGTGTAGAATACATGGGCAGCCATTGGAGGCTAGTCTTTACTCACTCTAAAAAATGTCATGACAGATACGATTTGCAGGTCTGTACTGCACTTTGCACAGTGGTACACTTGTGACTTCCATTACTTTTCCATTAGCTACAGAACTAGCAAACTTCCAACATGCCTTGAGCAACTGACATAATCTGAAATAAGAAAGTAACTGTGTAAGTGATATCTGGCTATGCGAAGAACAAAATATTTTGCTAAGTGAATGTAATTGGGGCCTACACTAAAATCATACAGACCATACAAATGCAGACCATCCCCCAACCACACTGCATACTGTGGCTTTCCCACAGGCAGCCACAGTATGCAGTTGGGCTGCAGTCTTTAGGAAGCTGCAGCCCAACTGCTGCAGCTTCCTAAAGACTGCTCACAGAGCACAAGACGTGGAGGAGATGCATTACTAGAGTTAAAAATCAGGCCACCCACCTTCTTTGAGAAAGAAATGAACTGATTTCAGTCAGTTCCAAATGTTGGGCTTACACTTAGCATAAATGTTATTGCATACACTTGTTAGTCCTTTGCCTGATGTGCAAATGAACATGTGTCTGCAATAGATTAAGTACACAATAAGCTTCAGCTCTGAATGCTGTGCGCTACAGTTGGATGGGAATCAGTTGTATAAATAGTGTGTGATGATGTCAGTTTTCTTCACAGTGGTAATCAAGACGCAGAAGTGTTTCCTGCACTTCAGGCTGAATGTTTGGAGCTTGTGGTCTGGAGTCCTGGGACTATAGTTGCACTGAAGGGACCAAACAATGGAGCGTGATGCACTGATCGTCACATAGCAATTGTGCACACTCCTCCTGCACGCTCAGAGAGCACCTTACTGATGACATAAAATGACTTAGCAACAAACCACACCTCTCAGAGAACAAAATGCGCAGCTGTGGCCATTCACTCTGTAGTACTGTCCTACAGTATATGGGCAGATTAGAATGAGAGAAAGAGAAAGGCGAAAATGGCGGGTAAGCTTCTCTTGTGACAAAAAAAATAAAATAAAACAGTTTACCTATTACACACTTATTACATCCTAAGTATTTTGACTGACGCCTCCCAGATTGGATCTGGCACATATTGAACGCATTTATTCAATTGTCAGTAGAGATGTATCATAATATCATAATATGTTACCACAACCTCGATGTATATGAAATAAAACACAGGAAACTTAACTAAAAAGTAGGGCTGCAACTATCGAATATTTTTGGAATCGAGTATTCTGTCGATTTTTTCATCGATTAATTGAGTAATCGGATAAATAATTTTTTTGCGTCTCTCTTCGTTTTTCACAGCCAGTGTGCGCCAGAAACTTACAATAACAGAACATTGATCTTTTGAACTTTAAAAATATATTTTCATATATGACCGGGAGAGCGGGCGGGAATCATCAGAAATTCCGCGGGAGTGGGATTAAAAAAATAGTCCCGCACAGGGTTTTACTTCATATCTCCTGCTCTGAGCTGTGTGCTTTTCTTCGGTGCAAAAAAAACCTACTCCCTGCGGCAAACATAGCATGTTCCCCGGGTCACACGCGCCCCCTGCAGGTGGACTTTGGTGACAAATTAAACGAAGCCTTGAGGCAAAGAATTTGCCTCGAACATTTTTTGTAATCGAATTATTCGAGTTACTCAAATAATCGTTTCAGCCCTACTAAAAAGTAGCATGGGGTGTCAGCTCAATTCTGTGTACTTAGCTTCAGAAATGGTGATGAAAACAACACCAGCGATGTTTATCACTCTTTTACATTTACATTTACGGCATTTGCCTCAAGTCGTCCACAACTCTTAAACCAGCCCCCTGCCAAACAATACCGAAACATCATAAGCCATAGAGAAGCACTTAACATTCACAAATGTTAGGTGCTGGCTTATGACACTGTCTGAAAACTATCAATTGTTTTTAGTTTTGGAAAACCTACATTTTAGAGAACATTGGTTGATAAAGAGTCTTGTTAATGTACTTATTAGTGGTAAGATCTGATAATGAAGAAAGTGTTTTTCCTGGTCTTGGATGCCCCCCATTGCCCCATTGACTTGCTGAATCCATTGCTTAGGGCTTAATATTCAGTAAATACAGTGAAAGTGCTTAGGATACAGAAGTGTGATGGGCCCACCAGTGGGTCTGGCCATTTAAGATGTTTTTAAAACCTGATTTTTGTATGACCCCTGTTATCCTGACAGAAACTCAGAGTTTGGAAGAGTGCGGTCAGCAGCTGAAGAGAATCCTAGACTCCCCAAGTGTCCCACAGCCTAACCACCAGCTTCTGGTCTATCTGACCCGGCACCTCAGCAAAGTGTCCCAGAGTGGAGGGGCTGCTCAGGCCAGTCCCAGGCTGCTGGGTCAGGCCTTCAGCGAAGCCATCTTCAAAAACAACCATTTCAGGTAAGAAATACTGAAAGGCTTTCAGTAACATCCAGCATTTCTGATATGATGTCTGGACTCTAAGACTCTAAGCTTCAGTGGTAAACATAAATAAATAAGCTAAGGGCCGAGAGGTTGGGGAGTAGCCTCTGCGATCAGAAAGTCGTGAGTTCGAAGCCCAGGATTGCTAGTATCATCACCTTGAGCAAGGTACCGCTCCCACACATTGCCCCTCAGGTGCTGTGTGTTCCTGGCTACCTGCTGCTTCACCTGGTGAATGGGTTAAATACAGAGAAGAAACTTTGAGCTGTACACACTGTGTGCTGTGATATGTTCACATATGACGAATGGTTACTTTACACTTCAATAGAATATAATTTGTTAAAGGTCCACAATCATATATGTATTTTTCGATTCAATGAAAATACTATAATAATAATATTATCATTATTTTAAAACTAGAATAATGATAATAATGCTGTTGTCTTTAGCTCAAAAACAGTGTGCTGGTGCTGTAACAAGTGTAGTTATAATACACTGCTTTCCGTCTTTGGGGGAATGGTGTGCCAGAAAAGCTATATTTGATGCTTTGTAATATACCTGTGTTTAGGCAGTGCTGCTCTATCACTACTTCTGAAATGTATTTCATTTTTAGGATATAAGATATTTTGCTAATTATTTGTGATAGCATTAAATGTTTTTTTTCACAAAAGTTGAGTTCTTTAATGCATGCATATATTCACACACTGTGCATGCATGAATACTCTTTAACACAAACATGCAAACACATCAGCACTGAATTTGACATAAAGCAAGTCTGGCTTTATGTCAAATTCAGTGACATAAGTTAGTCTGACATAAGTCAGTCCCCATATGTCTAAGCAGAATCAAGTGGAATATAGAGCAAACTGCCATGTCCCTAAACACACAATAAAAAGGCCTTTATAGCTTTATCATATAATCCCTTGTTTCTTTTACACAAATGGTTTCATGATATTTAGAACCAACATGATGTCATCTATACTGTTTTCATTGGAATATTTGAAAAACTATTCTTAGTTGCATGTATTACGTGTTACAGCATTACAGGATACCTGATGCATTTCTCATTTTCACACCATGGAAAAACCACAGCATGGTAATGGTTGGGCTGTTCATGTTTATTTCAGTCAGAGGGAATGCAGTGATATATTGCTGGGATGTAACAGTAAGCTCAAGAACCTCAAATATTTCTCACATCCCATCACAATTTGTGTCATCGAATGCCATGTGGCGGTGAATCATTGTGAGCACAGCGTGTGTGTTGTGCTACACTAACTGGCCTCACTCCTGCTTGATTGTGGTCTGCTTTCCTGTCTCATTGGCAGGTGAAGGAACGGTGATAGGACTATCCTTGTTCACAGTGTCATCCTCTACTCTGAGATTAGAAATGGGGGGATAGAGGGTAAGGGGTGGGGCTGTATTATGCCTCAAACAGTCACTTTGTTTAGCCATCAGCTTCAACTAATGCCGAGGGTTAAGGTCAAATGAGCCTCATAGCACATGAAACAGTACTGCAGGAAGTCAAGAGAAAAAACATAAGAGACATCTGAAAATGAGAAAGAAACTGTCGGTGGGTTAAGTACAATTTACTTGAAATAAGCACAAAGGAATCTAGATATGTAACATACTCTGCACACATAATTAGCCTATTTTGCAGTAACATGCAGTAAAATCTATGTCGTCTAACCCATTGGCCTAT
Organism: Brachypetersius gabonensis; assembly: GCA_037577145.1. Lineage (NCBI taxonomy): Eukaryota > Metazoa > Chordata > Actinopteri > Characiformes > Alestidae > Brachypetersius > Brachypetersius gabonensis. Next base: position 5,072 of record JBBJLR010002561.1, on the reverse strand, counting down.
TTTTTGCATTTACAAATTTTGAAGTATTTGCTTCCCATTTTCTGTCGTTTTTGTTAATTGCTAAGAATTGTTTTTTTTTGGAGTGACCAAAAAAGCATTGTCTTTTACTCTTGAAAGTAATGCATCAAATTGCCTTGATCCAAATCTATGCTTGATTTTCATTTTAAAAGGTATAGCCTAGGTTGACAATGAGAAAAAAATGAGGTAATTAGGTCATTTCCTAACATTTCTGTTTGTTTATGTACAAGCGGTATAAAGATACATTTTCATGTGATGTAGAGAAGTAACAGACAACAATGCAACAGTGTGACAAATGCATTAGACTGTCTTTCAGCTTACCATTCGTCCAACAAAAAGAGAAAAGAAAGAAAAGAAATAGGGAGTTTATCCCCACTGTGCTTCAGAAACAGCCTGTACTCTAGTGGGAAAGCTTTAAACTAGAGCAAACTAGAACAAGGCTTTTAAGTGTTAACATTGTGGTGAGGATTCAGGATACGTTGCATTCAGCCGCATGAGCTTTAGAGAGGTCAGGTACTGGTGTTGGATGATTAGTTCTGGATCACAAATTGCACTCCAAATCATCCCCAAGGTGTTGGATGGAGCTCCATCATGCCACAGAAAACAGCTCTGGTGTTCCACTGCCAATTGCTGGGGGCTATTATACCCCTCTAGGCAACACTTGATATTAGGCATGATGACCTTAGGTTGATGTAGTGCTAAAATTACTTTTAGCCAGTTTAGTGAGATCATTTTAGATTAAAATGCATAAAGCAATAAAGACGTTAAACAATCTAGAAACAAATTCAGCAGTCTTATAATATTTCTACAATTAGACTTTTGAGCACAATGTCTATGAGCACATTTCTTTTGTAAGTAAATATAATGGAGCTTTGACAATAAACAAGTCTTCCAAGCACATCAGCCACTGCATCTCATGCCTTGACTAAGTTCATCTCATGACAGTAAGAAGTGAGTGTAAGCAGCTTAACCTGAGTAAGCTTGCATGTGTGAGTGTCTGTTTCGTGTGTGCAAACACCTCCCGTAAGTAAAAGTGTGACCTTGATCAAACACTGCATGCAGAACCTGAAATCTCTATTTGTTTACATTGAGGTTTAGGAACTGTAGTTGAGCTGCAGCATTTGAGTCTCTTTCCCCCACCCCTCTGTTTCCAGTGCGGATGTGAACCCAGAGCACCATGTGAAGATTCTGGAGGCTCTCATCGTGGTTGGAGGCCTGATGGAAATGCAAGCTGCCCCAGGTAGGCCAGCCCTCCGTGAGGCCTCTTTCATTCTTAGCAGCTCGTTCTCCTCCAGGCATGAGGATGGGGATGCAACCATTATTTTAATAACTACCCCTGCAGTACAGAAGGCATATGACCTCAGTTGCCACTCATTTGTGGATTGTCGCCACAGAGTAAATAACATCAGTATTTCATTACCCAATATCTTAAGATGTAGAGGTTCAAACTTCACACAATTTGACATACTGCATCACTATCAAATACTCTGGACACATACCGAATGTTTCCTCCATGATGAGCACTGCAACTGACAAAGTGTCTTAAGAATCTTAAGATGCTAATGCTTAGCTACATTTAAAAGTCTGTGTAAGTCGCCAACCTTAATTTAATGAATTATTTAATTTTGTACGCTTATGTAAGTTTGGTGTATCTTCAGATTTCACTTGTCACATTTACAGTCAGATTTTTTACTGGGAATAAAAGGTACACTACAAACATCAACACTCACAATAACACTTGAAACAGAAATAACCATATTATATCACTGTGTAATACTCATTCCTCTGCCACACTCGTATTACGCATGACATTGTGGTACATCTAGTTTAAGTAAGGTTCAGAGCACAGGGCCAAACCCAGAGAAATGTATATAATGCCATAATGTATCATATTTGTGGGCGACCAACTATAATAGATGGTCTTTAACGGCCAGAATGGTCAAATATTCTTAATACATTCTTTATTAATTATTGATACACAGCGAAGAATCTGAAATACACACTGTGACTGTTGTGCAACTCTGTTTACTTATTACTGTTAGCCTTGCAAATTTTTTGAGGTTAGGGCAATATTGCACGTGGTACGGACATGAAGTACTGTCTAAAGGCAAGCGGGTGCCTGACAGCTCTTTTCTCTTCTGTGATTCTAGGTTTTCGAACATCTCATGGAAGATACTTCCAGTGCTGATGTAATTGTTAGTTCCTAGTTAGTGATTATCAGATGTTAGTGATGTTGCTGTATCTCTGGCAGTGATTAATGTGTGTTCACGCATTTTTTTTGTATGTCTTAGTAACTGATGGGGTTTGCCGAGGGGCCGGTGAATGTTTGTGGATAGATGGCAGAGGAAGAGAGTGAGGAGAGGAATGGTAGATGATCCTTCGATCCAAGCCTGGCTTAACATTAGTGACTCCACTGAGGCCTGGCAGCGCTGCTGCAATGAATCTGGCCTTCCTGCTTGAGCTTTTGGCAGCCAGACCTACTCTGTGCTCTGTTTTGTGGTTTAATGAAAAGAGTTTGACTTAGTGCCCATTACAGTGCTTACGGCTGGGGTTTATTTAACTAATGTATTTCTCACTGGGAGGATGACCGGGCTCCTCTCTTGACCACCAAAATGTTTTGGATTCGCAAGTTTGGATTCGATAGCTTTGCTTTGTAGTGAAGTAATAATTTGATAGATTATTTGGTTGAGAAGCAATGGTTCAAATGCTTTGTTGAAGACGCACTTGGAGTTCACTAGAAAAGACTTGAAACTGTTAGAGTACGTAGTCAAGCATTACTGTCTGAATAAGTGCCAGCATGCAGCATACTGGAGGTTTTGGTGAAAGACGAAAAAGGTGGCAGATGCTTTACATCAGCATTACATCAGTTTAGATCACACTGGATATGCAGTGTCACATGTGATAGAGGTTTATGTTTTTTTCCTGCCACCACACAGCATGAGTGTTTGATGCGAGTGTGTATGTGTGTGTGCTTGCATAAATATGCTTCTGAGTGTATTTGAATGTGAAACTGGCTGCAATATGATGCGTACTACGACATGACTTTGTGTCATCGATCAAACATTATGGCATGTATGCTGAAACACAAAGAGCCACCGCTACTGCAGAGACGAAAAAACGAACTGGAGCCTACTGTTGCTCCTGGAGCCTCCGTTGAGACTGGGGGGGATTTTTAACAAAATGGGTTGTGATCTTTGCCATCCACAGTGAGTGTCAAAAGTTTGGGGACACCATGTTGTCTTTTGAAATGATATAAGTGATGTTTGATTTTCTTTGAGAAAAATCTGCGCAGGTTTTCTTAATGCAGAACTGTGTTTACCAGTGTTATATTTTATTTTATTGAGCCAATTATGTACCATAGCACCCAAAAAAAGACAAAAATTGAGGAATTCTCTGATACAGACTTAAGACCTTTAATGTGACTTGCTCCACAGCGGGCCTGGGTAGTGCCTTTTGCAGCCATGCTAGTCTACGATAGTTCTTGCAAATTTTAACCCAGAAAGGGTTACAACTGGAATGACACATGTGTATGAGTATGTAAGAGAAAGAGTGAAAATGATCAAGTTAAAACTTTATTTCTCTATATGTTAGAGCAAGGTTCACCAACATGGTGCCCGCAGGCACCAGGGAGCCCCCAAGGACCACATCAGTAGCCTGCGGATCTGTTCTAAAAATCGCAAAACTCACCAGTGAGCAGCATCTAACATTTTATTTTACCCTGTTGCCGTTCTTCTTTAATCACACATTTTCTGTTTGTGTAGATTTGAAAATTAATTTAAAAGAATTTAAAACGTGTTTATTTAGATACGTTTCGGTAAACTCTCTTCTAGTGTATCAAACTGGTAGCCCTTCGTATACCTGTGATGTAGCTCTCAGTTTCAAAAAGCTTGGTGACCTCTGTGTTAGAGTGAACTGCCTTGAAATGACAAGGATAACTAGTAGATGTAACTGACTGTAAAATTAAGTTTCCATGACAGAAAGATTAGTCATTTATGGCTTGAGAAAAGAGAGCAGCTTTTTTCTCAAGCCATAAAGACTCTAATCTATTTGTCTTCAATGTGAAGTATGTTTTTGTAGACCTTAATGAAATTCTACACAGAAAATAGTGGAAGAGCACTGTCTTCAGCAGGAATTAGGAGGAGACTTTGCCTGTTGATCAATGCTGACATAACGAGGGGGAAAACTGGATGGACTTAGTTATGATTCTCAAGGTAGAGCTTTGATATTTTTGCACAGAGAGGATCTAAAGGCAAGATCCAAAACAACATTCTGTTTAATGGGTTAATTTATTGCAATCCTGCAGAAATACAGTCACTTAATGTCACTTAGACTAAGACTTATGTATAAATACAGATTACAGAAGTAGATTCAGCTGCTTCAGTAGTACATGAAGGCTGGGCACAGTTAGCATGGAGCAGAAGGTCGGTGTCAAAGTGAAACGCTCTGTCCTCCCAGCCACAACTGCTCGGGCCCCAGAAATCACACCACATGCACAGGTCGGAGGTCAAACGTCCCCTCAGCCAGCTCAGGGGTCCCTGTGAGCTCAACCATACAAATGTACTAGAGCTGCAAAAAACCTGAAGGTGGAAATCGGCTAGATATATATTTACTACTACTACTACTACTAATAATAATAGTAACATGTATTATAATTGTATTATTATTATTATTATTATTATTATTACATTATGTTCTTAAACCAAGGATGGTTCACAGCTGTAGCATAATATTGTTAAATATTCTCAACTGCATCAAAACGGTCTGATTGTGCTGAAATGTCGTTATGCATTTAATTGTGAGAGGTCAGAGATTTGCAGCCCTCCGATGAATGTAAAGTAGGAACAGCGGCGCACCTGTACAGCATGACGGTCTTTCTGCGTGCTCTCCAGCTTGCACTGTATGTTCATGGCCCACTTCAATCCGCTGCAGGCAGTCAATCTACTACAATCTACAATCTACCCAGTCTACTATTGGGCAAACAGTACTACCCTAAACAGTACTCTGATTCTACACACACTCACACTCACACTCACACACACACACACACACACACA
>JBBJLR010002551.1:0-14298 GCA_037577145.1 Brachypetersius gabonensis | reverse complement strand
CACACACACACACACACACACACACACACACACACACACACACACACACACACACACACACACACTCACACACACTCTGGGGGTTTGAGCTTTCCTCTTGTGCATTTGGTTTGATGGTTAGGCAAAAACAGAAAACAGCAACAGCAATCTTAGAAAGGTCCTCCACAATTTAGAATAAAAGCTTCTAAATGGCTCTTGATTTGGAAGCACAGTTCTATGAAAAACCTTTATGACAAGACACTATAGCCAGAAATGACAAATTTTTCAGATTTTGGGGTAAACTGCTTCTATAACACGTTTATTTCTGTGTTAATCAGCTCACATCCACTCCCTTCTAATTACACTATAGGGCCAAAAGTATTGGGACACACCAGTTAATTGTTGAAATTAGGTGTTTCAATCAGACCCGTTGCCACAGGGGTATAAAATCAAGCAGACCAAGACCTTTTGGACAATTCTGGACACAATTTGGGGAAGAACCTTTTCTATTCCAGCAGGACTGTGTCTCAATGCACAAAGCAAGCTCCATAAAGACATGCTGGAGGAGTTCCGTGTGGAAGAACTTGCCTAGCCCTCACAGAGCCCTGACGTCAACCTATCCAGCACCTTTGGGATGAACTGGAACAGAGATTGTGATCCAGACCTTCTCCAACATCAGTGTCTGACCTCATAAATGCTCTACAGAATTAATGGGCACAGAAACTCCAAAGTCTTGTGGAAAGCCTTCCAAGAAGAGTGGAAGCTGTTCTAGCTGCAAAGGGGGACCAGGTTCATATTGAAGTCTATATATTTGAATGCAATATCCGTAAAGTCCCTGTTTGTGTTATTGTCCATGTAGTGTATTTATCTGTGAATTCTAATTTACAGAGACTGAGCACTGAAGCAGTAACTACTTCATGACACTGTCTCCTCAGTTGCTCAAATCACAGTGAATTACGCCCGAACAGTCATTCTGAATGCGGCGGAGAGAGACGAAGGCAATCTGTTCCTCTAGAAGTCTGAGTCTTCACCAGAACATTAATCTCTAGCTGCTGTGGGAGGAGGGGGAATGGAAAGCTCTGAGTTTGAGGTAAAGTGGATTCATCTTCAAAGCTGCTAGTTACTGCTCCTTCAAAGGCAAAGAGGACGAGGAGAGAATACAGAGCTAGCTCTTCCTGTCTTGTGCTTTGTTTTTAAATTGTTAATCCTAAATCTCTGTGATGTTGTCCTGTACACTTTTAAAGACAAAAACGCCATAGAAGAACCACTTTTGTTAAGCCATATAGCCCTTAGAAAAAATCTGATTTCAGTAAATATAAACAGTGTAAATCAGTGTTTGTTCTCCTACACACTCGCCGTTTGCTGCTCTTTCTCTCAGCCGCTCTCCGGACCCCCTCCCTCTGCGTCTTTCCCCGCCCATTTGTGGCCAGAGACTATCCTGAAAGGACTCCCAGGTTCAAAGATCTTATGTGTTTTTCTGGATGTTTTTGTAAATTTTGGTGTCATTACCTCTCAGAAAACATTCTAATAAGCCTTTTTTTGTAGGTCTCTGCTAGTTATGTCTGGTCAGGAATAGGCTAAGAAACTTTTATAGGCTTTTTTGTTGGTTTATAGACATTTTTGTTACATTTTGCGAACATCTCCTAAAATCGTGATGTTATACCTTTACTCTAATTAGCCTTTGAATGAGTAGAATGGCCTGTCCTCTCCTGCCATCACTCAGCGAGCCAGCGTAGGTGTCTATGACTCAGAGGAAACATGCACTAGCCTTCACTCTCCCAGCATTCGTGGCTTTGGACTGGAATCTGGAACTGGAAACAAATGGGGTCTTAGAACTACATTAATGAGTTAACAGAAAAGGCACCATTTGTATAAATGATGTCTTTAGCACAAAGGAAAATGACACACTATGTAGACAAAAGTGTTGGGACGTCTGATCATTACACCAACTTGGACTTTAATGCTAATGCATTCAAATACATAGACTTTACTATGGAGTTGGTTCCCCTTTGATGGTTCCTCCTCCTGATGGTCCTTTTTGATAGCTCAAATAAACTGAAGCCATTTGTATATAGTTCTGGTGGCTCAATGTCAGTATCGAGCCACCACAATGTAAACTAACACCATTAAGACCATGTACTAGCAGACGGGTCGCTCAGGATATTCCAGTATTTCACCATCCCTCTTTTAGCACTGATGTTCTGTCTATAACCGATGGCCTCTGTTTTCTAAAGCCTGTGGAAGTTGTGTACATAAAGGAAGCTTTGTAGAGTCGTGGACGCTTTCTTTTCTAAGCTCCCTCACTAAAACTCAGAAGCTATCTGCTACCTGCCACAGTTCTTCTCTAGCTTTCATCTCTCTTTCACTCCAGCAGATAACCATGACACTTCCCAGGGTTTAGCAGTAAAAAAGAGGCAGGTAAATTGAATTCTGTGGTCAAAGTAAGACCCTAAGGAAAAAAACAAAACATATTCAGAATATTTTATTTATTTGTGGAATGTACATTCCCTGAGGAAAATATGAAGCAATATAGACAAAAATAATAAGACATCTGACCAATCCTCCATCAGGGACTTTAATGGCATCGCATTCAAATATATAGACTTTAAGATGGAGTTGGTCCTCCTTTACAGCTAGAACAGCTTCCACTCTTCTTGGAGGGCTTTCCAGAAGAGTTTGGAGTTCTGTGGGATTTTGTAGAGGTTTTTATGAGGTCGGACACTGATGTTGGACGAGAAGGTCTGGCTCACAATCTCCGTTCCAGTTCATCCCAAAGGTGCTGGATGGGGTTGAGGTCAGGGCTCTGTGTGGGACAGTTAAGTTCTTACACTCAACTTATCCAGCCTTGCCATTATGGAGCCTCCTTTGTGCACTGGAATAGAAAAGGTTCTTCTCCAAACTGTGTTCACAAAGTTGTAAACATGTACCGAAGCATTAAGATGCCTAGTGTGTGTGTGTGTCCTAATACTTATCCATATAGTGTAGAACTGCCTTGCTGTTGAACAAAAAATTTAATAATCAAACCCTGCTGAAAGCCATCATTTTTAGCATCTGCTTACAAGTAAAAAAGCATACAGTGATGCTGGCGTATAGCCTCTATAAAATACCATTGAGAATTCCTTTCTGTTACACTTACTACAACCAATTTTTGCTTCATGGAGTGCTGCAATGTAATAATATTAAGTAATTTCAGAGTAATGTAAGAAAAACAAAATAATTATCAGTCAGTTACCAGAGTAATATTTCTCCGACAAGTGCTAAATGGTCCTTCCAGGACAAAGCAAGACAGTAAAGGAAACCTTAATTGCATGCCTTTGCCTGAACACAGACTTTCTTACATTGTGTTTGTTCTCCTTCCTCTCTTCTTCTCGCCCTGCGATGCATTTGTGAAACAATTATGATGATTGTGATGGCTAAAGTGATTGATTGCATTGCGAGCAAACACTGCGATGAAGTGTAACCAGCCATCTCCTTTTATACTGAGGCTGAAAGAAAGTTAGCGAGATGAAAAAGCCTCTTTGCTAGTCATCTGAAAAGCGAGTGTGTGGTCTCTATAATGTCATGGCTGGCTACAATAGTAATGGAATAATATAGTATTTTTGACAGTTAATCAAATCATTTTATACATGGGGTGAGCAATTGATGAAAAAATATTGTATCATGATACATGACATTTTCATGATATATATCATGATATACTGATAAGGACAAGACATGCTAGCAGAACCACATTAGAAAAAAAAAACTAAAGTTCATTGATTTTATTCAACATATGGTATATCTGTGCTGCTAAAACACTTAGACTATATCTTATTACTGTTATTGTCTGCAATAGATTTACCATGTAAGTATCACTACATATTTCATCCTACATTTTATATACTACTGATCTCTATTTGTGTAAGTTACGTTTCACTAGAATTTATACCTAAGCATTTGTGTATATGTCATTGAGTATTTCACGCTGAAGTTTTAGTTTGTTTATACATGATTTTATATATTGTTCTTATCTCTGATTCTTGTTCTGATTATGTGTCAACTTGTTTACAGCAAACATTTAAGTTAAATAAAAGATATTTGTAACTACAGTCAGCTGTGCGTTGTAATATGTGCCTTTGTGAAGATTTGTAGACTAAAGATATAACAACCTGAGGATACCATGTTTATTGTGTCAACAGAAAAGTAACCACTAAGCTGATTGATCAAGAAAGTACATTTTAAGCAATTCATTTTTAATTTTAGTGATCAATTCCAATTAAGTACTTTTCACCATCGTACTCTTAATCTTGCTAATATACTGAGAAATAGATGTTTGGATGAAAGGTAAGAAAATTTATTCTTTTTGATCTACCTCTGGAATGGCAAGAACAAATAAAGCCTGGAGATTTCAGTTTAGACAGTAAAAACAGTAACATTTGTAGAAGCTTGTTCTCGTCTTCAACAGTTGATGCCAATTATAATTGATAGTTATTTGCAGCAGAGGTAAATTCTTTGTTTTGGGCTTGGATGCGTTTTCTCATCCATATCTGATCCTTGCCATGATATAAGCGACTCTCTCTCTCTGATAATGAGCAAAGCCTTGTGGTTCATCCGCAGTTCTACCTTTGAAAACGGAGTGTTTTATAAGGGAATGTTCAGCGACCAGATTTATTCTGCAGGTCAGATGCACTGGGTGTATTTACATTTTGCCAGAAGGATAAAGGAACTTGTCTGTGATTCCTAAAGCACTGTAACATAGAGTTTATGTCTTTACATATCCAGTTAAATTCAGTGTTCATGCATATCCAGTGTTCATGCATCACTGATTTAGTCAACAAGCTTAGCATATTTTCAAGCTCTTAGCTAAAGGTGGGCAGTATATCAAATAAACTCAATGTATCGCGACTTGTTCTTTGTTCGGTGTAACACTGTAAAAGATATATTGTGAACATTGTGTACAAACTGTCATGTAAGTCACTGACTGGCATGAGCATTTTTGCTTCTTTCGCTCTCTACAATGATTTTCCTCCTAGCACAGATACACACAGAAAAAAAACATACAGAAAACTTTTCTAGTTTTCAAGTCTGCAGTGATGCAGGTTCAGTAGATAATGGAAACCCCGCCACCTAAGACAGTTAAAGTAAAGATGGGCATTCCAGCCCCCATGGACAACAATTTTTTAGTGATCCATCTTAGAAGTGGAAATTCCACTTACAATCGCAGCATTAGGTGTAAGCAATTTCATTTTTAGATGTAACTTCAATCCTTTCTTCAAGTACATTCTGTTCTAAGCACTTGACTTCGGAATTAGGGAAAACATAGCAGTGCTACTTCTGCTAACCTGGTTCTGAATGAAACTCTTATTGCACTTGATAGAATGAAGCTGCCGGTAGAATGTGATAGAATGTCTTGCTGTTTTCACTGATCTATCAGAAGCTTTTGATAAAGATGATCACCCACTGTAGTGAAAAACATTTTGTAGTGGTGGCTTTGACCATGAAACTGTTGCGCTACTGCTCTGACAAAGACTGTGAGTGGCCCTGCAATCTCAATGCGCTGCAAGTAGCACTGAAACTTACTGCGGAACATGATGCTACTCAAATATGTTCTGTCAACTAAGATCCTTACTGTATATTTATAGTATATTAGTATAACTTACCCATTTGCACACACCACAGATTCATAGATTATTATATACTGTCTGATTGCACTGTTTGTCTTGCACAATGTTTTGTCTTGTGTGTCTATTACTTGTAATTTTTATTTTATTTTTTTATCTAAGTATATGCACTGCAGATCCAGAGCTCTCGCCATTTCGTTTCCCTGTATACTTGTATATGGTGAAATGACCATAAAGTTCACTTTGACTTGACTTTGACTCATAGTGCATATAAAACTAAATTGATGCTGTTTTTACGATGATGCTTATATTCATTTATGTTTAAACTTTTTACTTTAAAGTAATCCAAAGAATAACTGATGTTAAACTTCCTTTTAAGTATCACGTCAGCAAGCTTACCAGTGAACAAAGACCGAAACTAAACTTGCTTCCCTTTGCACGGCAAGAAAATGCTCTGTGTTGCATTACAGGGCACTTGTACAGGATTCATTGTGTACTTTATGAGTCGGATGAGCCTCTCCATCTGTAAGGATGGAAATTCATTGTCTACTTTTTTAAGGCTCTCATCAGCCAGATGTCACTGTATATCACTTCCATGTTCACTGTAACAGACTCTACTGAAGTGATTTTATTACACTCCAGGTCCCCCGAGCTTTAACTGAGCCAGATAAATCCACTTTTAACCGTGGGGCACCATGTGAGCAGCAGTAAGGAAGATAGGCTAATCCTCAACTTCATTCCTGCTATGGATTTTTAAACTTTTACTGTTTTATTTATTTCATTTGACTACTGTTTAATTTATTTGTTCTCATTCTATCTTTTTTCTTTTATGATTTCTCAAATCTTTATAATGTATCATCGTGTTGTTATCCCTTAGTACTTGGCTTCATTAAAAAGGTTCTTCCTCAGTGTAAACACAAGTGTAACCCTTAGAACTGTATTAGTGTAGTATTAAATCTAGAGTGTATTAGAGTGTATTATTAAATCTAGAGTGTATTAGAGGGTATTATTAAATCCAATATCAGTAAATATAACTGGTGTAAATCAGTCTAAAACCAGTGTTTGTTCTCCTACACTCTCGCCGTTTGCTACTCTTTCTCTCGGTCGCTCTCCAGACCCCCTCCCTCTGCAGCTTTACCTTGCCCACAAGTAATGAAAGTTCTCCCGGGTTCAAAGCTTTTTTCCATTCCTTTCTAAGAATGGAAAAATAAAAAATAAAAGAAATGTGTTCATTTTTGTTCACATTTGCATGTGACTTTATTTTTAGACCCCAGTAGTGGTTATAATTATTCAATGTTACGATAACTTCTATGTGACATAGGAGCATCAACAGGAAATGAGAATACGTCCATATAAGAAGGTGTTTTTCCATTTGTTGCACTTCCCGCATTGATCTGTGCTGCTTGTGTTCTTGTGTTCAATAAAGAATGATAATAATGATAATATGAGGAGCTTGGCCAAAGAAAATTGATACCATTTGTAGGATCAGAAATCCATAATCCATAACCGGACATTCACTCCCGCATCTGGTGAGAAATAAGGAATTTCAGTGGCCCCTCTGGGAGAGAGCGATCCCACAAAAGGACTGTTGGAGCATTCCACAGGTGTGAAAACGGGAAAGCCACGGCAATAAACTGTTTAAAATTTGTCAGTGACCCTAATTTTCTTGGTTCACGGGAGGAGTCACTTCACTACTGCATCACCCAACCTCGCTTGCATGGTAAACTAGATTGTACCTTTTGGCAAATTCCCGTCTCTTATCCAAAGCTAAACTCCTCTTAATGGCACCCTTAAGGAGAGCTTAGATATTAGATTCCGGTACGAATCTTGCTCGGCGGACGAGAGGTTCACGCTGTGACCTGGTATAGGCCCTGTTTTGGATAAGACCCAAATTGATCATTTATAAATGAAGTAATTACTAATCATTAATTGCTAAATTAATGAACGTAAAGGTGAATTGAGCTAAACCTTTCCATCACCAACATTGAATAAAATACATTTTTATTCCAAATCTTAAAGTGTTCCTACACATTTAATTTGTGCACAGTTTTCAACTCGCTCCAGAGGCAAGTCATGCTAGGGTTCCAAAGTTTGATCTAGTTTAGATGCTATTTCAGAAATGTAGGGGGTGCATAAATGCCAGTTGCGTGCTTTAGCCTTGGTCCCTGCTTTAAGTGTTTTCAAAACTTGGTGCAGTTATACTAATAATCATAATCAAGGTCTTTATGAATAGTGTCAAGTCTGTTATAGTAGGAAAAGCACCATATTGTGCACTGCCGTGGTCTTTTGTGGACTTAAATGTCACACTTTCCTTTTACGGATACCTCTCTATCAGTGACCCCCTCTTACCAGTGTGTCACTGTTAGTCAGCATCCTCTTAACACATAAGCAGCAGTGTAGCAATAACCACAGCCCGGCCGCTGTGTACAGCCCATGCAGGCAATTATGGGATCGCAGGGGACGTATCTGTGCTGACAGCCATTTGTGAGGATGGAATGAATTCGTGCACCACTACACCCCCAGATCCTCATCAGGCAGGGCTATCTACATACATCCTCATTGTCCACCCTACCCTCTTCAGATTACATTGTAGAGCAAAAGTTCCAAAAGTATCTCTTATTGAACACTTAGAATGGAAGCGTATGCTGTGAGAGGAGGCTTTTTGTGGTCGCAGCAGGTACGTGAGCCTGCATTTTAATGCCCAGGAACTTGTGACATTTTGGAAAGTTGGAGCAGTTGGCCTTTTTCTGGCCCGTCTGCACTCTGCTTAAAGGTTAGACGGGTTGTACTGGGCTGTCACCTGGTTAACTGACTGAAGGAGAAAGAAAGGTAAGTTGTATGTGACGGTAGCATCATGTGATAGAGGAGTAAAGGCTTGCGGGTGGGGATTAAATTGAGAGAAAATGCAAATATGGAATGTAGAACATAATAAACAGTTGTTACTTGGGATGATTATTTCTGGAGAGATCTGAAAATGACTGTGCACCAACATTCCCCCTTCAGCCTTTTCAAAGAAGAATGGGGGAACCGCCCAAAAATAGGTGTGCGAAGATTGTAGCATCATACTCAAAAAGACTTGAAGAATGGTCCAGTAAGGACTTTAAAGACATTGCATTCAAATACATAGACTTTAATATAGATGTATAGATATCCCCCCTTTGCACCTTTAACACATAGCCTTCTTTACAGCCCTGCACTTGACTGTCATTTTGGTGCTATGGCATGTTAGCTACAATTATAGTCATAGTTGTTTTTCGCTATGGTTATAACTGCTATTTTCAGTAGCTTTTCCAGTTTAGCATAGAATATATAAATCCAATATCCCATCAATATCCTATCTAACGCAAATGGGAACTGTTGGCTGACCCCTTAAATTCTTATGCTGTCCCAAAGAGACCAATACTAGCTTCTTAGCTGCGACATCTTATATTATGCCTTGTGTAGTTTGGGCTGTTACTCTTCAGTAGTTTGTCGTGGTTAAGCAGTTCTTTTACTGTGAATGCTTAAACATCTGAAAAATAGCTGAAAAGTCTGAAAATATGGTTTACCGTGAAGACAAAGAACAAAAGGCTTTAAATTTCTTTCGAAAGGCCAATTGTTCATTGCGGGCAATACACTACACTACAATACACTACACTCCAATGTACTTAAAATGTGCTTACCCTACCTCAATCTACCCCTGAAAATACACAAAACCCCTTCATTTGAATTAAGTGGTCCTTCATTTGGGAAACCGACTCCTTAATTTTTCCTTAAAATTAGATTTAAGGCATAAGTGAGAAGATTCAAGATTTTTTTTGCCATTTGTGCATGAGACCAGCAGTCCGTGCACGTTGGAATTCTTGTGCAAAGCTCTCCGAGTCAGGTTACATTTTTTGCTAGGTAGAAAAGAAAATAAAGCAGAGAATAGAGCAGTAGTATACAACTACTAGTAGTATATAATATATAAAATATAAGAGAAACCCTTTAATCTTAGATTGCTGGTGGTAATTCAGGAGGTTCTATTATTTAAGGGGCAAATTTGAAAAAGTAAAGGGAAAATTCCGTAGTTTTACCCCTTAAACCACCTTAATGTGGTTTTCCCTGAATTTCCCTTCATTTCCTGCTTGGGAGGTCAGAATTAAGGTCCTTTTAAAGGGTAAAATGAAGGTGTTTGGTTTCGTAGTGATATGATTCGCTAGACTTTGTACAGACTTATGTAGTGAAAAATGTATTTATGATGCGATAAAGTCAATGCAGCAGAGGACAGTCATGCCCACAGTCAGACTGGGGGAGTAATCACACCTAATGAAACTTAATGAAGTGTATAAAGTCTTTTCATCTTCCAGCCAAGTAATATCCTTGCACCCTATACGCATTAACCACAGTGCATCACTAGCACAAAGCGTGCCAAAAATCCTTCGTCGTTCCACAGATATGAGAAATAACAAACACATTCAACACATGTAAGATGAAACCGACCCCTTAATTGTACCTTAAAATATAGATGCATGTGTGTGAAACTCCCTAGTGTTCAATTTAAGGTGTTAATTCAGGAGGTTCTATTATTTAAGGGGCACATTTGAGAAAGCAAGGGGGAAAATCAGTAGTTTTACCCCCAATCAGCCTTAATCTGTGTACCTCTTGTAATTTTAAGAGGTACAATGAAAGCGTTTGGTTTCGTAGTGAATGGTCACACCAGAGAAAGGCGGGGCGTTTTTCACTCTGTGGTTTTTGAAGCTGAATCAAATGAGAAAAGCTTAAATATAATTAAAGTCACATATAATGCAGTGCACAAGTGAATGAAATAATGCTCCTCCAGAACCTCCTCCAAAAACACAAGACTACATAAGTGCTGACAGGATGAAATACAGTTCGTACGTCCCATTTTAACCTTTTCACACCTTTATGACTGCACAACTATTCTGTACTAATGCAACAAGTCACTAAAACACTGTATTGTGAATAAAAGTCTTTAGCTATTAGATGGATGATTAAAGGAGCACCCCATCCAGTGAAGTAAAGATGTGGGAGCATTAGGATCTAGATCTGTGTTAGGTACCTTTTATCAAAGGAAACATAGTGTGCTTTTTAAATTTGTGGGACTAATAAAGGTTTATCTTATCTTACCTTAAACATGAATGGAGCAACCTACCAGGTGTTCTTAGAGAAAGATCAGTGTCACTGCTCAAGAAAAGAAGGAGATCCTGTTTAAACAAGACAAGGACACCACACATATAGTCAGAAGAATACTTCTCAAAAAAGGTTGCATGGCCTAGGAGGTGACATCATTTCCATTTTGAGTCCATATTTGTTTCTGAAAAAGAACACTGACATTATTACGAACCTAAAATACATTGTGAGGTGCATTAGAGTGGATGTAATAAATACACTCAAATAAATGTTCTTTGCCCCTCATTGGGTGTGATATCCGCTGATATTTATATTATTGATATTTACATGATTGATATTTATGTTATAAATATTCAATAATATTTATATTATTGAAGTGCCTGATGATAGAAATGCCGGGCGTCAGAAGCATGAGGGTGGGGTTGGGGTTGAGCTGTGATAGCGTAGTGTTTTCTCTGGTGTGGCGCCCCCCCCATACAAACCACTGGGTGGATAAGTGGAGGGAAGAAACAAATGATATTTCAAAGTAAAATGGTTTCGGTGCTTGTTCTAATTACTATGGCGTTTCTTTCCGATACTGATTTCTTCTGGTGAAACGTATACACACCCGAGACAAAACTTTAGTCTCTGCGTGGCTGTGCGACGCCTAGGTTGCGGATAATGTCTTTTTCAGGCTACTTTGTCCTGCCACATATTGTCCCTTGTGGTCATTTTTAGCAGGTTAACATGGCCCTTGTTATTTGAATGACAAGCAGGGAAGGAGTTGCTTTGATTCTCCCCTCTTCGGCTCCCAGTGAAGAGTGTGTGCGCTTGTTGACAGCACACACCTGCTCTTTTGAAGGAGGGCCAAAACACCAGCTGTGGCAGAGGCTGGGAGACAGACTCACACACATGATTAGAACCCGGTTTGATCACGGTTGAGAATGATCTGTCTGAGCTGTAGAGTACAATCACCACTCGGCAAGATCAAAGAAGGAGCTGCTCTGTTCTGCTAGGGGCAGTAAACGGTGGTTACTAAACCAAGGGCAGTCTCTACGATTGCCTATTCATATTCAAGTATATTCTTATTAAGCTGAACATAAAGTCCAGTCTATACATTTTAGCCAATGCTGGATCTAATCTGAAGTATTTCTCAGTTGTTGCAGCTCATTTCAACAGGCGCTCTGCACGACTGCAGAAGGAGAAGAAGGGAAGGTAGGCAGACTTTTATGTGGCGTGGAGCCAAGAGCTGATTTGCATCCACAAAAAGCTGCCATAAATAATGCTTCCCCCTAATACATAAATAAGAGATCCATTCTTCATCTGGTTAGTCTGCGAGACGTTACGCTTCATCCCTCTGTATGAAAGGTACGAATAACAAAAAGGAGTGAGTGAAAAATGCATGTGGGTTTAAAAGAGGAAAACGTCATTGAATGTATTCTAAAATCGTTCATGATTAAAATAAAAAAAAAAATTAGTAAATGCCTTGTACAATTGTTGTACTTGCTAAATCAGTTTAATTACCTACACTACCAGTCAAAAGTTTGGACACACCTTCTTATTCAATGTTTTATCTTTGTTTTTATTATTTCTACATTGTAGATTAATACAAACAAATGATGAAGGAACACGTGGGATGGTGCAGTAAATAAAAAAAGTTGAACAAACCAGTATATGTTCTGTAATCAGGGAATGATGGACTGTTTCTTTTCTTATTTAAGTGGTTCTTGCCATAATGTGCAGTAGAACCATAGTGGAACAGGATCACTAACTGTAGACCAACCCGACTCACAGCTGATGATCCCGAACACAGTAAGAAGGAGAGAAACTCCACTAATGAACTCTTGAGGAAGAAACTCCTGTTAATTAAACACCATTCCAGGTCGATTCCTCATTAATCTGATTGAAAAAATGCCAAGAGTGTGCAAAGCTCTCATCAGACCAATAGGTATTTTCTAGCCAATAATAAAAACTCATTGAATGAGAAGGTGTGTCCAAACTTTTGACCGGTAGAGTATATGGCATGAAGTTCCATTGTGTTTTGAATTAAAGCATTAAATGAGCCAAGTCAGAGAGTAAACTGAAATAATATGCAAAAACTGGTCATTCTGCTGCAAGACTAGTATATAAACGCAAGTAAGCTTCTTTCTTAAATTACATACAGTAGATTCCAGTTTCAGTGCAAGAAAAATAGCTGCTCAGAATGAAGGATTCATCCTTGTATACTGCGGTAACCCACTTTTACGAATAAAGATATGTTTAAGGTGATGAGAGGCTGTGAGTAAACAGATCTCGTGGTGACAGTATGATGGATGATGGCTCTGAAGAGTGCCCCAAATGTGAACGACCTGCTGTGGTTCCTTGGTAGGCAGTGACTAATAAGCTTCCAGAGTGGGAGAGTGTGTGGCTGTGAATCTGTCTGTGATTGTATCTGTGTACTGTGCAAGTATTAAGTAACCAGTGATCCTCTGTGTCTATGTTTGACTTTGTATGTAATATACAGCTCTGGAAAAATGTTCAGTTTCTCAGGTTTTATCTTTTATAGCTTCGCCTTAGTTTTAAGAACTGCTGACAATATTTCTCTTCATTTCCAAATAAAAATATTGTTCTTTAAAGCATCGTTTTAAAGGAAATGACAAAACATCAAAATAAGAGAAATGATTTACAGAACTTGGATAATTCAAAGAAAACAAATCTCTGGTTCTGTCTTAAACAAAATGGCAATAATGAGCTTTGAGGAACTTCTAGTAGTGTTTCACCATCCAACTGGTCTCAGTGTGAGAGGAGAGAGTGGATTACAGCAGTGTTTTATACTTTTCCTCATTAAATAAGATCAGTAATCAGTACCTCATAAGGCCGAATAAGGAGGAATTTGACAGACACTGGCATGAAATGGTTGTCACAGATTGTGATTTAAAAAGAAATCGCAGTGCTCTCTAATTTTTC
The DNA here is from genome assembly GCA_037577145.1 of Brachypetersius gabonensis. Classification (NCBI taxonomy): domain Eukaryota; kingdom Metazoa; phylum Chordata; class Actinopteri; order Characiformes; family Alestidae; genus Brachypetersius; species Brachypetersius gabonensis. The sequence goes on along the minus strand of JBBJLR010002551.1, from coordinate 682 downwards.
CAGAGCTGTCTAGTGCAGGTGTGGCCATTGTGACATTATAGGTGACAGTTATATTTAAAATTTCTGAGCAATTTGTTTGCTATTTTGTTGTTCTAGCCCAAAGGACGTAGTGCAAGCATTGAAAAAATTTTTTGCACAGAATAAAAATAATAATAAGAAAACAAGGAACAGTAAGTTTGCTCATCTCATGAAAACTCAGTTCATTTCTATGTGAGCACTGCCCAGCCTCCCTTTATTATCTATTAGAATAAAACACGTTGCTTTGGTTACTTAGCTTTTAAGAGTGATATGCAGTACACAAAAATCTTGAGTCTTCCTCATTTCTTCATATTTTGCTTCCAAAGACCTTTATTGTGTTTTTAATGCAGTTGTGAGGAACAGTTCTCCAGGCTTCCTTTAAAAACTCTCATTTCCAGTCCAGTCCCTGAACCGGACCAGTTTCATTGGAATGTTTCTGTTGGTTAAGACACACAGTGACCTACGTATGAATCATTCAAGCGGAACAAACAGCATCTAACTGAAGGTCTGAACCAGTGAAGAACCAGGAGCAGATGATTCCAGATGATCAGGCGGTGAGCAGTGTACAGTAAACCCTCGTTATTCATGGGGGTTACGTTACACGAGCACCTGCGTATAATGAAAAACCGCGTTGTTGTGTTTTGGTCAAAGAAATGCCTTAAAA
>JBBJLR010002482.1:0-14305 GCA_037577145.1 Brachypetersius gabonensis | reverse complement strand
GACCAGCATGTAAAGTGATCCCATATAGTCATACACAGACACACCACAGCTCACAGTGTGAACAGTCCGAAATTCCTCTCTGCATTTAACCCATTCAACGCATTCACTAATGTAGGAACACAGCACCCAGGGAGCAGTGCATGGGGACAGTAGCTTGTTTAAGGGAACCTCAGTGGTGCCACTAGCAATCCTGGGATTCAAACCAAGAACCTTCTGATCGCAAAGGTAACTCCCTAACCACCAGGCCACCAGCTGCCCCTATGTTTACTACACAATCAACATGCTTCACCTAATTCAACCATCTCATTTGTAACCAGAAGACAAACTTCTGACTTTTTTTTTACCAAGTTTGCCCAGATTGATTCTGATGGGGGGAGTCCAACACAAGAAGGAGCCATGTGTCCCAAGTTTTCATCATCACCAGTCCCTACAAAGAGTTAAATACATACTCAGACACACACACCTTAACGGTAGGGCTGCACAATTAATCGAATTTTAATCACGATCACAATTTTGGCTGCCAAGATTAAATTAAGATGATCGTCTGTGATTTTAATAGCAGCTCTGCTGCACATCAGATCAAGCACTTTCTCAACCAATACGTCAGCCAACCACCAGGGGGCGAACAAGAGATTAGGGCTTTAGTAACTGCCTAAAAAAGTGTGAGTGTGAGTGTGTGTGTGTGCGTGCGTGTGTGAGAGAGAGTGTGCGTGCGTGTGAGTGCATGTGTGTGCGCGTGCGTGTGCCTGTGTGTGAGTGTGTGTGTGTGCCTGTGTGCGCGCGTGCGTGCGTGTGAGTGCCTGTGTGTGCGTGTAAGAGTGTGTGTGTGCCTGTGTGCGTGCGTGTGAGTGCGTGTGTGCGCGCGTGCATGCGTGCGCGCGTGCATGCGTGAGAGTGTGTGTGCCTGTGTGCGCGCGTGCGTGCATGTGAGTGCCTGTGTGTGCGCGTGCATGCGTGAGATTGTGTGTGTGCCTGTGCGTGTGTGTGTGCCTGTGTGCGAGAGTGTGTGTGTGTGTGCCTGTGTGTGCGTGTGTGTGTGCCTGTGTGCAAGAGTGTGTGTGTGTGTGCCTGTGTGCGTGCGTATGAGTGCATGTGTGTGCGCGTGTGCAAGTGAGTGTGCCTGTGCGTGTGCGCGTGCGTACATGTGTGAGAGTGCGTGTGTGCGCGTGCGTGCATGTGTGAGAAAATGTGTATGTGCCTGTGTGAGCCGGTGTGCGTGCGTGCGCGTGTGTGAGTGTGTGTGCGTGTGCGTGTGCTTGTGTGTGTGAGAGAGAGTGTGTGCGTGCGTGTGTGAGAGAAAGAGAGAGTGTGTGTGTGTGTGTGTGTGTGTGTGTGTAGTCTGTAGGCCTGTAGTTTGATCCTTTTCCTTGTAATATGTGCCTTTTCTGCATAGGCTTCTTTTTTTTTTAAATTTTTGTGCACTTTATGATTGCACTCTGCAATTGCATGTTTGTAATATTTGATACATTTTATTTTATTATTTTTATTTTTATTTGAGGTTTCATTTTGAACTGAAAGCCTTGTTCAATTACTGTGTTTAAAATAGAAACAAACAGTACATAAAAAATGTGTTTTGCCTAAAATAATGAATAATTGTGATTAATAATCGTGATTGCAATATTGATCAAAATAAGTGTGATTATCATTTGGCCATAATCGTGCAGCCCTACTTAATGGTGCCTGCTCCTGCTCCCTCTTCTCTCAGGGTCTCTCCCACCGTCCTCCACACATCCCTCTTCTCCTTCACACTTTCCTCTCTCAGTCTGTCCATGATCTTCTTTTCCAGGGCTTCCAGCGCTCTCTGCAGGCCAGGACGCGTCACTGCACCCGGATCAGCACCAACCGACCCTGACAGCTGCAGCAGCAGCCAATCAGAGAGCTCCGTCTTCAACCGCGGTGGAAAAGAGGCCAGCAAAGTTATCATTCAGAAGAACACGTCACTCATTCTATTACCTTATCAAGTGAACACATACACATTTACACACTTTACACACATACAAGTCACCATAACAATGCAAGTATGTGTGTAAAAGTGTGTAAAGGTGTATGTGTGTGTGTGTGTGTGTGTGTGTGTGTGTGTGTGTGTGTGTGTGTGTGTGTGTGTGTGTGTGTGCAGACTCTACCCTGGCGTTCTGAGATTACTGGGCGTCCAGTCTCTGACTGAGGGTTTCAGATGTTAACCGGAGGTTGGACGCGTCTGATCTCAGATCAGAAATCTGACGGTGGATTCCACTCTTTAATCGCACTGTCAAACTCTGAGCAAACGTTAGGGGGAGACAAAAACAACAGGAAAGACAGAGTGTGTAAAGTGAAGTTCTGCAAAATAATGCAGCAATATTTGGTTTGCAAACTCGTTTAACAAATATGGTGCTTTTGTTAAAGCAGTATCCCCTTTAACACAGTTACAGTTCAAATATTTCTGTAAATCTCAACTTTAACATTACAATAATATTACATTAATATTACTACTGATACTACTTACTCCAAACTTATATACAGTAACAAGCTTTCTGTATATAGCAGAGTCTATTAATATTGAGCTTTCATTCTTTTCTACAGATTTTTTACATTTACATTTATTTAGACTTTATATTATATTGTTACAGTCTCTGCAGTCATTATATAAGCAATTTCCTCCAGGATCAATAAAGTTTTCTGATTCTGATCATGCGGAAGAATAGAATCTTACCTAAAAGTCTTTGTGACATATGTGAGGGATCTTCCCTTTAATTTGTCTGACAGTTTAATATAGTTTAGACAATAGGCTCAATTGTAAAGTCCTACCTGATGTCTGTAATTATCCCAGCCTTTGGAACCAGCAGCCCGTAGAACCCTTTGCTTGCCCCTTCTTGAACACCTTAGGGTTAGAACCCACTTCACAGTTCGAGCTTTGAGCAGGTAGAGCTCTGGGCAGAATTGTTATTAAGGTTTTAATGAAATATATTAAATATAATTTCTCTCTTTTTCAGAATGCGAGCATCTAAAAGAGACAGACACCATTTAAACAAATACACGCTTCTTGAATCTGCACATACATAAAAATCATTTTTTTTATCTCCCTTTTTTAAACCTGACAAAATGGTCATTTTTCATTATTCAGAGTAAACACAGAGTTTTCACGTGTGATGATCCACCTGAGCAGGTCTGCCTGTATATGTGGAGCTTTTATATCTTTTGTATGTTCAGTATGAGTTGTTGTTACACAAGGACCTCCTGCTGCCACCTCCTGGCGAGATCAAATGTGACATCACGAGTTACTGTATGAGTGAGACTGAAAAAACGCTAAGGGAACAACACTACAATAAGAGCAATAATAACAATGATGAATAAATAATAAAAAATAATAATGATGAATTGATAATAATAATGTCATGCTGGGCTGAGGAAGAAAGACAGAGCACAAGGCAGCGAGAGTCCAGAGAGACTATGTTTATTAACAGAAAGTTCATACAAGTCCTACTCAAAACCAGCTTGTTCACGGAGGAGCTTCACCACTACGAGGGGGACCTTCACCCCTCTGAATCTCCTTTGAGACCGACCAGATTCCGTGCTTCCCCTCTGCTTGTAGTAGAAGCTGACTCTCTGAAGTCCAGAGGGTTGCACCTAGGTGAGACTGTCTCACAGAAAGAGTCACAAGCACACTCACACAGACTCAGACCAGCATTTCCCCACATACAGCAGTGTGATACGTTTTCTCAGTCGATAATGTGATCACTGAAGGTACGTTTTAAATCTAGGTGATACTTCACCTTCCCTCCAGCACACATACCAAAACAACCCCCAAAACCCTGAGGTATACCTTTGAGGATATGTTAGGGGTAACCACGCACCGTCTCTCAGGCACGGCCAGGTTTTAAACCCTATCCCAGCCAACCACAGGGCACTGTTACTTAAACTTTAAACTTAAATCAGCTGAGCATGATTATCCACACTCACGCTTAAAAGAAAGCCCCGTGAATCGTGCCAAGAACATAAATTCTAATTAAATTAACTGAAAGGCTGCCTCTACCGGCAGCCACCCTTAGACATAACAAGTAATTTCTATTATTATTATAAACAGATAATAGGTGACTTATAGATTAACTGTGAAGGTAATAACAGCATCTGCTGTTTAGTATTTCATGTATTTCATGTATAAAGAAAGTCAGTAATATTCAGCTAAGTTTCATTTATAACATTTATAATATTATTTAATTGCAGAAGCCCCAGTTTAGTGCCATGCCTTGTCTACACTCGCCCCGTTACTGTCCCTGATTAAAAAAGTAAAGAACACTGTAAGAACCTGGAACCTGCGGGAAAATAAAGTGTTAACTTTAATTTGCTGTTTCCATGTCCAAACCTAGACAAGACCTTCAAAAAAGATAATAAACCAACGTACACACGATGATCAGTCGTACAAAAGGTCATTTTATTATTTATCACCAAACATTTAAACCAACAGTGATCTTCTGCTTTTTATAGGTTCAATGTTTTCTTCTCAAAGAGCGCAAATGTTTAGACAGGCACAGACTTGAAGACCACGCTGTCCGTCTGAGAGATCATGAGTCAGAAAACTGCCCCATAATGTCAGTCAGGATCTCCCCAACCCAGCAGGGGAGTCTATCTCGGCCCGCTTCCGATCCGAACACACCATGACATCAACTCAGAACGAGGGAGCCCAGCTGCACTCCTCAGAATTCAGAACAGCATCAGTCAACACTGAACTGGGTACAATCAAGCCTCATACACAGTGAGGAACGTCGCTATGAGGTAAACATGTTCATACAACAGGGCTATTCAACTACAATACCAAGTTGGCCGGATACAAAAGTCAATTGGGGTTCGGGGGCTACAGAATATCGTACTGTCCAGGCGGGGGTGGGGGATTTGGGGGGTCTAGCAACGGTTCTAAATGAGAACTCTGACCATTAAAGTCGTTAGAGTAGATACATCACGAGCTAAAACTTCAAAGATTGTCCCCTCGCTGTGTGTGATTTTTCCCTCGCTGAGTGTGTGTGGCCGGATTCTCTTTCGTTACCACCAGCTTTGCTCTGCATTAGGTAACACACCCATTTTCTGACAGATCCTCTTTCACCTGCAATTGGCTAATAATATGGCAACTTCTGTGCTCGGATTACTACCGAGCTACTACCGATTACTACTACTGCACTTAAGGTTCCTAAGAGCACAGTGGCCTCTGTAATCCTTAAATGGAAGACTTTAGGGACGACCAGAACCCTTCCTAGAGCTGGCTGTCCAGCCAAACTGAGCTATTTGGGGAGACGAGCCTTGGTGAGAGAGGTAAAGAAGAACCCAAAGATCACTGTGTCTGAGCTCCAGAGATGTAGTCGGGAGATGGGAGAAAGTTGTAAAACCATCACTGCAGCCTTCCACCAGTCGGGGCTTTATGGCAAAGTGGCCAGACTCTCCTCAGTTCAAGACACAGGAAAGCCTGCATGGAGTTTGCTAAAAGACACATGAAGGACTCAAGCTTGGTAAGAAATAAGATTCTCTGGTCTGATGAGACCAAGGTAGAACTTTTTGGCCTTAATTGTAAGCAGTATGTGTGGAGAAAACCAGGCACTGCTCATCACATGTCCAATACAGTCCCAACAGAGAAGCATGGTGGTGGCAGCATCATGCTTTGGGGGTGTTTTGCAGCTGCAGGGACAGGACGACTGGTTGCAAGTGAGGGAAAGAGGAATGCGGCCAAGTACAGGGATATCCTGGACGAAAACCTTCTCCAGAGTGCTCAGGACCTCAGACTGGGCCAAAGGTTTACCTTCCAACAAGACAATGACCCTAAGCACACAGCTAAAACAACAAAGGAGTGGCTTCACAACAACTCCGTGACTGTTCTTGAATGGGCCAGCCCTGACTTAAACCCTCTGGAGCATCTCTGGAGAGACCTAAATATGACTGTCCACCAACGTTCACCATCCAACCTGACTTAACTGGAGAGGATCTGCAAGGAGGAAAGGATCCCCAAATCCAGGTATGAAAAACATGTTGCATCTTTCCCAAAAAGACTCATGGCTGTATTAGATCAAAAGGGTGCTACTACTAAATACTGAGCAAAGGGTCTGAATATTTAAGACCATGTGATATTCCATGTGATATTTCAGTGATACTTTGTCAATAAATGTCAACAATTCTGTGTTTTTCTGAGTGTACATTAATGATGAAAAAAATGAACTTAAATGACTTTAGCAAATGGCTGCAATATAACAGAGTGAAAAATTTAAGGTGGTCTGAATACTTTCCGTACCCACTGTAAATACAGATGTTACCCCTGTATAGACTGGACTGTAATACATGCAACGCCTTTTCTTTGGTATAAGCAGGTAAATACAGCAATACATTAATTTAATTTTACAGGGCTTTAATGCGAACAAAAACACTGGAGATGCTCCACTTTGGAAACTTTTCTGATGCAGGAATTCTGGACTGCAGCTGCCAGCGATGTATATATATACGTGTATACGAAATGTGGTTGAATTTACCTTAATATTTATGTTATAAAATTAGTAAATTATATTTTTCTTAATAATTTAGCACTGACATGCATAAAAAGTTATATATTGCCACAAAAAGGCAAAATATATGCGAAGGATATCTGCGCTTTTTCATGAATTTGCAGGGGTTTCTGTGAACAATTATTAGTTCGGTTCTAAGAAAAAATCTAAGAAAAACGACTTTTCATTTTGGAATCATTTCTGCATGTCACTGTTTAAACATATCATGTATTCACTTCATTCCTCAAGTACTTTGAGAGGCTCATCATGAGGCACATAAAACCAGATTGACCCTCTCACTGGAGCCCCTCCAGTCAGAGACAAATCCACATTGCAGGCACCATTTCCACAGACAGTTTCAGTAAATCAAGAATCCATTCTTCAGCAAGGGTGGCATTCTCACATTTCAATACATTTCAACCTGAGCTTCTGTAATGTTTCTTATCTTAATGAGCAGCCTCACAAGTTCATATGCATTGTTATTCAACCCTTTCATTTCAAGCACAACCGCTTACTTTAATTTTCATTTACAGTCTTGAAAGGGTGCAGGCAGAGAAGACCAGGACAAAGAGAAGCACTGAAGGCAGAAACTGTTGATCTTCTACCACTTGAGATTTACATTAGAAATGTGCAGCCAGATTTACCAGAAAGACCTGCCTCTCCGGGCTCTTTGGGCTACAGGCAGTTTAGACAGATGGAGCTGTGGGCAGTTGGAGCTTTCACTAGTCTGAACAGCATGCGGTGTGAAAAACAGGTGTATCTTTATTGTGTCATGCTTTTATCCTGTGTTTATTGTCTTGTGTATTTATTGTCCCATTTGTTTATTGCCCTGTGTTTATTGTCCAGTAGTGTTTGTAGAAGAGGAAGACATGCGTCTAGACTCTTTTCGGTCTTGGTCCCCCAGTGGTGGAACGAACTCCCTCTTGCAATCAGATCTGCGGAGTCCTTTGCTCTTCAAGTGTCATCTGAAGATCCACCTCTTTAAGGAGCATCTTGGCGAATAGCCAGTCCTCCCATGCATCTCTTATATGTCTTTTCCTATATATTCACAAATCCCTCAGACACTCACCCTCTTTACTGTTTTACTGTTTTTACTTGTGTATTAATCTCTGACTTGCTTTTTCTCTGACAAGGTTTGTTATGGTGTGTAACTCCAGTTAACTTGGTTAAATAGCTGTGGTTGATTTAAGTATAGCTTTACAATTTTAAGAACAGTTGTGGACTACTTTAAGCCCTGTACGTCACTATTGATAAGAGCGTCTGCTAAATGCCGTAAACGTGAACGCAGTTTATTGTTCTTCTTGCTGTTCATGCTGTTCAGTATCTGCAGGTCTTTACGTCGTCCTGCATGCTGATGTGTGTTGCACCATGGGGCCTGAAGAACTCAGATTAAACTGAGAAATGACAAGAAAAACTACATGTTGAAATAAGAAAGTTTTATTTTGTGTTTATTTCAAATACATATAATGCAAGAAGCCGTTTTGACTTTTACTTTTACGTTTCCTTGAAAGTAAGTTAGAATAAAAATGTCTTAGAGAACATTCACCATCAGATACCTCTGATGTACTGAGGTCTGAACTGTTTTAAAATCCAAAATGTTTCATTATCACTGCCACAATTATGATCGCCACCATAAACACCATCATCCCTGTTTTCACCATCACATATTGATCATCACCATCATTATTTCCATGATCATCACCAAGAAGAGTGTGCGTTATGGCCTCTTTGATCCTACAAACAGATGCACAACCGGTGACTGATTTTATAAAATAGAACATTCTTCTGGCTTTATTTCTGTTCAATATTTCAGTATTTTACATTCGCCTTATCCAGCTGGAAGAGGCCGGATGCTGTCTAGTATATGACTGACCTGTCAGCTTCCACGCCGTTTTCCAAAAGGTTCACAAACACTTGCAGGTGTGACAGAACAATATGGTGGTGCTAGAGAGAGAGAGAAGGAGAGAGAGAGTGAATAAAACAGACAGAGAGAGAGAGAGAGAGAGAGAGAGAGAGAGAGAGAGAGAGTGACAGAGACACACACAGAGTCTCTGTCATGAAAGAGATGGTAAATGAAAGAGAGACTGAATAAAAGAGAGAGAGAGAGAATGAAAGAGAGAGTGACTGAGAGAGAGAATGAGAGAGAAAGAATAAATGAGAGCGAGATAGAGAGAGAAAGAGAGAGATTCATCATTTAGAGGCATCAAATCTTCTAAATGAATCAGTAACACAAAGCTGTAATAATATTTACTAATATGAGCGTCATAAAAACACCACTTTTTACCTGATTGTCGTGCCACTTTTTGAAGGTCTGCCTGCAATGCGCGACTACATCCTTCACGTCACGCAGATTAGAAGCTGTCAGAGTCTGTTTGTCTGTCAGTGCTCTCTGGCCTTTATCAGGAGATGCACTCACAGCAATGTCCCGCACTGCCTTCTTAATCTTATTCCTTCTCTTTAAAGAAAGAAGCACAAACTGTTTTAGTGGATTATAAATACAATAAAGTGTATCTGGGCTGTGGGATTCTGATCTAGCCAAAGGATGAGTTGCCTACAGTGACTAAAAGAAACCTGTTCTATGTTTTCAGTGAAGTGTGGGTCCGTCGGTAAGTACCTTGTGAATCTTGTCGTAATCTTGTTGTAAAGCTCTCCTTCTCTCCGGGTTCCTTTCTCTTTGAATCCTGTCTGCCTGGATTTTCAGTGGGACGTCATTGGAAGGAGTGAGGTCTGTAACCCTGAAATCCTGAGCTCTACAGGCAAACATTTTCTGAGTTGCAGCATCAGGACAACCCAGAAACTCACTGATGGACAGTTGGCCAAGTGCCTGGAGAAAGTAAAAACAAAGATCAAGTTATTAAAGATGTTTAGTTTATTTGAAACTGTGGTGTTCTTATATTGCCCTAAAGCAGCTGGTGGCCTAATGGTTAGGGAGTCTGTCCTGCAATAGGAAGGTTGTGACTTTGAATGCCAGCACTGGTAGTGGTACCACTGAGGTTCCCTTGAGCAAGGCCGTCTGTCGCCTCTCGTTGGTGGAACCTCCCTGGTTCACTTGTTAAATGGGTTAAATGCAGAGAAAGAATTTCACACTGTGTGCTGTGTTCATGCATGACTTTACTTTAATTAAGTGTTCCGTTTTAATTTAGCTAAATCAGTCACTATATTGGGGTGAACATCAGAGAGACGCACACATACATAGAACTGAAAAAGTACATACAGGGTTGCCGTACTCGCATGGAGTAGAACGTTCCATCTTCTCTTTCAGAAACCGATACTGATCCTGGAAGGTTGTCCTGGTAAGGTCCGACTTTTTGAACAGGAAACAGAAACGTGGTTACACTCTTTAAAAACACAGCAATTTCACTGAAGCACTCAAATAACTGATTAAATTGGAGATTATTCTCCAATTTTTTAAGTGCCCAAAAAAAAAATATCCAGCATAACTGACCATCTTGCTGTGGAGCAGCCACCTTGTAGTGAATTCACCAGAGAGAAAGGTAAATCTTTCTTCATCATAGAAACAGGCGTAGTGAGACTCATGTGGAGTTGAGGCAGCCACTCCATAAACTAGAGTAAAACACATTATTAAACAGGTCAATCCGAACAGTTTCAAAACACATTACATAACAAATATATTTATTTATACATAAACACATACTGAAGCCTAGACACACAACACTGTGGTGCATAATATGACCAACATGGAACTTGAGAGAATGATTAAGGTGGAACTTGTAAGTGTTGATGTTTAAGGTGAAAACAGAATAAGACTTTTTTTAAATGCTATACTGTAAAGACATCTAAAGACAGCTGGTAGCCTAGTGGTTATGGCATTTGCCCCGTGATCAGAAAGTGCGGGTTCGAGTCCCAAGACCACTAGGCGCCGTGTTCAAGGCTGCCCCCTGCTTCACTTGGTGAATGGGTTTAATGCAGAGGAAGTATTTCGTGCTGTTCACACTGTGTGCTGTGGTGTGTTCACATATGACCAGATTGTCACTTTCTTTCTTCTCTTTTCTTAAATTTAAAGATGAAATAAATTTTGAATAAACCATAAACAGTGTCAGATGAGCAAAGGACAACATGTTGGAGCAACTTCTTATGGCTGGTTATTCCGAAACTGAGTAAATAACATGCCCTTATGAATAAGCTACACATTGATTTGGACCATTCATAAACGCCTGGACTGGCTACTGAATGTTGATTGGCTGTTGGCAGTCATTTTGTTGCGCAAATCATATTAAACTTTAGAAGATGAGAACAAATCGACCAGTATTTAAAAGCTTTATACGTTTATAAGAATCTGGTCACTGACCAAATATCTGCAGGAGAAAACCAGATGACAAAATCTTTGGTGAACACAATATACCCAGTCTGAGCTTTGAAAAGGGCGATCATGAACATATTATTAGCATTATTGCTGTTGTCGTTGCTGTTGTGAAACTTGCCTGGTGCATTTTGTGGAAGATGTCTAATCATTGATCCAGATTGACAACATTCCATGTAAATCACCATCTGCAATAAAGACACATTAATAAAACTTCCAAAAAACGTTTTAATGTATGCATGTTAGTGTAAATACTGACCTTGGAAAACTGCTGTTTTCTCACCATCTCCTTTATGGTGTTGATCAAATCAGCTGCGTGGAGCTGAAATTGGTGAAGGCCTTTTTAAGCTGATCTTTCTTAAACGTGTGAAATTTAAAAAACTCTGAAAACTCAACTTACTGCATAGCTGGGAAAACTGAATGTTCCTGCACCTCCGTGATCAGACAGAAAGATGAAAATTGTGTCGTTTTGATCACTGTTCAGAAAAACAGTGACAGTTCGTTAATGTAACAGCTTTCTTAATTCTTTTAAAGTTTCGCTGTTTCAACTGCTTTATTAAACATTAATGTAATCAATGTGGAGGATGACCTTCTCAAGACCTTTCCTTGTCCTCCCGCTCGTTTGGTCACAGCTGCTTGATCTCCACGGAGCACAGCCAGAAAGTTGTGAGCTGATACGTCCTGTAAAAACGTGATAATGACGTGATTATCTACAAGGTGTCCTAGACTAAGAACATCTGCTCCAGCTCATGAGGAGCTTGGTAATTAGCTGAGGAACCTCATCAGGCTGGAAGAACCAGAGCAGAATGGATTATGGGTTTGAAGGAACACCTACTACTCCAGTGTAGTCCTACTGAACTTCTGCATAAACATCTCCACCATCAGGCCCGATAATTTTTCCTGGATTTGGGTTCCTGTTGAAACAAATAGATTTCAGATCCAACATTTCAAAAGGAAATGTTCCTTATCTAAATATGGCCTTTCTCTATTCCTGCATAAAAAAGATGTAAACTTACTCTTTATTGTAAGCGATGTCATCATACATCATCACTACGACCTGCTCTTTTGGAATGCCATTAGAGCGAACCATTTGATAGACACGGCAGACATTCGCCTAAAGAATAGACAAGAAAGGTTCAATTCTACAGTATCAGCTACAGATTCAACCACAGACTGTGGCCCGACTTGTCTTAACACCCGTTACCTCTGATTTCTGGAAAAAACACGTTACTGAAAGATGCCCTTCTGAGGGTTTTCCGTGCAGATAAGAAGTTATTTATTGTATGTTCTGCGGTGCTAATTTAGAAGATAGGCTCAATTTTAAAGTCCTACCTGATGTCTGTAATTGTTCCAGCCTATGGAACCAGCAGCCAGGAGAACCCATTGCTTGCCCCTTCTTGAGTTCATCTTACAGGTGAAATCTGAGACACCAATGAAATTCATCCCACAAAGTTATTCTTTGAGCGTGAGTGGATGTAAGAGCCAAGTTCTCTTACTCTGTGGATGCTCACCTGTGGCTTCTGTCTCTGTCTCTCTTTATACCACCCTTCATGACTGATGCAATACACGGAGGATTACTCTGGTTCTGTGCCAGAAGAAACAATGATCCCATGATCGATGATCTCCAGAACCTTGTTTCATTTTCTTCATGCAAGTGCTCATACGGATGTCTTCCTCATTCTGATGTCTTCCTCATACTGACGTTTTCCTCATACTGATGTCTTCCTCATTCTGATGTCTTCCTCATACTGACGTTTTCCTCATACTGATGTCTTCCTCATTCTGATGTCCTTCCTAATACTGACGCTTTCCTCATACTGATGCACTTGATATCCACTTTGTTCCGATCTATTTCATTAAAGGGGAGTTCCACACAGAACCAGTTCAAGGCTACACCTCTTACTTCCATTTTCATATGCACGGTTCATAGCCTGGGCACAGTTTACAACACACCAATACATTTCCCAGGTTGAGCTATGAGCCGTTAGAGCTATTGGCAGAATTGTTCGATGTGCTGGTGACTAGAACTAGACATCTAGGGTCGGTTTCCCAGACAGGGATTAAGCCTAGTTTCGGACTACCCTTTCTTTTTCAATGGAAAATCTTTATTCGGCAGCACTACTTAATCCAGGACTAGGCTTAATCCCTGTCTGGGAAATCGACCCCTTGAGTGTAAAGTCTCCAGAAAGAAGAGTGATTTAGTTCATCTTTGCCAATCTTTTACCATCATCAACATCTATATAAACACTCAACAGACAGTTGCAGGTTCACTGGTGGGTTTGGAGAGGAGATAAAATGGACATAATTGACTTGTACTTGACGTGGTTCCATTTTCCATTCACCCCATTGTTAAGAAATCAGTAATCACTGGAGCCGGTAAGTTTCAAACCACTCCTAATGCATCACAACCATTGAGTAATACAAATGTGTAAAAAAATAAAACCAACTGAAATCCCCTTTATTTCTAGAAAAAAGTGTGTATGAACTTGTATGAACAAAACTAGTTGACAGGGACAGTAAGTTTACCAAGTCATTATACTGAGTGTATTTTATAAGTGACTCAGATTACAAAATCTGGTCTGCCCCATGAGTCATCAGTTTAACAGCTGACAGGGTGCTGGGAGCACTGGGCTACTGTGGACTTTGAATGTTGGAAGTATGACAGGTAAAGGGAGAGAGTAGCTGACATGATGGAGGGAAGGAAGGTGGATATATTGTGCAGGAGACCAGGTAGAAGAGAATTAAGGCCTGGTGTACTGAAGGCAGCTCTGATTGTTCTATCATGTGTGGATGGGAGGAAAAGTGGGATAAGTGCGATTGAGAGGGAAGAGGATGTTAGAGTACTGTTCTGGAGGTGAAAAGAGTGTCAGACAGAGAGATGAGGGTGAACTTAGAAATTGAATGTTGTTAGTGAATATGTCCTGAGTGTCTGGCTGGCAAAGAAGGATTCTGGAGTGTGTTGGATAAAGTAGTGGAGATTATAGCCAAGGAAGAGAGCAGATTGGAACTGACATGTTGGTGAAGGGAACAGTGGCCATTAGGAGGTGATGGACAGGTATGGTGTCAAGAAGCCAGCTCTCTAGATCACTTTGTCCATAGTGGCCAGTGCCATCTTCAATGCCGTGGTGTGCTGAAGTTCCAGCCACAACTCAATCCAGCCTCATGCCAATAATCATGCCAATACTTTCAGTTCCTCATACTGATGCACTTTTTTCCACTTTGTTCTGGGAGCTTGTCATTAAAGTGAAATTACGCCATTTTTTCAATGTTTTGCACAGAACCTCTTACTTCCATTTCTATCTCTCTGTCTCTCTCTATCTCTCGCTCTATTAACATTTTCGTCAAGGCAATATATTAAGCTGAATTTAAAATTCAATTAAAGTGTTTCAAATTCAATCATTTTTTCTTAGAACCTGTTAGGTTGAAATAAGCATGTTATCACTCACTATGTTGTATGTGATCTTTGTACCTCTGCATACCTCAATTGTAT
>JBBJLR010002463.1:0-14306 GCA_037577145.1 Brachypetersius gabonensis | reverse complement strand
CACACACACACACACACACACACACACACACACAGCACCTGCACTTCAGATCACCATGACAATGGACTCATGTTTTCCACATGCAGCTCTTGGGCTTTCTGTGGTCATTTTTTGCAGACAAATACCAAGTTAACCCTGTGCCAGTCCAATTACTGCACAGACAGTTCCCTAACGAGGCTCTCGAGGAGCCTAATGACTAAGAATTAATCCAGGCATTAAACATGGAATTGAACAAGGTTTGGCACAAGGTTTTTGTAAAAACAGACACTGCACAGACATTACATTGCCACTAACCCCCAAAAACCTTGTATCTCAATTTTTCTGCAAATTCCTTTTTCCAAAAGCAGCTGGGACACTTTGCAAACATGCAACAAAAGCTACAATTTGTAATCTGGCAATTCAACCGTACATTTATTAAACAGGCAAAAACACAAAGAAAGGATATTTAGAGCTTTCATTGACAAGATTAACTCTATTTGGAAAAAGATACATTTAGAAACTGATGACTGCAACCCAGTCCAAAAAAGGTTTACCACTGAGTCACATGGAATTGTGCCCATTCTTGCTGTATACAAGACTTGAGCTGTGGTCTGTGGTCGATGTTGTCTGATTCTCTTCATGATGCGCCAGACATTTCCAATAGGAGACAGATCTGGACTGCAGGGTGGCCAGTTAAGCACACGCACTCCATGTCTATGAAGTCACACTTTTGTCATTTGTGCAGAATGAGGCCTGGCACTGTCCTTCTGAAATGTACATGGAGTCCATGGGAAAAGACGTTATCTTGACGGAAGCATATATTTAGACTCTCTAAAATTTCAATGTAAGCCTCCTAATTAATGGTGCCTTCACATACAGCCATGGAAAAATATAAGAGACTGCATCTTTTTTTCTGGTTTTTGCTTTGTAAGTGTGTGGGAGTGTGTTTGTGTAAAATGTGCAGGTCACTATTGTTTTACACTTCTGACCAATACTTGTTGTTTGTTGTCTGTTTGTTTATATTTGGGCCTCGTGCGCCACGCCCCCTCGTCCTCGTTCATTCTGTTCAGGTGTCTGATTGCCTTGGTAACCACCATATGGCGTACTCAGAGGTGGGAGGTACGAAAAACTGTATACACAGATTCCCCGATGCCATGGGCCCTGATGCCACCCCATACCATCACAAGATCTGGGTGATCTTTCTAATGCAATACTGGCTAAGCAGTCAAGGGTCATGGACATTCTGCAGCAGTATCTGCCCTTGGTATTTATGCACACAGATTTCTCCTGAATCCTTTAGTCTATACACAACGCGACAGACCTAAACTGAGAAACATTGTTTTTAAATTGATAGATAATTCTCTCATCAAGTTCAGCACAATGTGGTGAGCCAAATACCCAATCTTGAGACCCAGACCAGTTACCAGTCAACCCACTAATGGAGGAACCTTTCAAAGAGTTACTTTCCAGAAAGTTTCTTTTCAGTCTTAGTTTTCCTCTGTCACAGCTTTTTTGGAGTGTGCTGCAGGCACCAGTTTCTAAATTTATGTTTAACAAAGAGGAGTAAGTTTAACACACTGAAATGATTTTCTTTGTCTTTCTGTCTATTAAATAAACATTCAAGTGAATTACGTAATTACATATTTTAGATTTATAGCCTTTTAGGAAATGGGTTTTGTATTTAGTTTTCATGAATCTGATTGAAAAAAGGCCAGAAGTGTGCAAAGCTGTCATCAGAGCAATAGCTGATGTTTTCAGCATTAATCTACAATGTAGACAATAATGAAAACAAAGGAAATCGATGAATCAAATAATACCTGTTCACTTGTGGTCCTACAGGGGTCCTGACCAATACTAAATAAGTGTGGGAAAAAAATGATGCAGAGAAAGAGACGGACTAATGATAAACTAAGTGTACCTAAAAGGTAAGTGGAACTCATACACTGGACAATGAGCGTAGATACAAATGAGTGTACTACTAAAAGCAGCTTGCTGTTTGTCTCTATATGGCTGGTTTTAACGCAAGCATTTGATGCAGAATGCAGAGGTTCATGCTGAGCCCAGATGTGTGCCGAGTCCTCATGATGTCTGAAGCACCCTGAGGCAATTTCAAATGGCAAGTGTTTACTTGTAGCTCAGTGCATTTAAATAAAATGGCATTAGGCAACTTGTTTTGGAAAAACGTCCATGCGATGGATAGAGTGTTTTTAATTATTTTAATAACATTTCAGTTACCTTCCTGTGCTTTTGCTGTACATTGTGATTGAGCTACACAGATGAAGACGTCATCATGATTGTCAGCAACAGGGAAAATAGAGATTTGTAGCATTTGGTATTTAAGGCTTTGGAGTCGCTTTGTTTTTTGCTGCTTTTTGTTCTTTCCGCTTTCTGTCGTGACAATGCAAATTTTCCACTTGTGAGACTAATAAAAGTTGATCTTATCTTATCAACAGAGAGTATAGAGCAGGCGTCACCAACCGTTTTGAAACTGAGAGCTACCTCACAGGTACTGAGCCACACAAAGAGCTACCAGTTTAATACACTAGAACAGAGATTACCTAAACTTATCTAAACTTCATGTAAAATACACATGTTTTTTTTTATTTTGTAATTGTCATCAAACTATAGAAATGCAAATGTGATTAAAGAATAGCAAAAGGATAAAAAGTAATGATTAATGCTGTTCACTGGTCAGTTTTTAGAACTGCAGGCACCACGTTGGTGACCCCTGGTATAGAGACTTATAAAAGTTTTAAATGGTTTGGTGTATATTCACATATATCCACTTCTTATACAGTCAGGGGGAAAAAAATCTTGTTATTGCTTTTGTAATGTGTGGGAGTGTGTCTGTGTGAAACGTGCAGATCACGTTTTTTGCACAGCTGCACCCTGTACAAATGTGAACAGGAAAAAGATAAAAGTGGTCTCTTATTTTTTTCCATGGCTGTATATGTATTTTTTCCATTAGGATATACCAACACCATGAACTGTTTGTACTTGATCTGCAACAATGTTTAGGCAGGTGGTTTGTGTCAAAGTAGCATCCAAATTGATGCAGGATCCAAGGTTTCCCCTTCCCATCTTGGTGCAACCGCTTCCGCACACACTCTCCACCACCCACATTATGTAAAAGAAAATGTGATTCATCAGACTAGGCCACTTCTATTACTCCATGGTCCACTTCTGATGCCAACATGCCCATTGTAGGCACTTTTGGAGGTTGACAGGGGTCAGCATGGACACTCTGATCACTCTACAACTACGAAGCCCCATACACAGAAAGCTGTGATCCACTTTGTGTTCGGACACATTTCTATCAAATGGGGGTTTTCCACTGACTGGTATCACCCTGATTCGGTTCAGCGCCTTTCTTTTAATTGCTTTTCCATAACTAAAATCTGGTACCTGGTACCCGGTACCATTCTTGGTACCACCTTGGCCAAGGTGCTGAACCGATACTAAATGATGACATTTACATATTGGAGGTTACTCGTTGGTGGTTGCTATGGTTACGCCAGTGTTGTTGACTGAACTTTAGTATTAGTGTTAGCATTAGTGTTAGTCTAATGTTGCTTCTTTAAGCCTTGTCTGGTAAAACAACTGTCTCCGTTTTGTGGCAAACAGTCACAAACCATGCATAAGAAATAAAATGATTTCATCTGATTTCATCCATGCTGACGATTGTAATGATGCCAGATAGTTTACCTCAGCTTAGAGCGCTCCGCTCGGGCTGCTGCGCAGAATGTTTGGTCGCTATAGCGGAAAGTTGTAGGTCCGAAACCAAACTGAACAGAGTAGAACAGAACTGAACTGAGCTGGTACCAGTCAGTGGAGAATCCCCTATAGACAGCATTAACATTTTCAGCAATCTGTGCTGCAGTAGTTCTTCTAATGGATCAGAACAGACTCAGTCACTGATGCACCAGTTGTTTCTTTAGACCAGTTTTGGTAGGTACTGACAAGAGCATAACAGGAACAAGTCTTGTTGACTTGATGCTCATACCTGGTCGATTACTACAGTACATAGGACTGTTTTTTTCCACAAGCACAAGGAACCACACAGTACCATGAACAAATGTTTTCTTTTACACACCGTTGCATGACGGCAAGGCCAAAAGCAGGCTGCAGCTGAGATTGGTTGAAATGTTATCATGGTAACAGACATGGCTGTTTATTTTTTACTGTGTGTGCAAAAAACAGATACAAACTAACAGCTATGAAGTTAACAAAGTACAAGTACTACTATCTTTTTGGGCTGAAGATACATTTAAGTGGGAGTTAATGTAACACTGGGTCACAAAGTGCAGGTTCCTTAGATGGTTTTTATTTCAAAAAGACACAGACTCCCTACAGAAAATAGAGAGGCACGAGGACCTTAAAACAAAACATAATTAAACTAAAGACACATAAGGAACAGGAATTGTGAGGGATAACCAGCCACAGAAAACAAAACTCTTTGAATACTCTACCAAATACACAGGACAGAAACCATATTCACAAAACATATTCACTAAACTAAAACACAGGACACTTGACAACATGACTACAGACACCATTTCAACTTAAAAGTCCCTCTAACAAAACTAAAACAACAGCGGCCTCTACTGGCCACTGGCCGAGACTTTACACACTGAGAAACTCAAATGTGTACAGTAGTCCCTTGCTTTTCACGGGGGTTATGTTCCAAGAGCACCAACGTATAGTGAAAAACCATGTTGTTGTGTTTTGGTAAAAAAAAAAAGCCTAAAAATACCTACTTTTATAGTGTAAACCCTAAATAGGCCCACAAATATGCTCTCAGAATACTTTAATTTCATGTTAATGCATTCCCCTTAAAGAAAATGTAAAGGTAAATAAATAATCACAATCAGAAAACAGTTACTACATAAAAAAACATTAGCATTAGCAGCATGCGGTGAGCAAAAACAATTAGTAAGCATAGCTTACTAATACTAAATAGAATGAGATAACAGTTGAAATTTGGAGGGGGCGGTTAAAACACTAAAATACAAAGACAAGACATGGAGCAGTCATGCTACATGCTGCAGCAGTTTCTTCCTTTTCTTTTCATGGCGGTTGACTTTTCAGTGTATTACCGCCACCACTAGACTGATGGGGGTAATACCATTGTGTTCTCAGATAAATCCATGTTAGACTGAATCCGAATGCTGGTCCTTGTAAAACTGAGGGCTAACTGTTCTAGGACATCGCTAACAATTTAACTGGGTTAAATATTCATCCCACAGCTGAACAATGCTGAGAAAAATAAGACCATAAAAATTAAAGACCATTACAACAAAAAGGCTCTGACAGAAAAGCTTAATTATTATTTTTTAATGGGTCAGAAACACCATTATCAGGCTGAGATACACTGGAAAATCAAAGTGTGCTACAACTTCTGTGCTAACAGAGAATGGTTTAGGTTCCTATATACCTAAGAAAAAGGTGCCTTATACTTCCAAAAGCAGCCAGGCATGATCTCAAATCAACAAACTTAGCTACAAAATGCAATCAGAACTTCCCTGCAATGTTTCAACATGTAGTATAAACTCTTTGCAGACATGAAGAGAGAGGAACTAACCTGTTAATGACCTTGTTAATAACATCTCTGGTTTCTTCTAAAATCCAGGTTAAAGACCTTGGTTTCAGAAGAAACATGAGACGTGAAGGTGTCCATGAATTTGTACATATTGTACCGATTATGTCAAAGTCTCTGCAACAGTACTGTACGACATTCTCCCACAGACTCACAGGGATATCTACCCCACCCCTGCCCTCACATTTTCCTCATGTTTTTCATCATTTCCATATGTTCCCATAAATTTCCATGTGTTTCTTCTTTCATTCTTTTTTATAATTATTTTATTACTAATATTCGCAGACCTCAATTTTCTGAAACCTTTTTAAGAGGATCTTTTTAAAGGCAAAAATGGCAAAGGAAAGCACATGAATCCACAGCTGCAGGTGGTCAGATCGCCTCACTTTTCCCTCACCATCAGCAACTTCTGTCTGTTTGGCTCCCAGCTCCTGGGGCTGAATGGCCAGATTTGCCAATTCAAGCTGAGCTTAGCTGCAACCTGTCCCTGCCTGAAGTCTGAGACTCCCAGAGGAGAAACTTAATCTCCTCGGTTTAAAGTCTCTACTACAGCGGCAGTCATCAGCCTGAACAGGGACTGACGTCATTAACCACAGTGCAGTGCCATTTGACACCACATGGGTAACATGTCATTCAGTGCTACTGCACCAAAACTTTCAAATCTCTACTGAAGATGGTTCTACACACAATACTACTGTTCTCTTTCTGCTATGATTGTTTCTTCCTTCTTATTAAAGGCGGCCATTTGGCAGACACCCTTATCCAGACTGACTTAAATCATTAGTTACAGTTCTACGTCTTTACATTTATGCATTTAGCAGATGCTTCCATTCCCTAACTACAGGGGGCAGTCTCCCTGGAGCAACTTGGGGTTAAGGGTCTTGCTCAGTAACCCAGTGGTGGTGTACTGTAGGGGAGATTTGAACCCATGACCTCCTGGTCCAGAGGCAAGTATCCTAGGCCACCACCACATATACATGCACACAAACACATACGCATAAAAACACACATTAAAGGAGAGCAAGGCTAAAAAAAAAAGTAAACAATAATGAATAAAGGCCACAAAAATACACAGGTTGCTTCCTACTCTTTCATCTTCAGGCAATCGAAACAGATAAACAGTGAAAATGTGGGCCGTATGGTACTTTGTCAAGTGATCCCAAGTGTTTTGTAATCATTGTTCTTGTCAAGTTCTGGTCGAGGGGTTACAGCACTCAAGGACTTCTCCACTACAGGTCTGACACCACTTCAATATGTGACGCACACAGCAGAGGCTGAGAGACAGTTTATGTGATACCCCTTTCTATTAAAAAATGGTTGTTATACTTTCAAGATTTACTGACGGAACGGTCTACTGCGAGGAGTGCAGGGTTGGTTACGGACTTGCTTGCGTGTCTTGAACAATGAAATGTCTCACATGCTTTATCTTTCCTTTTTTTGTTTTCCATTGTACTAGGTGTAATTGTATCTTGGGCTAAATAACATGCTTTGAATACTTTAGGTTCTAATTGTTTTTGTTTCTTTTGTTTCATTTGTCTTGAGTCATTGATTGGTGTCTGAGGATGGGTTGGGGTGGGCTGGGATGGGATTGGATGGGCTGGGGTGGGGTGGGAGGCCACTGATATGTTATTGTTTTTCATCGTGTGATCTTAGGTTTTATAAATAAAAACGGTGAATAAAAAATAAAAAGAAAAAAATAAAAGAAAAAATAAAAGAAAAGCCCCTGTGAGCAAGCAGATGCCATCTGTAGCCAATTGATGAAAAAAAAAAAGAACAACAAAGCGCAAAGAATAACTATAAATAATGGATTTAGGTCAAGGCTGCTGGATTTGTACATACTACAGTAATTTAGAAGAGTTTATTTTCTCGGTGTGTCCTGAATTTTGATTTGGGTCAAGAAACTGTATTTGGTTGCATTATGATTACATGTATGTATACTTGTTGTGACTTTGGGTAAGAAAAGGGCACTACATAAATGAAATAAACAAACATATACCTATATGTTTCTCTTATTAAAAGCACATTATAATTAGTTACAGGGAGAGTCCTGGAGTCATTAGAGCAACTGGGTGTTAAGTGTCTTGCTCTATGACACAATGGTAGAAAGTGAGGGGTATGAACCTACAACCTTATGGTCATCAGGTTCATAGGCAAGTGTTTTATTCACTAGGCCACAACCTCCCTGTTCATGGTTTACTTATATAAGATGTTGCCACTCACCGAATCGGTGGCATTTATCCATTTGTTGTTTTTATGAAGGTGTTTAGGGAACACGACATTTAGATCATGACTGAACATCCTTCACAGAGGGGTCCAACTCATACTCATTCCTAATATGTTCCTGCTGCCAAGCCTGCTTTTCATTTATTTTGCCCTGTGTTTCTTAAGTATTTCCAAAACTTCTCAGTAAGCTGTAATTGCTGTTACATTACCACAAAAATGCCACAGTTTACAGCGTTGAATGTCTAACTAATAGAAAGAGCTATAGGCCTGAACTGGAGAATGAGTGGAACGTTTAAGTTAATAGTGCACTGTTTGTCCTTTGAATTGCCCAAAGGCTTCAACCAGGCAGAGCATGGAAGGCCCAAAATGCTATAAACAACTACATCAGCTTTGCATTACATGCAAACAATATTGTTCATTGAATTGTTGCCTTATGAGTGAGTATTTTAACACATTCACTCTTGTCAACCTTTTAGTTAAACTAGACACTAGCTTTTATTACTTGTTTAGGACAAAAATACAATAACTGTGGCAAAATATTTAAAAGGCATGTTACAATTTATTTATAGTATTTATGATTTGATTGGATGTGATATAAAAAATCAAATCATAAATACTATATATAAATTGTAATATGACGTATATAATATAAATATAATTTAACGTTTTGCCACAGTGCTAGAATTGCTGTTACAATGTACGCTAGAATGTAAATACCAATGTTACCCCTGTATAGACTGTACTGTAATTCATGCATGTGCGCTTTCTTTGGTATGCGTTGTCGTTTTCTTTGGTATAAGCAGGTAAATACAGTAATAAACTAATTTCGTTTAGAAATAATAACACAGGGGTTTAAGAAGAACAAATAAAAAAACACAAGACACTCGAGGCGCTCCACGTGGGAAACTGTTGCATGAATGCTGGGCTGCAGCTGCAAGAGAGGAGTGTTCTCTCGATAGTACAAAAAAAATAGTTATATTTCATACGGAAATGTAATATTTCTAATATAAATATTGTCCTTATCTCTGCTGAAATCATCTCAGCTGGTAGCCTAGGTAAAGGCATTCGCCCTGTGATCAGAAAGTCTGGGTTCGATTCCCAAGACCACTAGGCACCGCTGAGGTACCCTGAGCAAGGTACCGTCCCCACACACTGCTCCCCAGGCGCTGTGTTCGCAGCTGCCCCCTGCTTCCCTTTGTGAATGGGTTAAATGCAGAGGAAGTATTTCGTGCTGTTCACACTGTGTGCTGTGGTGTGTTCAGGTATGACCAGATTTTCACTTTCACATCTTACAAAATTAGTCAATTGTATTTTCTTAATAATTTAGCACTCAAATGTAATAAAAATTATATATTTCCATGAAAAAAGCAAAAAAAATCTATTTGCAGTTTCCATGAATTTTCTGCAGACAATTATTAGTTTGGCTCTAAAATTCTGAGGCCACAAACTCTAAACCGCCACTTTGCTGGAACACTGGACATAAATGTTTCACTCTGGTTCTAATTTTGTCCTCTCTCTCTCTCCAAGATTAAAGCAATTAAAGTATTGTTTATCTTTACTGCTTGTCTACCAGGTCTAGTATGACTGTCAGTGGTTTAATATTTTCCATGGTTTTAATTATGTTTTTTTGTTCCAATTTTGGACATTTGCAAGGCAACTGAGGTGCATGTGGATAGCAGCTTGTGTAAAAATGATCTTTAAATGTCAGTGAAAGATGCACAAAAATAAAGAAAGGACAAATTAAAACTCACAATTTATACAAATTATAATACGATATTAGACTTATTGAAAACTACAATTATTACGCTAATTACACAAATCATTACCATTATCCAATGACTGAATTTTGTTTTTGGTTTGCCTTTATTCAATGAACGGTTGAGGTCGATGGCTCATCAGGAATTCCTCATGACTCCTGGGATTTCTATTCCGCCCCTCAGACCCATCACTGTGAACTCTGCATAGCTTTAGCAGATGCTGGACAGAAGCATCCAAAATTATTGAGATACTCTAGATTGATAGCGTTCCCCAAACAGCAGTTAGGAAAGAATAACAATGATTTCAGCAGAGATAAGGACAAAGAATATGTCAAAAAGTTATAAAGTCCACTCCTTTTTTTCTAATTATATTTAAAGTGATATATTTAATATGTTTTTATTAACTTTCACTTTCCTTTGCACGGAAACATAAACTTTGCGCTTTTCTTGCACACCCGAACATAACATTTGGGGAGGTTAAAAGAACCATTTAATAATGTAAGAAGCAGCTATGCAGCTTTAGAGGTAAGCTTTTTACAAACTTTATCAAACTGGTGTAGTGACTGAAGAATTGAGAGGTCATTTTTGCTTATTACCTAGGAAACATTTCAGTGCTAAAACAAAAAGAGTCTTTTTTTCCCTTTCGGTGGGATTCAGTACCCAGTCACAGGTATAGACCGCAGTTGGAAGGACATGAATGCAGATTTCCTTATTTTTAATTTCTTTCGGCTGTTTTTTATGCAAAAACGTTTCGTCCAAAGCAGGAGGTCGGGGGTAGAGGCCTAGTGGGTAGATCATGGGTTCAAATCCTACCTTCAGTACACCACCACTGGGTTCCTGAGCAAGACCCTTAATCCCAAGTTGCCTCAGGAAGACTGCCCCACTGTAGTTAGGAAATGGAAGTCACTTTGGATAAAAGTGTCTGCTAAACACCAGCAGCACCACTGCTTTGATGGCAAGTGGTAGCTTAATCCAGGCATGTTGATGGTCATGCTAGCTGATTTTCCTTGGAGCAAAGCCATGGGCAAGATGAAGCATAAGCACTTATAAGTCATATAAGCCAGTTTAATTGAATTCAGGAACACGGATGCAGATTCAGAAGTCACTTTTTCATAGGCATACAGGAACTGTGCCGTGCCTAAACCGTACTGTGATGGCATTAATCTTGCAGCACGCTTTGATTTTAACAGAGCTAAACAGAGTTTCTGACGCGTCAGTGGCGCAGTTCTCTCCCCACAGTTTACGACCAGTCATCTCAAAACCGATTTCGTTGAGTCAAACCAGTGGAAAGTTTTTTTTCTGTCAGCTGCTTTTGATATTGTGGCCTTTTATTATTTATAGTCTTGTTTGAGCTTTTCATATTTTTTAATGGCATTATTTAGGTGTGCGACGCAAACCTAACTCAGCGATGTCCTGGTACACGATGTCCTGGTACAATTTTTTATTTGCTTTTGTCAGGACAGTAAAAAGCAGTGACCACTTTCCATATTGTGATGACATTTCAACCAATCAGAATGCAGGGATGCAGTCAGCTCAGCTTTGGCCTGTTTTCGGCCCTGCCATCGAGCAGCATGGGTACGGGTCGCTTTATCTGTGGACAAATATAATGGAAAAATCATTCGTTCTCGACACGGCAGCCCTAGACACAAGTAAAGTGGTTGCCCACTGGTGGAATGAGCTGTCTAAGCAAACATGAGCAGTAGAATCCCTCTCCATCTTCAAAAACCTCCTGAAGACTTGTCTGCTCAGAAAGCACCTCCTCTCCTAATGCACTATCTATCTTCTTGCACTACTCCTACACAAAGATTTTAGCATTTAGAACTCTCCTAGGTTTCTCCCACTGTCCTGAAACTTGAGTGTTTCTTCATATTGTAAGTCGCTTTGGAAAAAAGCGTCTGCCAAAAGAATGTAATGTAATGTTCGTTAGGTAATGTATTGAAAGTGGAAAATAATTTCTGAGGTGCTGCTGATCTTATCATTGTAAAAAGCAATCTTGGCAGCCCTGATGCTAGATGAGAGAGATAGGATGAGATCAACAAAGCCACTGGATTTATGCAGTTTTCTCTCTGAAAGCTGTGAGCCGACCTCAGAGCTGCTGAGGACACAGGCTGCGGAGATATCAGCTCAATTTAGAACAGTTTTGGATTAGAATATGGTCGAATTCTTCACGAGCTTTGTGGGTAGAAGGGCTGAAAACGCCTTTCAGATCAAATTCTGTTCAGACAACAGAAACAGAAAGTCAGCAGTGACTGGGCAGTTTAAGTGGATGTTCATATCACCTAGGGCATTGGTTCCCAACCTGGGGTCCGGGTCCCCCTTAGGGGGGAGCGAGGTTACCAAAATTATATTTGACATTGACATTAAATTCATAATCACATTAAATTCACGGCCGTGGTCCAGCAGGTTTTGGTGATTTCCCTGCTCGGAAACACCAGGTTCTCCTCACCAGTTAATTGTCAGGTTTAGTGAATGTGTTTGAGGAGGAGAACCATCAAACTGTGCCGGACACCGGCCCTCCAGGACCAGAGCTTAACATCCCTGCTATTAAGCCACTTTGCCAGTCCTCCGCCACTTTTCTATTTATCAAGCCCATGTTGAAGAGCACATCGAGATGTTCAACTAGTACTTGTCCACCATGTTTCAGCAGTTCCATGGTGATTTAATCTAGGCCCACTGTCTTTATTGTTCTTTAGACTTTTGACTGCTAACTTCACTAATATGACTGATGTCACCAACATCAACCCACACTTCCTCAAGGGCCTTGGCACCGCTGAAGGTGTAAACGGTGGTTGGTTTTGATTGGTTCAAGATCTCCTTGAAGTGTTCACTGCCTATTTGGCTCTTCTTGAGTACTCAGAAAAGTGTTGCTCTTGTTTTTTATGGGAATGTTGGAATTATTCTGGTTCCCTGTCAGCTCATTCATGATTAGTATTACTGATGCCAAATATGATCAGCAAGATTTTGTTTTTATGCTATATAGCCATCAAAGATAGACCAAAGTTATTCCCACAGTCCATAATTTAAAAAAAAGGTGGGACACAAAGACACACATGCAGCACCAGCAAGTATTAAGCCAAATGCACTTCGCACTGCACTTCAGAAGAAGTGATTCACACATAGTATTTTCTTGAGCACTTACATCATCTAGCCTAAATGCTTCCAGACACCCTAAAATGTAAAGTAAGGCTTTTTGTAGATGCTCTGCTTTGTTGTGGACTGCATTACAATTAAATGACAACACAGAAATATGGTTGTTTCCATCCAACTGCATGGATGGTGTTCCAACCCCAGTCATTTTTGGTGGTTGTTGTTTTTTTGTTGATTGCATTTTGCATAGAAAACAATTACCAACAGATTACCAAAGCTTTGAAAGAAAAAATACTAATCCTAAGTAGAATGCATACATGGGTATTGGGTTTCATAATGAAGTAACAATAATTATAATTTCATCACAAATAAGCTCTCAACTCCATCTGCATCCTGAAATGGAATCAGGAAGGCAATAAAACTGCTTAGCTTGCTTTTGGAGGCCTGTGGTTTAAAGTTTATAAGTTCATAAACAAGTAAGGAGAGTTTCTTCTCTGCTTTGCATCAGCTCTTACAAAGAACTTGAACCTTCTCCATTCTGTAATCAGTCCAAGGAAGGAGATTAACTTAAGTGTTATTCTCCATTAAACGGCCTATAAATATCAATGGTCAGAGTTTGCCAGGTTGTCTAATTTGGTCAACACACTATTTCTAGAAATACTCAATCTCTCACTTCAGCAGGTGGATTTCAATGATTTGTCACTTGTAATAGTGTTAAAACACAAATGTTAATTATGAATGACAGAACTGAGTTGAAATACTTACAGTGTAATAATACAATAAAAATAATATTTATTTCAAATTAAATGGCTCCAGGCTACACATTCCAATCAGAATGGTCTCACACTCCAACAGCGTGCAACCTAATGACGAAGAGTAAGGGTAAGTGAATGAATAACTCTGCTGGCTTGGTGCAAACAGACAAATTACACATTATTCAGAGAAATTACCATGAAGGTCTAGGCCTAGAATATGTTTTAGCTTAATAGGTACTAGTAGGTTC
Source organism: Brachypetersius gabonensis (assembly GCA_037577145.1). Taxonomy (NCBI): domain Eukaryota; kingdom Metazoa; phylum Chordata; class Actinopteri; order Characiformes; family Alestidae; genus Brachypetersius; species Brachypetersius gabonensis. Next base: position 661 of record JBBJLR010002463.1, on the reverse strand, counting down.
AGGGCCATTTCTTCCAATAAGAGGAATAAAAAATGCTGAGCGCCTCTGAGCAACAAGGGACCCAACTTGTAAGTAATTTTTATTTTTTGCAAGTAATTAATTTTTTCATTATAATGTATGTTACAGTCATGACATGAGCTGACATATATATATATATATATAAAAAAGTTAACACGTTATTATCGCCTTAACACATTATTTACTTAACGCCGACAATTATTTTAGCGCACATTAACGCAGGTTTTTAAAATCACAGAAGTAACGCGAGCAGGGCAGACTGGGACTTTCTTTACCAGGTTGGGTTTTCGCATCTCGGCCGCATCTTGGGCCTTTCTGCAGAACGCACAGATTGCCAGCCTGCCCCTGAACACCAGCGCTGAGCTATTTAATATAAACAAAAGTAATGGGAATCTGACCCCCGCGAAAACCAGCCGACAGGTACGGCCGTCCCATTACTTTTGTCCACATAAGACGCCTGACCATTATACCAAATGTGACTTTAATACTGGCTCCACCCACATGCTCTGCAGCTGCTATAATGGCTCCGCCCCCATGCTTTGGGAACTTGTTTTTCAATAACAAACTAGATAAAACCTGAACGCCCTGCAGCGGCAAATAGCTTTGGTTTTATATTTGATTACATTCATGTTTTTACAGAAAT
>JBBJLR010002445.1:0-14306 GCA_037577145.1 Brachypetersius gabonensis | reverse complement strand
GTTTCTATTTGTAAAGTGCGTATCTGCACTCAGTGATATCTTGTATGAAATGTTTGGATATATAATTTAAAAATAGTGACTTTATATTTAGGGTGGCTTGGGATCATTTGGTGGGGAGGGGGGCTCAGACCTTCGGCAGAATTCAAATGAACCATTTTAATTTAGATTAATCTAGATTAATTCCAAGATTACAGTGAGATTAATCTAGATTAAAAAAAATGTATCTAAGCCCACCCCTAGTCTAAACGCACCTGACAAAGACAGAGATCAACACACGCCCACCACTGACCAGATACAAGGTGGTGGACCATTCTTACCACAGTAGTAATTTCAACCAAAATGATGGTGGCATGGTAGTGTGTGCTAGTGTGTTTAGTGTGCTAGTGCTGCATGAAAAACTAACGGGCCATAGACTCTATAACTATAGTTTTGAATGTGCCAGATTAACCACAAACATAACTAAATGCATTTCCGTGAGAAAATGCGAAGTGTGATTGCGTGGTTGCTATAAAACCAGTATTTGTAGACACTTTAACATTAGTTTTATGGACAAAGAATTGTAATAAAAAAGTAAAAATACACCCTGCCTCTTACCAAGCCGTTTATGATTAAGGACAACTGAAAGCACACACAGCCTCGTCACTGTGTCTTTCTTTTTATAACTGGCCTGAGCCTAAGCATCTTGAAATCTGTTTATGAGTCTGCTGAGTGTGTTTCTCCGGTTATGGTCCTTTTGCAGTCACCATAGACAAGGCATCACAGTACACAACACTACCTCTCCCATATAGACTCACCACTCTCTCTCCCATACATTACAGAGGTGACAACCACAGAAATAAGAATACAGTACTCCGTACTCGGCCCCTGATCGATTAGCTGTGTACAAGTGCAACCAGGTCTTAGGCACGTCTAAGATTTTTTCCAATTACTCAAACAGCCTTTCAGGAGAATTAAATTATGTACAGACACAGAAAAAATATGCATGCAGAAAGGACAGTTGGCCACTCTGGCCAGAAATCCAACCCAGCATTTCTTGTTGTGAGGCAACAACTCTAGCCAATGCGTTTTTACATTATACATCAGCTGTTATTCTGTTCAAAACCTCTTCCACAATTGGTACAAACTGACCTCCATGGTAAGATAAAATAAACAGTGACTGCAGGTACCAGGCAGGTATACCTAATAACCCAGTACTGCATTGCTGTTTCAGGTTTCTCTGTTGATATTTAAGTAAAATACGTGCAAAAGCATATTGCTCACACTTATGTGAATATTACACTCGTCCTTTTACTTATTGACAATTCAGTTTGAGCTGGTTATGCATTTAAAGTAGCCTTCTGGATGGGTTGGTGCATAAATACACTCTGTTCTGGCTATGACTGATGTGCTATAATTAAGCAGGCCTTAATGATTGATTGCAGGGACGAGGTATATTTATCTGTGCATGGCGGACAAGCGCATACTGACACAAACATTATCCAGGTAATTATTTGCTTTGTCGAACACGTCACCTCTGCAAACAGAAGACCTTAATTACATGGAGGCATGTAAATATATTCCCTCCTACAGTTCATCAGGGAAAACCTACTAATCCATGTTGGTGACATTGGGTCACTTAGGGTTTTCCATGCACATAAATCAGGGTATAACATCTGTCCAAAAGTTTAATTCTTCTTTGATTGGGCTTTATTTTTGATCCTGGAGCTTTGCCTTCCTTTACTTTGGCTTTAGCCTTCATCTTTTAAACTTGTTCCAAACAGCCAGTCCGGGAGGCCGTGATTAACTGGCTCAGTCACACTGCCTTTGGGGTTTTAACCAAGTTCTGTAAGAAAAAAATCCAAGAGTATGAAAAAAAAAAAGTGAAACCCTCCTGGTCAAAACAGGCTAGCAAGGAATTAGAAATAAGCCACTCTTTGCAGATGCAGACTTTGGAGTGATTAGCCAGCGACAGCAGTATTCATCTGGACCTTCAACATCTTCAACTTCTTCCCTTTCTTTGTTTTTTTTTTTTAATTTTTTATTTATATATATTTTTTTATTTATCTATTTATTTATTTTTCTTTTCTCCTCCACTCTTTCTTCCTTTCCTCCTCCACACTGTATTTTCTGTACCCCTGTCTGATTTGGCATAATTTAAATCAAATAATCAAAATAAATAAAAATTTCTGATTGCAAGAGGGGCATTAACCTTTAAGCCCCACTTGGCAAAGCAAAGGTTTCTGGCACACCAAGGCACCCAGCTTCATAATCTGTTTGCTAAGATGCCAGACACGACAGGTTAAAAAAAAAAGAAGAAAGAAATAAGCCACTCTTGGAAGAACTGAGGACCATTGAGGGACACCAAATTGGGGTTAAAACAGGGCCATGCATTGTGTATTAATAATGTGAATAAAAATCGACATTTTCAGAATAGGTTATCTTTCAAGGGTTTCACTCCTCATTTATGGTTTAATATTGAAGGAGTTCAAATGAATGGTAGGAACAAAAAGATATCTTTCTGTAATTTTAAGATCAGTTCAATTAAATAGAATCATGCTTGTATTCTTAACTCACTGAGGACTCCAACACTTATTTTATTTTGGTTGGATACAATTATATGATCAATCTAATTTTTTTAATCTAGGTAGATGTAGCAAACAAAGGGTTTGGTCATTGATAGCCAAAATGAAGCCCTCACATTAAGAAAAGGAAATGACAATCAGACATTCAGAAGTCCCTCCCTCACTGGACCCCCTGCAATTTACACATCGTCCCAACAGTTCTATAGATGATGCCACCACCACTCTTTACCTGGCCCAAAAAAGGACAAAAAGGACACTCACGTGAGAATGCTGTTCATAGACTTCAGTGCAGCAATCAACACCATCATTCCTCAACATCTGATCGGGAAGCTGAGACTGCTGGGCTTAAACACCTCCCTCTGCAACTGGGTCCTGGACTTCCTAACTGGGAGACATCAGTCAGTCAGGATTGGGAGCAACATCTCCAGCACCACCACGTTGAACACAGGGGCCTCCCAGGGCTGAACACAGGGGTCCCCAGGACTGAACACAGCGGCCCCCAGGGCTGTGTGCTCAGCCCTCTACTGTTGACGGTGCTGACCCACGACTGTGCAGCAATGCACAGCTCGAACCACATCATCAAGTTTGCCGATGACACGACTGTGTTGGGTTTGATCAGCAGAAAGATGAGGCGGCATACAGAGGAGGTGAAACGGCTGACGGACTAGTGCAGAGACAAAAATCTGTTCCTGAATGTGGAGAAATCAAAAGACATGGTTGTTTACTTCAGAAGCAATGTAATCACTCCCCGCTGAGCATTGGTGGCTCCTCTGAGGAGATCGTCTGGAGCACCAAGTTCCTTGGTCTTCACATCCCCAAGAACCTCATGTGGACCCTCAATAGCAACTCCAGCACAAAGAAAGCCCAGCATTGTCTCTACCTTCTGCTGAGGCTGAGGTGAGTGCACCATGTTCTACAGAGGGACCATAGAGAGCATGCTCTGTAGCTGCATCACAGCCTGGTATGGGAATTGTAATGTTTAGGAGCGCAAGACCCTACACAGGATTGTGAAGACAGTTGAGAAGATCATCAGGGTCTCTCTCCCCTCTGTCACGGGCAACTGCAAAGCAATCAGCATTGGATGACCCCACTCACCCCTCACACACTCTTTTCACTCCTCCCAGCTGGCAAAAAGTTCTGCAGCATACATAAAACTATACCCACCCCCCTCCCCCTCCAACACACTCAGTTGTGTTCAGACGTTGTTCAACAAAAGTGTATTGAATTTGATGTGAAGGTTTCAGTGAGTGATAAACCACATACACAATTTAGTGTGAAAAGACCTCACAGCAAATATTAAAGGGCCTATATCATAAAACACCAAGTTTTAAATTCATGTTTTTTGTGATGTTACAAAAAACAACGCATTTACCTATACTTGCCTATTTACAAATGAATTATGACAGAGGTGATTACAATCTCACAATTGTCATAAGGGGACCTTGTGTTAATCAAAAGGTTTGTTGCATTTCATAAAGATTTAGGTGATAAAAATACTGTTTAATATTGTATGTCTTCACTCCCATTAAAATGAATACAGCATTTATTTAGTGGCAGGAGGCTACAAAGTTCTTAATCTCCTTTAGGCCCAAAATGCTGCCACAAAATGTTGGATAGCGTGTGCAGAGAATACCTTTTTGGAAAACAACCCAAACTTAAAGAAGGAAGCATCTGCACTTGTGTACACATCTTAGGCTGGGAAAGCCTGACCCTCAAGGGATCCCAAGAAGTGCATGCTATGGACTAGTGACAACTGGTGCCCATATAATCACTGGACCCAGGGAACTGTGAAGCATGTGGGGGCTCTTGCATAAGCACTAAAACCCCCATGTGACAGGTACATGCACAAGGCATGAAACAATAAGGAGGTGATTTAACTTATATCTGTCTGTTGGAAAACACTTGGGAAGGTGGAGACATTAGAAATAGGGTGGAAAATAAGAAAAAGTGTGGAGAAGTGTGAGCTGGGAAAGGGGTGTTGTATCCTAAAGGTTTATATAACCTGTAATGAGTGTGAGAGTGAGACAGGATCCTCCACTAGGACACGAGGCTGTTTTATCCTTTAATAATACAGCAAGCTGCATTTCCCTGGCGGCTTTTAATTTTTTAAAAATTAAAAAATTTTGGCACAGGGGTTAGCACTGTTGCATCACAGCGAGAAGGTCCTGGGTTCGACTCCTGGGTTGGGCGCAGGGTCTTTCTGTGTGGAGTTTGCATGTTCTCCCCGTGAACGTGTGGGTTTCCTCCGGGGACTCCGGTTTCCTCCCACAGCCAAAAACATGCGTGCTTTGGGGAATAGGTGAATTGGGCACTCTAAATTACCCGTAGGTGTGAATGTGAGCGTGAACGGTTGTCTGTCTCTATATGTGGCCCTGCAACGTGCTGGCGACTGTCCAGGGTGTACCCCACCTGGGATAGGCTTCAGCCAACCCCTCCCCCGACCCTGAATGCAGGAATAAGGGGTAGATAATGGATGGATGGACATAGAAAAGGTTTCAGATTTAATCTTTTGCTCCAATTTTCCACAACATCTTAAGGTTTTAAGGGTTTCATGTTTTATTATGGATTTATTATGTGTTCACTGGCATCACAGACAAATCAACCAAAACCTATTGAAATTTACACCCTAAGAGATGTAAAATTTGGTGTGGAGAAAAGCTGAAGTTGTCAACATGTTTTTTTTTTCCAGCTCAACTTTATTCTGTTTGTTAATATTGTGCGAGTTCTGGCTACGAAGATCCGGGAGACAAACGCAGGCAGATATGACACTCGCAAGCAGTACAGGTAAATATAATATTCATATTTTGCTCTTATTCCACGTATTTTAGAATGACAGCAATACTATAAAGTACAAATATAATTATGCATAAGGACTTTACAACTTCTACCCCTATTTGAAGTAGGAATGTGGACACTCTTGTAATAATTTATTTCAGGTGTTGCAGCCACAACAAACTGCTAACAGGTGTTTGAAATCCTGTGGACAAACACTGGCAGTAGAATGGATTGTACTGAGGTACTCTGTGACTTTAAATGTGCCACTTTCATAGGATGCCTCTTCTCCCACCCAGTCAATCCTGTGGTTATCTCTCGGTCACCTGTAAGTGCTATTACTGTGAAATGTAAGCATCAAGAAGCAAAAGTGCCACAATTTAAGACTGCAGAGTACTGAAGTGCATCATGTGTAAAAATCACATATTATCCGATGCGTCACTCACTCCCCTGGAAGCAACATTAGACAAGAAATGTGTGTCAGGAGTTTCATTTTCAATAGCCAAGCATCCTTCCTTTAAATGTCAGCTGGAGAGGTGTAAAGCACATATCACTGAACTCTGGAGCAGTGGAAATTCTCTGGAGTGGTACCACTGTCTGGCTGTCTGACAGACAAATCTGGGTTCAGTGGATCCCAGAGAAATGCCACCTACCAGACAATAAAGAGCTAGCAGTAAAGTTTGGTGGAGGTTGCATAATGGGCTTGGGCTGTTTCAGGATTTGGGCGCCCTTTCTTTTAGCTACAAGGAGATTTCCAGTGGCAACTTCATTTTAATGCCCATGGGATGTGTTCAACAAGCTCATCTATACACTATATGAACAAAAGTATTGGGACACACCTGTCTCTCAGGGTTTGCTCTAGGCCCCTTACTTCTGGTGCAGGACAATTTTAATGCCTCAGCATACCAAGGCATTTTGGACAACACCATGCTTGCAACTTTGTTGACCCCAACCAGCACCTTTGGGATGAACTGGAACAGAGATTAAGAGCCAGACCTTCTCGTCCCACATGACCTCATAAATGCTCTACAGAATGAATGGGCACAAATTCCCACAAAAACGCCAAAATACTCTGGAAAGCCTTCCAAGAGGAGTAGAAGCTGTCATAGCTGCAAAGGGGGGACCAACCCCATATTAAAGTCTATTTGAAGGCAATGTCACTGAAGTCGCTGTTGCTGTAATGGTCATGAATCCCAATACTTTTGTCCGCATAGTGTTTGATATTCTGCATTAGATAAATGTATTTGTATAATATCAGTGATATTTTATACTATAAGAATGTGTAAGTTGTGTATGTGTAAATCTTCTTTGTGGTGTTAAACTTTTAAACAAAGTCCAACAAAAGTGACTACATTGTTCTATTAAGGGATAATATTTTTTTTTTTTGTTGTAAGCTGAGAATGAATCATGTGTTTCACTTTAGGGGACATTTTAAACAGTCACTTTACCAGCATGTGTTTTGAAGGAATATCCGATGTAGAGAAAGATAAAACAGAATATGTGTTCAAACTGAAGGCTGCTCTGCGGTGGCCATGGTTCGACGCTGTGTTAATTTACTGGTAAACTGAATTTAATGAAGGTAGCAGATTCTCAGCCAGGCAGCTTCTTAATGTCATTTAATCTCAAACTGAGGCTCATTTTAACCTGCCATGCTTTTCTAAACCACAACAGTTCGGTACACTGTTTGTTTTTTATTGAGGGAAAGGGAAAAAAGAGGGAGGAGGGAATGGGGAAAAAAAGAAAATGATGGAGAAAGAAAGACAGAGAGAGACAGAAAATGAGACAAACAGAGGGAGAAAGGGAGAGAAACAAAGAAATTGAGAGAGAAAGACAGATAGGGAGACAAAGAACGAAGGAAATAAATGATACGCAAATAAAAAGAGAAAGAGAGAAAATATAAATGAGAGAAACCCGAAAGAAAGAGAGACAGAATTAAAGGTACCTAAAAAGAGAAAGAGAGAAAGAGAATGAATGAGAATGAGAGCAAGACAACATAATTGACAGAGAGAATTTAAATGAGAAAGAGAGAGAGGACATAGATGAAAGCGAGAGACAGAGATACAATGTAAATGATGGAGATAAATTAAGTGACTGAGAGAGTGAGACTCGGGACCAATGTGAGAGAAAGATTGTCAAACATTGAGCGTGGAGTAGGACATAGAAACAGAAAAGTGAACTAACACAGGGACTAACCAAGACACTGGGCTATAAAATACATAAACATGAACACAAAGGGGCCAAAAACACAGAACAAGAACCACAGGGTGAAAAACACAGAGCTAGAATAACTGAGCATTAACGTCACAGATGGAGAAAAAATTTGCAAAATAAGCCATAACTATAGACCTAAAACATTCAGAATAAACAAAACTATAGTCAAACTGGGGCTGTATATACTAACTAAATGAGACACACCTGGGTGGGGGAGGAGGCAGGAGCAAAACACAGGTGAACAGGACAACAGGGGGCGGGGCTAAAGCAAGGGTAAGACGGGGTTAAGACCAAAATAGTGTCACATGGAACAGACACATAGACAAAGGCACAGAGGGAATGTAAACAACAGAGAAGAATACAAAGGAAAGCCAAAAACAGGGAAGAGTCAAGGAGAACATTACAAAGAGCGAGGAAGATGCAGACGACAGGGACAAGGAAAGACAGACAAGAAGAGGGACGAAGTAGCTAAGGAGAAGAAGACATAAAGAAAGTAAATGAGGGAAATAGAATGAGAAAGATTTTAGAAAAATAAAGAGGCCTGAGGAACCTAAAAGCTTCTGTCTACAGTTTCTCAGAGGTTAACTGAGGTCCAGAAAATCACACTTTCTATTTACGAGCAGATGATTTTCTGCTGAAATAACATGGCGTTGTTCGGAAGTAATTTTTATTTATACATGCTAATTATTAAGATTCCATCCAATCTGGTCTGTTAGTTGCTCACTCCTTTCCATGGTACTGGAAATTAGCTCTGCACTGCAGGTTATTGTGGTGGCTCTCGTTGGAGTTGTGCAGGAGTGCTTGACCTCCAAGAAGGAAGCACAGAGGAAAAGATCCAGGCATGTATTCAGCTAGAACAGGTGGTCAGCGGGTACAGTGGATCCTCTCTCAACCTCATCCTGATCTTGCAGGCAAAGAGTTTATCATTAGTGCACATCGCATTTTGAATGTTGGATATGTGCCTGGTGTTTTCGATGCAGTTGTTTTGTGGGTCTGCGCTGCTAGTGGTCGGCCTCCTAAGTAGGCAAATGTTAAGGTGTATAGAATTTGTACATTGTGCCTGGTCTAGTGACATATAGCTCTTCCTTAGAATTTTTTTTTACAGTGCCCCTATTTTTACAGTATTTTTACAATTAACTGTCTCATAAGTTTAGTTTTCTTAACAAGGAAACGGTAAGTCATTATAATGAGATACTAAGTCATATCTGAGATCTCATTATAATAAAATACTAAGCCATAATTACTGCCTCCTCCCCACCCAGGCTTTTAACAACCACATTGTATCCGATAGTAACCATCTAGAGACTCCTGAGCAACCACATTGTTTCCGATAGCAACCACCTAGAAACTCCTTAGCCACAACTTCCTACAAATAGCAACTGCCAAAAGCTTCGTAGCAACCACCTCCAAAACCATAGCAACCACCTAAAAACTACTTAGCAACCCACTCCAACACCATAGGAACCACAAAAAGAACTTGTTTTTTCTTTACTTTACCAGTCAGTTTTGACCAGAAATACGAAATATGTTATTTTGTGCTATTTTTTAAGAACATTTTTAAGGTTTAAAAACCTTGTGCTTAGTAAACATTGTAATTAGGTGCTCTGTGATAAACAGTGCAAAATGTTTCATCTTAGTTCCAGTGTTCCAGTCAAAATAATAATAAGTTTTTTCTTAAAACACGAGTTGTATGACCTTAGGTGAATGATGCCTACAAGCCACAAATAGGAAATGGAAGTTCAAAACTTGTAATGTTCACATAAATTTGAGTTAGTGGAAAGTTCCAACACAACATTTGGTAGAAATATATGTGTGATCATGGATTTATAGTCAACTAACATGTTGCCGGTTAAAAGTGACTGGGTACACGAAGACTGTTAAGCCTAAATGAACACAATGCGAGGGTTAAGATTACTGACTAGGCTAAATTAGCAACTGTTTTCTAGCTAGCGCTAGCGTTGATCTTGAGGATCTTAAAAAAGAGCCTTTTTACTTTGTCAGTTGTGTGGTCCAATTGGGTTATACCATTTTTATATTGCATTAGATTTATCACTAAATTGATTTCTATCTTAGTTTCATGGGTATGATGAGCTTACATCGCCACCAAACCGAGTCTCTGACATGCTATTAAACCACTGAGAGAGAGATACATAGAGGAAGCAAAGGAGAGACAAGACCAGGCTTACAGGCTTACATTACTGCAATCTCAGTGGGCTTTTCTTTCACTTCTGAACTGCTCTACATGTTATCGCACTGGGGGATATGAGCTGTAACTTCAGTGCTAGACCCTTAAAGCGAAAGGGCCTCCAACCGTTAAAGGAACTTTTCAAATTCAGTCATATAATTTACCTTAACTGGCTCTAGACATTTATTCAGATTTTTAGAATACTGTAGGTGCCATTTTAGATCATACTCATTGTCAAAGCTCTGGTTATTATCTTTAACCTTATATTTAAATGTATTTCATTTTTTCCCCAGTATCCCAAAATAGGGAACCAGAGGTGGAAGGCTATAATTATTCTTTCATTGTATTTTTCTCTTTCATTTTAGAGCATCAGCTTTTCACGATTACAGGTAATGACTACAAAGGAAGGTGTGGACTCAAGCTTGTTGATTTTACTTGACTTCACCAACAAAAAACTGTGACTTGGCTATGAGTTGAAATGATCTGATTTCTTCTGGAATGGATTTGTGCCAGAAATTTGATGACTTGACTTGACAAAAATCTTGTGACCTGACTTGAAGCAACAGGATTACTTTTGGTTTACTGTTAACTAGAGGTGTGAAGTTCAGTCACATCACTTGGGCTTGAGAAACAAACTTGTTAACCCAAAATGGAAGAAACATGGAGGCATTTTTCTTATCAAGTGTATTTGTTTCCCACTGTAAGAATTACAGATTCTTTTTTAATTACCCAACCTTCATTTGTTTTGTAGGGACATGTGCTAATGCTTATTTTATTTCAGGACACACATTCAAGATTGCCTCCATAAATTGAAACAGCACCTGCTTTTAGTTTATGTCCAGCTAGTTTGTATATTTCCCGCAATTCATTATTTGAATGTGTTTAAAGTCACAGTACTGACCCTTGGTTTGTATCTCCTGGTGGGCAAGACTGGAAAATAGTAGCCAACTAACCTGTTAGCCAGATATGTTTCTTTCTATCATCTAGAATTCAAATTATTTGTAAGGGGTGGTTAAAAGTGGAATGGGAACACTGGGCTAAATCAGTTTAGCCAGTATTTTAGATCATACTCCTTGTCAAAGGATTTAAATGTATTTATATTTAAATGTATTTAATTCTTTTTCCAATATCCCAAAATGTCTTTAGAATTGTCTCAGGAGCTTTAAATGTATTTATATTTAAATGTATTTAATTCTTTTTCCAATATCCCAAAATGTCTTTAGAATTGTCTCAGGAGCTACACAGAGAGCGAGAACAATAGGGGGCCTAAAACAGAACCTTGTGGCACATCATAATGCACCCGTTTAACCTCTGAATACTCCTCATTGACGATGACTAATTGGGAATGATCACGATGCTTCGGTGCATTGTGCTCAGAAATGCTCTTCTGTAAAGGTTATTTTTGGGCATGAATGAGCATAACCTCAGGTCATCTGTCATTAACAAGGTTCCTTTAACCACAGACTTCAGCGCCAACAACGCTACAGTGTAGCCATTGTGCTGAACATTCAAACGTAGTTCAGCAACAGCTACTCTTTTGACTACATCTCTGCACATTTTTTTCCCTTCTAATTAAATTTCAAGCGAATGTAGGCAATACAGACACACACAGTTAAAACTAAACATTTTAACACAAAAGAAAATATTATTTTAAATCCCGTTTTTTATGATGTCATGCTTGTGGTCTTTCCATCCGTGTGAGTATTTTGGAAGTATGTATCTTTTAATTCTTTCTACTTATTTTTTAAACACATTTCAGAGGTTCCATCCAGCTAGAGGAAGCCCTGGTTGGTGGTACCTGTTCTGCAGTTTATTTCAAAGGCTCTGGCCTCATTAAACATGTAATGGAATTGCTAATAGATTCAATTACATCAGCACTGAGGAGTTGGAGTGTGACTAACTGATTGAGAACATTATTTGGACTAGGGCTCACTAGTGGGGTGAACCGTAGTGATGAAGGGGACCTCTTTAGTCCCAGCTCTTGAAAGATGGACACTAAATGAAGCTCTTGTGGTTAATTTGACTGACCGCGTATCTGACCGGGGGGGCTCAGTCATCAGCTCTTTCATTCAGCCTTTACGACCAAAAAAGCCTTTGCTGCTCTAATGAAAGCAAAGGCAACTGTTTTATCAGTGAAACATCTGTTTTGAAGTGTGGGTGAAGTCGTTATCATTGAGTGTCTGATCTCTCGTTATTATCTTAATGTTAATCTTGTTCCAGAATTACGCCGTTCCGTCTTTTTTCTTACACCCTGCAGGAGTGCCACAGATTAAATCAGCTATGAATATTAAACTCACAGAAATACCCCAGTGTTTCTCAGCCTGATCTCTGTCTGACTAACACGTAGCGTACGGTCAGCTATCATTTTCCTGTAGGATAAAAAATGTAACCTGTCTTCTCAAAAGCCACTAATAATAGAAGTCCATAGCAGGAGCTGAAGTGACGTCTGATCTGACAAACCTCAGCAAAATCCATTTTTCATATTCCCCTACCATCCGAACCCCTCTCACTCTCGCTATTTCTCTCTTTTCTCTTTAACTCTTTGTTTTTTTTTTCCTCATTCCTTTTCTGTATTGATCTCTTTCTTTCTTTCTCTCACTCTTTTTTGTCCCAGTTTCACCCTTGTTTCTTTCTTGCACCTGCTCTTTTTTCCTGAATCTCTGTGTTTCTCTTCTTACTCTTTCTCTCCCTTTCTTCCTCTCTCTTTCCCTCTTTGCATCTTTGTCTTTCTCTCATTCTCCTCCCTCTTTCTTTCTTTATATCTCCCTCTTTCTGCTTCTCTTTCCTTTTCTGTCTCTCTCTCTCCTCACGCTCCTTCTCTGTCCCTCGCTGTCTCTTTCACTTTCTCCCTCTTTTCTTTCTTGTTCCTGATGTTTCTCTCCTCACACACTAATTCTCTTTCTTTCTCTCCTACATTCTCTCTCTTTCTCTCTGTCTCTGAGCAGGAAGCTGGCCAAGTCTACCCTGGTGTTGGTTCTGGTGTTTGGAGTTCACTATATTGTGTTTGTTGGGATGCCACACACATTCACTGGCCTGGGCTGGGAGCTGCGCATGTACTGTGAACTCTTCTTCAACTCTTTCCAGGTAAACAAACAAATAAATGAATGAATTACGTAATTACTCAATTAATGAATGAAGAAATAAATATAGCTAGATAGTTATCTATCTATCTACCTGTCTGTCTGTCTGTCTGTGTCTGTCTCCCGCGTACTACACCCGCATATAGTAAAAATCTGTGTTGTTGTGTTTAGGTTAAAAAAACAATGCTTAAAAAGCCTATTTTCATAATGTGAACCCTAAATAGAACCCCAAATCTGCTCCCAGAACACTGAGATTCCATTTTAAACTTAGTTTAATCCACTATCCTTATAGAAAATGTAAAGGTAAAATAAGAATCAGAAAACTTTATTGCTTATAAAGCCGTTTGTTAAAAGCAGCGTGTTAAAACTCGTAAACAAAAGAAAAGTTGAAATCTTTAGACAGGGCACAGCTTACTAATACTGAATACACTGAGATAACTGTTAAAAAATGCGGGGGGGTTGGGTTAAAACACTAAAATACGAGGACAAAACACGGAGCAGTCATGCTACATGCTGCAGCAGCTTCTTCTTCTTCATTTTATGGCACTTGACAACTTTTACAGTTTGGCTCTCGCGTTAGACTGAATGTTAATCTGCGTAAAAAAAAATATACAGTGATTACTGTATATCAGTCTTAAAGCCACAGACAAGCCCATCACATTATTTTGTATATTAAACCACAAAAACATCATAATTGAAACTTGTGTGTGTGTAACAAATAAGATATATGAAAAAAACTGGGACATGGGCCCTTTAAACTGAGCTCTACTTGCCAGCAGATCTTTAGAAATAGGGGTTCATAATGCTGCATTGTGGGAATAAATTATATCAATAAACTTTTGCTCCTGATCTTCAAATCCTCCAGCTGTCCTATCCATGCTCGGTTCACTTCTTCCTTTAGTAGCTATTGCTACAAGGAAATTAAGAGCTACTGTAGCATGGCAACACAATTACTGGCCAGTTTCTAAACCTCTTCGGTAGAGTCAAACTGTTCGGTGACTGCAGTCTTTAGATGAATGCACTCAAGATTGGGCTAAATACCAGAGTTAGGCACTATGGGACTATATGTTAAGAAGAACATTAATGAGATTATATAGTGAGTATAATTTAGTTTGATTTGATGCGCAAACCTGTGTAAACTATGTATTGTAGTAAACCAAAGTTAGCCACTTTTTTCTTTGGCTTTGCATAAACCCTGTTTGAGAAAGGTCAGGGTGAGTGTTTTGTGTGTGAATGTGTGTGAGAGAGAGAGAAAGAGTGAGTGAGTGAGTGTGTCACGAAAGAGGCCTTCTGCTTTAGTGCTACTCACCAGTTCTTTCTGTTCTGTCTAAGGGCTTTTTCGTGTCCATAATCTACTGCTTCTGCAATGGAGAGGTGAGTGAGGTCAGCCCTCAGCTGTGTGTGTGTGTGTTTATTTATCTGTGTGTGTGTGTGTGTGTGTGTGTGTGTGTGTGTGTGTGTGTGTGTGTGTGTGTGTGTGTGTGTGTATATATATAC
>JBBJLR010002403.1:0-14308 GCA_037577145.1 Brachypetersius gabonensis | reverse complement strand
ATAACAAATATATATAACAAAGGCAATGGACGGGGTGTACACTGCAGCAGTATACACTGTAATTGCATGGATGATAAAGCTTATGTACGAGTTTCACCTGTCACAGCACCCTTTGCAGTCATTTTTGGAAATAACTTGTGTCCAAACCCCTTCCAGCCAGTTGCATCTTCAGTTGTGAAGATGCTTGAGATCTTTGTATTTACAAGAAATGTAAAATTACTTAAAATGAAAATGCCAGCTTGTCTTTACACTGGGTGAAAAAAAATCTTGATAATAAACCAATAGAAACAACGTGGAAAAAAAACCATATTTATTTCATGTTATGAAGAATGCCGGCATGTTCTTTTAAGAGCTTAAAGTATGGTGTAATATCATTATGAGAGGTGAGGGTCCAACAGTACGAGAATGTTTGACAGAGAAGGGAGATTATCCTCTGAGGAAATCTGTTTCACCTTAAGTGCTCGCCTCAGCCAAGGCCGTAAATCAGAGGCCTCTGCTTCCAAATAACCATCAGTTCCCCGTAAGAAACAGCACTGTTCCTCAGCCCGGCTCCACCGGCCACCTCGGAGCGACCTCTTGCCAAGCCATCCACACCTAGTCTTACTGCATTCATCAAGAACAATGCCAGATTGTTTGAAACTGCAGGCATATTATTCTCTTATTAGGATGTGTTAGTCTGTAATGACTATGAATTGTTTGGTAATTGCTGTGAAACTATTGTGTAAGTTATATTTAATAAGACTGAACTGAAAGCAGGTGTTTGGGGTTTAAACTGATTGTGTAAAAAATATGTATATATCGGAAAAAACAAGCTAAATTTCTATATTTTTCTGAAAATGTCTCAGTTTTACAAGGTCCCAGTTTTACTATTTTTTGGATCGTAACCTAGAAATGTCATTATATTGACGTTAAATGCGATTAACACCTTGCCTAAAAATCGCAGTGTAAAACACTGAAAGAGCTTCTGTTAATCTTTTTAACTCTAAACCACACACAAGGGGATTAATGCAAGACTCAAAGTCACCGATCTGTTTTGATCATAACAATGCAAGCTGTACTGATAAACCTGAAAACAGAACACCAGCATGTCGACAATAAAAATATTTTAAATGTACCCAACCCTGTGCTTTAGTAGCCGAATAACAGGATGTAAAACATACACACTCAAAAACAGAAAAGAGCTGATGAATATCAAGACAAATGATAAACAGTAATAAACAGAAACCAAAACCTCAAAGAATTCTGGGAAACCCCGCCCTCAGTGGTCTAATACAACAACAAAGACAGATTACAAGCGAGAGAATATTTATTTTATCTATTTTCCCATTCAAGAATTCAGACCTAAGAAGCTGGGTTTTATAAAACTTGGGGTAACTAGCAACATTAGCTAGTGTTGTTTTTGCACATGTTCTGCATCTTTGCACATCTCTGCTGCTAGAATACTGTACTGGTCTAAATACTGATTTTATCCTCAGTGTAGCCACTGTCAATTATACTGAACTGTGTCTTGTCTTGTTCAGTTGTTTTTCTTGTGTGCTGTCCTGTTTGCACTTGTGTTTTTGATCTGTGCTGTTCTGCTCTGTTCTGTTCTGTGTTTTTGATCTGTGCTGTTCTGCTCTTATGTTGCACCATGGTCCTGCAGGAAGGCTGTACTGTGTGTACATGGTAGAAATGACAATAAAAACCTACTTGACTTGACTTGATTGGTACTTAGCCAGCTACTCGTGCATTTACATTCTTTTTTATGCCTTTTTATTGGGTAAAATAGTTCTATTTGACCTGTAATAACATATTAAAGAATTGCACAATTCTTGCTGGAGAAGGCAGAAGCACAAATGTGTTTTGGTTATTTGTGCTTTTGTTATCCCAAAGTTTAAGACCTTTTTGTATTTACTCAGGGCATAATCTAGTTACAGCTGCCAATCATCCAGTGATCTTCCTCACTAAATGTGCTGGAAAAAGACTCAAAATGACCTCCAATCCTAAGTTTAATCAGCTTCCTCAGAGCTGAAACACTAGCACTGTTATTCCATGGAATGATTAATACCATACACATGGTGATCCTCCTCCTTTAGCACTGTCTATTCTTCGATATCATTTTTACTTACGAGCTCTGCCTTTGGTGTCCTTCTGATGGTCTTTCTGCTTCTGTTTATGTAAAGCTTGTTGAAATGCCTGTGTGGTATTTATTGCAATAAACCAAAATGATTATAGGCATTATAACAATATCGCCAATTAAATATTAGGCCAGATTATTTGGACCAAATAATGACTTTCGATGACTTTGGTTCATCATCCACATCTAGAACAGATTTTCTATTCATTCATGTATACATATATGATGTGCCAAAGTGTATGCAAATGTAAGTGTATATGATATCAGGGGTGCAAAACGTATGCTTATTTCTTTTTAAGGAATACTCAGAGTGCACGCTGCAGTCTGAACACCATCAAGAACAACCTTTCGACACCCGCCCGAATATCAGCTCCAGATGTAAGTCATTCAAAGT
This sequence comes from Brachypetersius gabonensis, assembly GCA_037577145.1. Taxonomy (NCBI): domain Eukaryota; kingdom Metazoa; phylum Chordata; class Actinopteri; order Characiformes; family Alestidae; genus Brachypetersius; species Brachypetersius gabonensis. Next base: position 11,798 of record JBBJLR010002403.1, on the reverse strand, counting down.
GACATGCGCCACTTTACGAAATGAATACCAGAGAGAGCGGGAGTCCTTCCCTGGAGCCTGCGCTCTCTCGCTGTTGGAGGAGAGATGACTTACAGCCCAGGAAGTGATGGAAAGCAAGCAGGGCTGCAGTCCCCAGGCTGCACATGCTGCGGGTGATGGAGTTTTTGCTTTAACCTCTGAAGGGAAGCCACAGCAGCATCACAGCAGAGCCGTGACATTCACCAGGGTTCTCCCTGAAGAGCGGGGGCCCTTTTCAGAGGCCTAAATCACACACGGCGCACAGCCTACGCAAGAGCAAAAGCCACTGAAGTACTTTCTCAAGGCCCGTGGTTAGACACAAACACATACACACACATGCCTCTCAGCAAAACCGCCATTTTTTTTTTCCGCTCGGCATTTGATGGTGTTTATAGGTTGTCTTCGTCACCCCGCAGAGAGAAAAGAGGAAGACAACATACAAACAAGCCACCAAAATGTGGTGTAAATGCCCAGAATTACAATGTGTGAGGGGGAAAAAAGCAAATATAGGGCTGCTGCTTGTAGAAGAGTAAAGAGAAAAGTGTAGGTCTTCCCACGCTGGCCATAGCGCTAAAGGAACGCAAATGACATTCAAAGCAGCGTCCCAATCCCGAAAGGTTACAGCGCCTCACCTGCCCACACCCAAAGCCCACCTGTCCCAGCCTCCGCACACCACACACCGTTTGCATTGCAGATGTCCTGTCCCAGCCTGTTTGTATATCTCAGAGATTTGCATGTAATCTGGTTGGATGGGAGCCTGGTGGTTATGTAACTTATGTAACTTTGGCCCTGACAACACACTGCTGGACAAGTTCATGCAATTAGGCCATTAGGCTATAAAGGCTCAATCAGGGGTTTTCGAAACAGTGCCACCGAGTTCACCCACAGAAGCCAAAATTCTCCTTTAGTTGTTTTGCTTAAAACTGACACAATTATTTCTGACTAGGGCTTTAACCCTTTAAACCTCTAATACTCTCCTTTCACTTCTCCTTTAATACTGTGATTTCTCAGTGACACCGGGACATTTATTGTGATATATAAGCATGAACATAATCCAACAACACTGAAAGTAGACAAATAGACAGATAAAATAGACAAAACAAATTTTTGCAAGCAAACAAATGCTTAGGACAACATGTGCCACTAAGGGTATTTTTGAACTGCACTGCATATTTTTGGGCAAAATGTTTACTTGGTGAATGAACATATAGGGAAAAAAATCAAAAAGTAATTTGTGTTACTTCCATGTTGTTTAACTCAATAAACAGAACACTTGCATTACAATGAATTTATTTCAGTGTGTACTGATTTTCATTTAGAAAATGAACAAAACATACCATTTAAAAGATAGATAGATAGATAGATATACAAATAAATGAATAAATAGACAGACTAAAATACAGGCATGCATGCCTGTAATCAGACAGACAGATAAAAGTTATTCGTTTACCCAGGAGAATTTACATTTTTGCACAGGAAACATGGAAGCACACTGAAAGCTCCAGTGCCACATGCTGATCTATTTTACTGAGCAACATGACCATGCGGACAAAGACAAATTGTGTTTCTTATTTGGATGCTATGCATTCAAATTCTTACATTGTATACCATACCTCTCTCTCTAGAGCCTGGCTTTTGGTAGCTTAGTGTTATTTCAGCTCAAACACTAATATGTTAACAGAGTGAAATCTTTATCTGCATAATGCCGATAAAGCCTAATTAAACAAAGGTGGCACATGCAGTTAATGAAACATGAAGAAATTCTACACAGAACTCGCAATGTTCCTCATTCTGCATCGTTTTACCAGTGTGAACACAACATTTATAATAAAATGGGTCAAAAAACATTATAGATAGTCATACTAGCCTTATCTCTCAGTTAGCACTATTGCTTACAGTAATATTGAGAAAAATGGGGAACACCCACAAAAAGGTGTCTCTTAAGGGGAATTCTGTACATAGTTAACTGGTCAGGATGTAAACAAAGTCACAGAGAGGTTTGATGTGAAAATGCTCCATTATAGAGAAACCTACTGAGTCAGAATTGTTCACAGTGGCTGTGATAGGAACCAGATGTTCCTACAGTTCAGTTCCTGTAGAGAGTAGAGGCTCTAAATGTTTCCCTACGCAATGTTATTAATCAAAAGGTTATGAATACGCGGCACGATGACTACGTTTTATGGTGGTTCTGAGATATGGTTTTGGTCTAAAAAGAACATTTTAAATAGATTTGCAGTGGAAAGATACATGTAGGGTAGATACTGTCAACTCAGAAGACGTGTTGATGGTGAAAAAGGGCTATATTTGTACCATGACACCTGGTTCCCATCAACACTACTCTAAACAACTCTCTCAGACTTCAAGCAGATGATCTCAATTTTGAAAAATCAACATAATTCCCCCTTAAACATTAAAAGCATTACAATTTTGATATATTAATGTCTGCTGGAGATTTGGTCCTTGTGTACCACATCTGACAGTGATTTTAGTGACCTGCAAATACAATGCCTGAAAACGTTTAAACCGTTAAACAAGCTTTATGGACCTTCCAAATTGATATTTAAGAAATGTTTGGCCCCTGCTGTGGGTTATAAGGGGCGGTCACTGATAGGATCTCTTTATATCCTAAGACTCACATTCCAGGAGATGAAGGGCTCTAAACAGTGTCTGGATTTCATGTTCTATATATATTCTACATTATATACAAATGTTGCATGCAAAATTTTGGATGTCCCTGAAACATTAAGAGTATTTTAAAAGACATTGGCCACTGTACAATATTTCAAATGTTTTTATTTGTGACATCTGAAACAGCTAAAAACAATGAAAAGAAAATTAAATAAATAAGACTTTCTGTAGATGCAACTGACTTATCACTTGTCGCCTGTTGTTCATTGAACAAATAAAAGTAACACTTATGCATAACAGTTACTGAACATTTTAATGTAAGTAACATTCTGAATCATTTAACATGGACTTTTCTGCAGAGGCCATACAATCCCTGAAGTAATGTTTTTAAAAGGCTTTACTTGTACTATGTAAAAATGAGGAAAACAGTGGAGCAGTGTGATTCCTTAGACTCTGACTGAGTCTCTGACCTTTTACATTAACCTCATGTGAAGCGTGCAAATGCAGCAGGGTAACCTCCAGCCTCTGTTTGCCTACACTGACACAGTAAAGATCAAAACCAGGGCGGAGGTGGGGGATGACCTTCTAAAGCCACAAACTGTATGATGAGAAATACATATGGAACGCAAGTCATGAATTCACGCAACAGTTAGTCCTTTACACACACACACACACACACACTTCTTTTCCACTGAATGCCCCAATGCAACTCAGTGGCAAACTAGAGTGGTCACAAAAATAACAGATAAGGAACGTTAAACAATATAAAGGGTGTAAAAAAAAACATGGCCTTTCATACTTGAACAGGCGTCAGTGTGTCAGCATGGTTTTTAAACCAGTGCTGTTTATTAATAGGACTTTTTCAAGGTACTTCAAACATTTAAAATTCGAGATTCTTTATTTGTCACATACAAAGTTACACAAGTACAACATGTAATGAAACAAATCTAAATGAAGGTGAAGAAATATACAGAAAAATGCATATTCCCATTAAACAAATATTACAAAAAATATAAACATTGCACTGAGAGGAATATTTCAAGTATGTAAATCAGCATCTCTATGAGTATGACATTTCCTTTAAAAAGATGCTTTAAAGAATGATTTTCTTATTTGAGAAATATTGTCAGCAGTTCTTAAAAAACAAGATAAAGCTGTTCAGTTCTACAGTTAACACCATAGATAAGTACAGATTTTACATTTAACTCTTCAGCCAGTGGCGTCACACGTGTGTGTCGCTGAAAACCTTCCATTTAAGTATCGTCACACCTGGAATGTTAAACAATGAACATCCTAACACATCTAACACATTCTAACATCTCAAACACAACTCAACACCACAGTGGAAGATAATGGAAATTCAAGATGACGCTCTGTCTTCATTTTTACACCTAGAACTATATTTCATATTCACATAAACATATGTAAATATGTATATATTTTTCACACTTGACATTCGATCAATAACTAAATCACACAAAAGGTGGTGGACACAGCTGTAAGGTTCGTCCAGCGGCCACTGGAGGGCGCTGAGTTTTAAGACTTTTATTTTGATATCCTGAGCACACTAGCTGGAAGAGGCCTGGAGATAGGCTCCAGCTGCTGGTGTACTCAGGACTAAGTGAATGTGTTTTGTCATTGGTTCGTTATGTTTCATGTGGAGTATTTAAGTTCTGTTTAGTTTGACCTCTGTGTCGGTCAACCGCTCACAACAGCCATGTTACGTTCTGTGTTCTTAGGCCCTCGAGCCTTATTTGTGTTTCACGTTTTGAAATAAAAAGAACAAAAGACAATGGACGCCTGCTGTTGTGCATTCTCTGCATGGGGTAAAGCAGCGAGACGTGACAACAGCGAATGTTACGCAGGACACTCAAGAGCGTAACAGATGCAATGAAGAAACACATATTTTCTGTTTGTTGTGCAACACAGTAAAACAAATCTTGCTCAACTATCCAGGCATACTTTACAGGTCAAAGCAAAATGGGCCAATAACATTGTTCAGCTGTAAACCATCTGTAGGACAACAAACTTGATCATCCAGTCAAACGAGTCATGAGTCTATATCAAAAGTGTGGCAACATCACCTTACTGACAAGGAGACTTTTGGATAATTAACTGTTTATTTAAGATAATTGGTCACCTTATAACAACAAAGAGACACTGCCTGTGTTACCACTGGCTTGAAACCGCTGCTCTGAAACTGGAGTTTTGAAAATCAAGTGACTGCAGCAAGTATAAGTGCAAGTATATAAGAAAGAAATTAAATTTAAAAAAAGAAATAAATCAGTCAATAATTTTTGTGTGAATTACTGGCACAAGGGAAATATTTGGTCCCTATAAACAGGTGGGGTAACTGCGTGAGGAAAAAAAAAATTGTGTCAAATTCTACTGTGCAATACTGGTGCACAAGGCAAATATCTGGTCTATATAAAGAGCTGGTGGGACTGTGTGAGGAGTTAAAAATGCATATTAGCAATTGTAAAAACAAAACCAAAAGAATGGAATTGACTGACAGCCCTACCCTCTGCACCATTGTGCTAAATCCTGTTGTATGATAATATGGTAGTTAGATTATCAGCCGTAGACAGATATTAAAACATTTGTGTTAATGTAAACATAATTATATGTGGGATCATGAGCTCAGACATGTACAAAGGCATTTGATCAGACGATAATGACCTCGGGCCTACCAACCACATTATGAGAGAACATTGTGGCCTTAGACTGGTCTGTTTATAATAAATGGCACTGGATTTTACATTTTGTTTCCTACACAATGAACACAATCATTTTCAAATATGGCACAAAGGTCCAAATTCTTTTGGGTTTGCACTGGGGGGGTTACTGGATCGATTTACATCATTACGCCTAGTGTGAGACCTTCTCCATCATACAAAAGTTGTTTTTGCCAATCCCTAAAGAAGGTTCCAAGAAACTGAGAAGGAAATTAGGGCACTACACACAGCTTGTGTCCTCATGCGCATACACACACTCAGGTTGACGTCTCTTTTTACAGCGCTGAGAGGGTAGCGGCATGGGCAATGATTCATGAAAGTCTAAACTTCCTTTGACGTGCCTGTTTGTTTTGTGTGCGTTCGTGTGGGACTACGGTGTGTGAGGGTGTGGAGATAAAAAGAGTTTTAGACGAACTAAAGGCGAGCTAAAATAAACAATCAAGTTATCTAGAATTTGGCTTCTGGTCTGTAGATCATTAACATCCCAAGATCAAACATGGCAATTTACTACAGATCTCTTAACCGCCAGCGTTTCTTCTCTGCTAGGAAATACCAGCCCTATTATTCATATTCCTGCAGCTTTTCCAACACAAAACGAATACAGAGAGATTAAATTCTTCAAACAGACAAACTAACACGTCTACCAGAGCATAAATACTAGAACTAAGCAATTAGCAAGATGTACATTTTTTGATAATTGGTTGCTTTTTAAAACAAACTTTGAAAAATCCAGTACAAGCCTTCCTTTCAAAACAGCTATTTTTGGAAGCTGTTTAGACTGATGTTAAAGCTATTGTTAAAAACCTCCTGAGGAGACATCTGTTCAGAGAACATCTCCTCTCCTGACGATCTATCTATCTTCTTGCACTACTCTTAGATAAAGATTTTAGCACTCTCCTCTGGTTCTTCCTCTGTCCTGAAACTTGAATGTGTCCTCAAATTGTAAGTTGCTTTGGATGAAAGTGTCTGTCAAATGATCACCATGAAATGTAGTGTAATTTTTGCTAATTAAGAATAATGCTAGAGTTATCTTCTAATAGAAATCATTCAGAGAAACAGACATTGTTTGCCTCTTGTGCAGTATATACTTATGGTGCAATACTAGCCACTCTGAATAGTTTCCATCCCGTTAGTTTTACATCATATTAGTGTCAGGTAAAGCAGCATTTGGCAAACAGCCTTATCCAGAGTGACTTACAATCATTAGTTACAGGGACAGTTACACTTAAGTGTCTTACTCAAGGACACAATGGTAGAAAGTGTGTGTGTGTGGGAGGGGTGTTTAACCTGTGACTTTGTTGTCATTGGGTGCACAGGCAAGGGTTTTAACCCCTTTAGGCTCCCATCACACTGTTACACTGCTGTATTGTCTGTTAATTGCATTGTTTCTGTCTTAAATTATACTTTGTCGAATGTTGCTATATGTTGAATCGTGGCCCTTGGAGATTACTGTGGTTCCACTGTCCAAAAACACAAAACCTTCTTAACCTGCTGAAGCAGAAAGGTAGATGGTGTCAGAGCCACATGTGCTTTCTTTCAATCAGGTACAACATATAACAATGCACTTTACAATCTTCCCTAGCAGACTGTGCCCTCTGAACTATGCAACATCTGAGCATAAGAGGATCTTTACTTTACTGCAGCCCGAGGGCTGGTCTCGTGTTTTGGTTATCCGTTTATTAAATCTGAGAGATTCATCATGGGCTCAGTTTCAGTTTGGAATCGAGAGCTTGGCACTCTCAGTGTAAATCCAGATTGGGATGCGATCTGGCAGGATATCTTCACCTTATCCAAAAACCTGCCCCATTCATAAATGCATTTCAGATGAGCTCAATGGATTTATATTACACCATACCAGGCTTATCTGATGAAACTGTCCAGAGACAAAAACTGTAAAAGATGCAGTTCAGGCTCTGTAGGGGATTATTCATACATTCTGGCAGAGCCTTCCCATTATTTCCTTCATGAAGTTTGTAACACAAACAATGTCTGGATGTTAATATTCATCTCTGTTCAGGCTGACATTTATTAGATGATGCCTAGCATAATTCTGAACCATCAAAAATGGCTTTAATGGCAGCCTTAACAGCTTGTAAAAATCTATTTTGAAAGGGTGGTTTGTACCAGATGCATGGTTATCTACATTCTGGTGCTGCCATGTATTAGATGTATTTATTTTGGAGTCATAGCCAGATTTCATAAAGAAAAGGCTGAAAAATTCAGAATTTAAAAATTCAAAGACAATGATTTGGTGTCTCACAGTCAAAGAACTGAATTGATCTTACTACTATACTTACTACCATTACTAAGACTGTTGAATGTGAGATCTCTTACTAGTAATTGCAGTAATAAGATCCATACAATTTTTTGACATCTCAAATTCAATGGAAAAATGGAAAAAACATGTTTTTCTTTGGGCAGCAGCTACATAGTGGTAACATGGAAATAGAATATAGGATTGAATAGAAACATTGTCTTCACCGGAACTCCATTCTAAGATACTGTGGGAAAAAGCCTGCAGCTAACATAATTTATTTTAGCATATTTTGCCAATTGGTGGCTGTTTGAACAGAAGCTAGTTGTCAATCAACATGTTGTTTTTTTTTTGCTAACTTTCTGTTATCAAATGGTGACTATATAAACAGTAACTCAATTAGCGCAGTGCCATTTTTGTATTTTCCTAATTTAGTGTCTATTTAAACAGAACCCAATTATTCTGCTAACTGGTTGCTGTTTGCTTTCACTGCAGACATCCTAAACATTTTTGACTGCAGTAAATGACTCCACCACCCTGTAATGTTTGGTTTTCATGACTTCTGTCTCAGAAATATGCATGGCATGTAAGTAAAGGTCTCTTAATGGGTTTTGTTTGCCTAAGTTGTGCTGTAATGTTGCGTAGAAGGTCTTTTTTTCTCGACTCAAAGACCTTTCTGATATCTTGCTTCACCACCCTGTCATTAGTAAAATCCTCCCTGTTGTGTGTCAGATGTCGTGGTGGTTTGATAAACGCTCGTTGATATTTAAACATGGCCTGTGGCCAAATGCATGGGTGGTTTTACAAGCTGCGCTTATACTGCATACCTCAGGAAGAAACAAGGTCATGGAGAGCTTGATCATTAACTCAGTCACCCACTGAGGATCAGTCACTTTCAGGGCAGGACAGGTGCCTCATTCAGTTCAGTTTGCTTTTCAGCAGAATGGGATGAATAACCACCGTTGTCGTCAGTGCATTCATCACTGGGAGTGGGTAACACACCACTTACGAACTAATGACTCTCTGATGTCTTCTGTTAAATGAAGATTTGATTTTTATCCAAATGACAATTCGCAGCAAAATACCCAGAGCTGCACAAAACACCTACAATGATGGCTCAACACCTACACTGCTGAATGAACACCTGCATTGTTAATGTAAGCCCAAGTGGATTCAGACAAACAGTCTGAGAGAGAATTTAACCCAAGGAGGTTTTGCTCAGAAAGATATTTTCTCTTATGAGACCCTCTCGGTGAGTCAGACCACAAACATAACCCAAAAGTGGTTGAACTGGTCTACATAAACATGTTCCAACTTATAAGAACATTAAACGCACTACCATTTCTTTAGAAAAACAACATAGTGCTGACGCTGCCAGTTCAGCTATCTGAGGGCATGAGGTTGGAGATGTAAGGGAGAGTGAAAGTGATTCTCTATATATACTCACACTATTTGGAGTTTAAAGACTTACAAAGTGCAGAATACATAGTGAAATATATATTCAGCTACTTTTGGTTATCATCTGGGCATTTTTGTGTCCTGATCCACAATATTAGGTCAACATAACTGCTGGCAGTATTGACTGAACTGTAGTACAACCTGTTTATAGGCCCCTATTTGTCTTATCAAGCATCAGCACAATTCGCTGTCTTTTCAAAGACAGTCCTTGTTCTTGTTTATGACTCCAGTGCTGTGTTTATATGTTTTCATGGAAAGAAATGTTCCATACCACCCTGCAGAATTGGTGTAAACAGTCATGGTACTCATCTGACAACGGCGTGAAGACACATAAACATCGTCCTGGTGATAGTTTTACTGGTATTGCAGTCGTCTAGCTGCTCATGGGTGAAGGGATGTGTTATCCACTATCCTAGCATATGAAGTGGTGTTTCCTAAACTGATGTGTTTGTGTTGGTACACCACACCATTGTCAACACGGCACGAGTGTCAGCACGTTTGACCAAGTGTGAACTTTGTGGTGAGTTTAAAACCAAGTGGGAGGTAGAACTAATTTAGTTCTATCTCCCACTGCCAGGTTGAAACGGAGAAAAGTAATTAGATGATCACTCAGAGCAACATCGCCACGGGTGCTCCTGCAGGTTATTCACGCGTTTTTAGTGATCAAAGATAAAACAGCACATCAAACATCTTCATCATCATACAAAAACAACACCTTCAGGAGGAATGGCTAGTACTATGTTAGCACTAAGCTAAAATCACTGCACATTACTTTTTTATGTCTGTTCTTAATATGGAAGCTCATAAACAACATTCCACTTTTTTTAAGCTTGAGATGAGGCATAGAGTTTGACATGTGACAGAAATCCCTGCTAGGTATTTACAGTCTGACGTACTAGGACTCTCAAATAACATTTCTGCCCACAAAAGGAGTCCCACCCATTGTAAATCAAAGCATGACTGGCAGATTTCATGGTTGGTTCCTAACACGTTCTCTTCTGACATATTAGGGCTTAGTTCAGTGCCTCAGAGAGCTGGTAGGAGAGCTCACTTAGCTTAATAACATGGAGAAAAGAAATTTTAATGGGATAATTTGTCATTGGGCGTTTAACCCAGTTGTTTCCGACCAAAATAATGAAATAAGAGTAGCATTGAATGACTGAATAAAAATGAACTAAAAACTACAGATTTCTCTTGTAGACCCTGAGACAGTGTATGTAGTAAACATTTTCTGCTTAGGTCCCCAATGGTGTCCATTTTTGTGCCCTTGGGTCAAAAAGCTTAAGAATCTCTTCTATGATGTGTATGTAGCATGTGCTAATGTTTCTCTACATGTTTCGCTGAGATTTTAGTTTTGTTGTACATGACTAGGTACAGGTCAAGCATCCCTGTTAACAGCTTGACTGTTACACTTTGGGAAATTGAACCCTTGATGCCTGTCAAGGCAGAACTTTCCATCACTGCTCTGTCTGCCTGCTGTCAGACAGTACGTGCTGCCTGAAGCATACGTCTTCACCTTTGGACCATTTTCCTTTCCTGGATTCTGTAATCACTAGTTAATTGTTCTGTTGTGAATGACTGTTGATGTAACTGGTGTCCTTCATGGCTTGGACCAGGTGTGTTTGGGGAAACTCTGACATGAATTAATTGCCAATATTTACAATATCTAGGACCAGAAACTGGAAAAGGTTCAGACTTGTATAATTTTACTCCAAGTGAGAAGCCAAAGACAACACAAGACAAAATCAGAATGAATATTCACAGCTCTGAACTCTGCAGGAGGAAGCATTTAGCCAGAAACCTAGCATCCAAATGGTTCACCGTTTAAATTATTATAACCTATATACTAGTTTCACCATTTGTACTGAATGACAAATTAAGTTTAATTAATAAATGATAAAGAATGTGTAAAGCAAACAAAAAAAGCAAAGCAAGCAAAAGTAGTCTAATAAATGTTATTTCAGCACAGTAGTGGAGAACTTGTAATGTCTAATTATATCATTTTTTTAATTATGCTGTTATATTATTAATTACATTCACATTCACTTTACATTATGCATTAAAAGGACGGAGACGGAACAAAAAGGATTTGCTCTTTGCAAGACATAACAGAACATCAGACTCTGATAATTCCTGTTGTTTTGATGTTTTCAGTTGGTTTTGGCAACTGCTGATTGTCATGGGTTCATACACACACACACACACACAGGCACGCATGCACACACTGCATACACACACACACACACACACACACACACACACACACACACACACACGTTCACAGAACCACAGGCATACACACAAGCATGCACCACACTGATTTCTGCAGGTCAGTTTGTCTGTGTGTGTGTGTATGTGGGTGGGGGGGTGTTCAGGCTGTGACGTGTGTGGGTCAGGCTGAGTTGAGTGTGTTGGGGAGGGTCAGACTGATTTGTGTTTGTTTGTGTCTGTGTGCGCCCGACTGCGTGTGTGTGAGATGTATGGGTGTGTGTTTCTGTGTGATTAAGGCTATGTGGGTCAAACTTCATTTTATGTATGCGTATATTAGTGTGTGTTGGAAGCTGTATGTGGGTTTGTGTGTGTGGGTCAGGCTGTGTGTTATCTGTGTGAGTGTGTGAGTATGTGCATGTGTGAGTGTGAGTGTGTGTGTGTGGTTCAGGCTGCATTGTAGGTGCGTTTATTTGTGGGTCAGGCTGTGTGTTGTG